>JZKD02S1723816.1:277673-334971 GCA_000966675.3 Picea glauca
TGCCATTTATATTTTTTATCCTAAGTTCCTGACCAAGGGAAGGTGATGCGTGCTGGTGGAACGCATGCAGTCTCCAGGGCGACAAGTGTCGACCCTGGTGCATGCGAATAAAACAATTTGGGTGGACCGTGAGGGGGGTTCACTCTCTCATTCAAGCGGATTGCTTGAGGGTGTACGGGTTCTGAGCAGTACGACTGACGCGAGCTCTATAGAAAAACCTCGTACACCTTCTGAAATGAAAAACCTGTGTATACCTCGGTACTGAACCAGAAACCTGTGATCGATTCTGAAAGAGCCGGTTTCACCTCTGTTTGAATCGAAAAATCCCATGTTGTGTCAAGAGAATCCGTGTGCATCCACTGCCCGAGATCGAGCCTGTGCATGAGATATCTGTCCCGAAGCCGTGACCCTGAGCCATTTTTCCATTGCTGAGCCTGTGGAAAAAGCCGTGTTTGTTTTTCCGTTGGTTCTGTGGCCACGCAGTGTTGGAATGCGTGGGAAGTTTGTTGATCTGTGAGCGATTATCTCTAGGCGAGAGAGTGCGCAGAGGAAGGAGAGAAATTCTGGAAGGAACCCTGTAGCTGCCACATAGCTTGGAGACGTTTGGTCCGGTCTGTCGCTGTAACCCAAGGCAAGGGAGGTTAGCAACCAAAGGACTATCCAGGTGACAGAGAAGGTGTATACTCCTCAGGTGGAACAGGCATGTGGGGAATGAGGGTCTGTGGGCAGTGAGTGTGGGTGGTTCCTAGGAGAGAATCCCTTCCTGTGGGTGTGTGCTATTTTCCCTGTAACCTCAGCCTAACCTAGGATTCCTTGTCTCGGGGTGGAGCTTTGTCCCAGCTCGGGGGTGACCCACTACTGAGCTGATGAGCAGTGTGGTCTAAGGCTGGGAGGTTTGTGGAAGGCCTGCACTTGGTTGGTGGATTCTACCACTGTTAAAAGATAAGTATCTGATTATGTTTTAATCATGTGTTGTATGCCTCTACTGGTTATGTTATCATGATTTCCGCTGTGTATATGAATTAGTATGAAACATTAGTGATTGTTAATTATGGCAGTAACTCATATGAATACTCTGTGTAGAATGTGTTTATTTGTTTAAATGCATATGGATTATATAATACCTGTATGAGTTGTGTACCAAGTGGTGTTAAAGTTTCCTTTTAAGAGCGATTAAGCCATGGTAGCTGAAAAGGTGTTCTACAACATCTTCCTTCTTTTTACTGTAACCAGGACCAGTCTTGTCAAATGGTGATCTTTGACAGTTTAGGATTTCATTAGAGGTTGTAGATCTCTTTTCAAAGTTCATGTTTGTATGTGATCTTTCTGACTCCTTTATGAAATAAACTATTTCAAATTCTAGTTTGTAGCATACATCTTCCTTTTCCTTTAGTTGGCCTCCCAAAATTTCTTCAATTCTCTTTACTTCTTCTATTTTTATTTTTAGGTCGATGATAATTTTTTCAGTTTCCTCAGTGCTTTATTTTGTACAGAGCATTTATTTTATGTACTTATTCAATTGATCCTTTTGTAGCCATTTCTTGTTCTTCAATATCTCTTTTTCATTTAGAGCACATATGAGCTCTCCTTCAATATCCACTTCTACATTAATATCAAGATTGTCTTCTTCTGTTGAATCCATGTTTCAGTTTCTAGAAAATCATTCTATGTTTCTAGACCCATAAAGAGAATTTATTATGTTTCACTGTCACTGTCATCAGATGAGTTGTCATCCTCATTGTTATACAAATTCTTCTTTTGTCTGAAAATTTTTCTTATCTTTTCAGTGTTGCCCTTCCTGTACTTTTTGAAGCTGATAACTTCTTCTTTATTTCTATTTTTATAAGGGATTTAGCAGCAAACTGACCTACTTATACACAATTAAAACATTTAAAGGGAATCTTACCTCTGTATTTGTCTAACCCTCCCTTGAGCTTCTTGACAAAGTTGGCTTCTTCTTCATATGATTTGTTGTCTGAGTTGTCACTTGTTTTGTATTCTTCTGTCTTTGTATTCTTTGATGCCTTAAAGGATGCTTCCTTCCTTTTTGGTTTTTCTTGTTTATCCTTTTCTATCCTCTTTTCATATGCAGTGAGAATTCCATATAATTCATCCATTGTTAGATCGTCTAGGTCCTTCATTTATTCAATGCCATATATCTTGGGATTAAATCTTGAGGTAAGTGACCTAAGTAATTTTTGCACAATAATGGTTTCTTTAACCTCTTCATCTAATCCTCTGATGGTGTTGAAAATATTATCTACTCAAAGAAAGTAATTTGCAATACTCTCTTCCTCTTTCATCGTAAGGGTCTCAAATTGACCTCTATGGGTTTGTAATTTTTCCCTTTTGACTTTGTCGCCTCCTTCATATATTTTCTATAGCTTGTCCCACATCTCTTTTGCTGAAGCACAATGCATGAATTTGACAAACTCTGATTCTTCCATACCACATTGGATTGTACTCATGGTTGTAGAATCATAGTAATCGAGCTTCTTTTCAGCTATATCTATAAGAGGAGTTGTTGGAGTTGTGTAACCATTCTCAACTGCACTCCAGATGTCATACCCAAGTGCCTTTAAATAGTTTTTCATTCTTATGCTTCACAATGCATAATTTGATCCATCAAATACTGGAGCTTTTTTGTAGAGAAACCTTCCTCTTTATCCATGTGTGCTACATGGAATCACCTTCCAGTGGTTACACTGTTATGAAGGAACCTTTCTTTGAAACCAATTGTTGGTACACTTACTTATACTGAGAGGAGGGGTGAATCAATATAGGACTATTTTTATTTTTCTTTATTTTACCGGACTTATAAATTCATTTCTTTACTAACCATAAGTGATCCATAAGAAACATATTAAATTGTACATTGTAAAGTACACAAAAATTAACATGGAAACCCAAATGGGAGAAAAACCATGATTTTTTATTTCAAATGTTTTCACAGGAAACAACCTGTTACAAGCACTAATTTGTCACAATATTTATAGGCACCCACCTATTGGAGATACCAATATCATTGATAGAGCATCAACTCAACAATACTTGTTGGCACCAACCTACTTTTACAATATTTGTAGGCACCAACCTATAGGAGATACCAATCCCCTCTCTTGAGAACCAACTCGGTCATATTTGTATGCAGCCACCTACAACCATAATATTTGGAGGCACCAACCTGTACAAAACAACAAAGACTTTCAGATCTTTTGCTCCTTTTCAATCTCCAACTCCTAAAACCCTCAATGCCTAGGAACCCTTAATTTCTTCTCCTTTTATTTCGTATTATTTCACTCTACTGCACCCCCAAGCCTTAGAGACTTTCTTCCATTTCCATGAGCTTTAAAGCCTCACTCCCTTATTCTTACTCTCTTCTTGGACACACACATAACTTATTTGTTCATTGTTATTTATAGTCTCCATGCTCTCATAGATTTGTCCACATAAAAAAAAAATATGTTCATGGGTCCAGCTCCAAATGTCCTCAAAATTGAGTTGCGAAACTCCTTAGAAACCGACACAAACCCCCTTGTTTTTGTGATCGTTCTACTCACAAATCACATGACATAAACTTTAATGCACAACCATCATCATATATAATATTTGGATTGATCTCAACTATTGATTATTCTCTTCTCACTGAAACAAGTAACGTGACCTCAACATTCAATAGTTGTTGGATATGGATCTCGGACAGATCTCGACCATTGATCCAATTCCCTGGATTCCCCGGATATCAGAACTATCAGGGTACTGGGCTATCAGGCCCTCGATCCCCCAACAACCTCTTTGTCTGACATGTCCTCCATGTGGACCCCTTCCAAAGGTGCTAGATGATGTGGTGTTGATGTGGCTGCTGTCATGGCATCAGAGCTGACCCATCAACCACCAAGCTATCGGGATATCGAGACTTCAATGCTACAATATGTTCAATCTTTCGTGTAATGTACCCAACACCCATGTTGAGTCATGTCACTACAGAAAATGACTTTTCCTGCTAAATAAAAATTTAAAAACACCCCCATACATATAAAATAAAACCAAGGGGTAGTAGGTCCATGAAAATTCACAGCCAACAACATGCTAATTTGACCATGCATCTATAGCATCTATAAAATAAAAAAATCATCCAGTAAACACCTAAGAATTACACAACATTCAAATAAGACATTTTCACAGTGGAATAACCATAATAAACACAACATAAACTTATCTATTTATAAATATAAGCAATTGGTTGCATACGAAGGATGAACCTCCCAACCATAGGCACTGCTGCTCCAAATCTCAACAACAATCCACCCCTGAGATAAGGCTATGAATCTACAAGGAGATATAGCCCTCTGGCTGACCACTCTCCACACCTTGCAACCCAAAACCCAGGCTTTACTCCTAAAATAGTTCCAAGTCCACCAACTCTCTCTTCCCACAACTTGCACAACCCAAGAAATGTATCCCCTTCACTGCTCACAATCCCTCAAGCTATACCATTCACTTATCATGCTTCTATTGCACTTGGTTGGATAGGAATCTCTTAGCTAGGGACTTCAGAAACTCTCAACTATTTTAGGAGTGCTCATAACAACCTTCACAAGGATCTTGAGCCATTTCCTCAACACAAATCACACTACAAGCTTACATCCTGACTTACAAGCACACATGATTCATTTCTAGCATAACACACAACCAAGCAATGGTTTTCTTAAAGCATATCATGGATGGTGTTCTTTTCAACACTCTGCTCTCCCTTTGCTACCCAAAATATGCATGCAAAATCTGTCCACCTTTTGCATACACATTTCCATCTTTTTCCCTTGTTTGCTTGACCCTCACTCTACCAAAATATGATTGTACTTCAACACATGTTCTCCATTAAATATGGGATGTGACCATTCACACCCACCCTCTTACATGGGTTTAATGATTGGCCTTGGGAAAATTCAACAACAAAATAAAAGGTTTACACAATGATAACAATTTCAAGAAATGTGGGTTGGATTAATACCCATGAATAAAATCCCCCTTGGACCCCTCTCTCTTGTGGAATCAAATCCCCCCATCATTTTTATCCTTCTCGTATCACAACTGGTGATTGCTATTTTTATTAATTATTTCAATGTAAATAATATACATTTGACCCATGATCATATTAATCAATATGGGATCTTTGACCCAATCATATCATCTCACCAACAACTTGTGGGGATTAAAACTGGGGGTGTTACATTCCCCTCGTTATTTTTGCACTGTCCTCAATGTGCAACACGATACAATGTTCATACAATTTCAAAGATAGGCTCTTCAGCCTTCAGTCAACATATAATATCTATGGCCTTCAATCAACATATAGGATTTCTGGCCTAATATCACACAAGAATTCCAACCTAAGTATAATTACATAGGCGCTATGGCCCCAAAAAATACAAATACATAGGCACTCCGGCCCCCAAAAATAGATACATATCCCATTGGCATTCTCCTATATCTATCTTGATTTCCACCAACCTTCCCAACCCAAGGAATGTACCCCCTTCATTGTCCTCGGTCCATTGGGTTGCACCATTTTTTTATCAAGGTCTTTTAGACATAGGTGATCATGAATATCACTATTGGTAACTCAAGGGAACTCGCTGCTAGGAAAACTACCAGTACAATAACCAAAAACAACCTTGCTTCTATAATGCAACTTACACATAAGTTCACTCTTTAGGCATGAAAACTTCGTCTTTGATAATGAAACTCCCACACAAGAGTTCACTCTTTAGACCTGACAACCTAGTTCTTCGATAGTGGAACTCCCACACATGAGTTCACTGTTCAGGCCTGACAACCTGGTTCTTTTGCAAGCCCGACAACTTGCTTCTTTTGCAAGCCTAACAACTTGCTTCTTCTACAAGCCTAACAACTTGCTTCTTCATGTTGTACTCACCCTCTAGGCTCAAACATCCCTTTAACTGTTATACAGTTCCTCAGGCGATCCATCATTTGCCAAGATTTCCTTACACAGAAAAATACCAATTTAATGCTAGAATTCCACTAGCAATCTGTAACCTATGGAAGCCATCCCATCTGCATCATATGCATGCAATCAACATGAGACATTATCGTAAATTTTCAATTATAATTTTCAAATCTGTTTTATACAGGAAAACATAATTCCCCAAACATGAGTTTTCCACTCATTATGTTTGGATCTTGGAGTTGTAGATATCAACATTCCTTATGGATTACGTCCTTTCCATTTCCAAGACCACTCTACCTGCAATTTTTCTCAATTTTCATGCATCCAAACAAATTGTTAGCATATCATAACAATTTGCAATTATAATTTTTCTCAAATCTATTTTACACAAGGAAATAAAATTTCTATGCACGAGTTTTCCTCTCATTATGTTTGTCTCACACAACAACAAGCATCAATATCCTTTATGGGCTAACATCCATGCAATATATAGGACAATTCTTCCTACATTTTCTCAACTCTAATGCAACCAAGCATATTGTTAGCATTCATGCCCATTTACAATTATTCATGAAATGATCTCAGATTTGTATTTTACCAACAATTCAATCATTTCCAGCCATTATTCACATTAAAAATGGAATTCAACCAATAATCATATTATTTAGAATGAAACTATCATTCACCATACATGCATTATCGACACACCAAGCTTTTCATAATGCAATCAAACATTACCCACAATTAAAACCAATGTGCCCATACCCATGGCCACGTTTACGCAATGCATCCTTGCATTGCATCTAGAATACCACATATCTATGTCATGTATTCAACCATGGTGAGTTGGAAGGTCTGGCCAACGTCTCAACACATTATTCAAACTCTTCCCCATTTACTTGTCCAACTATTTGGATACCTTTCTCTTCAACCCATACACAACACTAGGAATGTAATTTTCTTAGTGTTCTCTCATGTCAGCAAAGAGGTTGCAGTCCAAACATCAATTATATAGAGGAAACCATTATGCACTTGGATGGCGCTATAGGCTTTCCATTTCCAACCACATCATGGCCTCACACATGACCATTTATGATGGAATTCATTGCTATAATAAGAGTAATGTATCCTAACTTAACTTGGTTATAATCTCATAACCAACATAACACCATATGCAATTAAATTCATCATAAATGTATTCAAGTATCAATAAGTTTGTATACTCAATCCCTCTTCCTTTAAATCAATCTCAAATATTGAAAATATATCTGAGGGAATTCTTACCTCAATTCCCTTCAACATTTATGCATCATAAACACCCTCAAATGCATACCTACATGGTTATTATTACAACAATTGGTGCTACCAGCTCAACCGATATCTTGTAGAAGCTTGCAGGCTCCTTTTGATTGACCTCTTTATCAACATTTGTCTTCGCATGGATGGTTGTCATATGCAACAACATCATCAACCTCTTCATCCATGCTATAACCAATTTATTGGTACATAATCCATCATTAGTCTCATTCAAATATCATAACATTATATATATATGATAAACATTAAATCTTATCATGCGCACTTCATGCACATGCATTCTATGTTTATCATATGCATCATACATCACTTCTTTCATGCACTCCAATGCATATTTATTTCTGTTTATTTATTTATTCTGTTGTTGTTGTTGTAGATGGTCTTCCTTGAATCCCTGTAGATCCTTGCTACCTTGCATGCTCCCATTTTTCTCATCTATACACCACTGAAAATAGAGGCAACTCCCTTGCCTCTACCTTCTCTCAAGATTGCTACCATTAATAGTTGCTTCAATATGTGTATCCTTCCACACATGCATGTTTTTATAATGTAATCCAAGATCCTTGACATAAAAATAAAGCCTCTGCAATTCACTTTCTATCTTTAAGCATCCATCAAAACATGGCTCTAACATTTCAATAGGGTATGTTGGCGCAAAGTTGGAGATCGGGGTTCTTGTAGGTTACCAACAAAGGTATCACTGTAGTCTAGTTGTGCTAGCATATTCGACCTTTCGCAAGGGAAGGAGGTCTCACCTGAAGCGCAACCGAGACTTTGTGTGATAAAGTGAATTACAAAGGACACATCATCAGATCTAGCACATCACAACACATATCCATACTCAGGTGTAAAGAGATCATAGCATAAGGATCCTTAGATTGGAAAAGGTAGTGAACAATTCATGTTGCGCAACGTTAAAGTAAACACATGCATTACATTAGTTGTTAAAACAATGACGTAATTAGTAAATACACAACACATAACATGTTACACAAAAATAGATCAATCATTCATCCATAACACAACAAAACACACTTTTGTATGCCCGAATACTCCTTTCTTTATTATAATATCTCAGACTGGTGACCATAGAGCAGATCGTTCATATCGCAACTTACATAACATACCCAAAATTAGTTGTTCGCTGACAGATAGATCTAGCGAAGTAGTCTCTTGTAAACTAATACACCATCAGAATATCAATAAAACAATACAATGGAACACATGATAATTCTAAAAGTCCCAACAACAACAATGACAACAACAAATCAACCCTTTCCCGTTACAATTTCCCAAATTTATATTATTCCCTTGGTTATTTCTTGATTCCGTTGTTACACTTTCTTGTTTCTGCGTCCTTCTGGCGTGCACTTGAATCTTCTAGGCTTTCTCGCTTCTTCCTCCAGCTGACACATCACTCTTTTTCCTTGCTGGCGCACTGACAATTAGCTTTCCGCCATGTGGAGTCCTTGTTGTTGTGCTATATTGTTACACAAAAACCTTTATGCATCCACAAAATTGGTTTTTCAAAAAATAGGTCCCAATAGGGTCTTTATATAGTCCCTACCTCATGGAACTATCTCAACATGCAACTCCCTGCCGCACCTCTATCATCTTCTTGAAAACATCACCACTCATGAGTGGACAACAACTTATCTTTCAGTTGTCCACCTCCATAAGTTATAATGCATGCTTATTGATCACATTTAACACTAGTCTTCCTTATGGTGATCCACCATTCCTATCATGATACTTCAAGGCATAAACAAAAAACATGTTGCCTTCTTCCATTATGCACATCAATGCACATCTATTTCAATTTTTCTTATTTATTTATGTCGTTCAAATGCTACAACTCCTTGTTGAATTTCTCTTCTTGTTGAACACCCCTAGCCAAACCCAAATTGGCTGACTTGTATTTCCATCCAATATGTCCACTAGTGCTACCATCTCACAATTGCTTCCTTTATGCAAATAATTGTGTTTTGCAGCCTTGCACTTCTCTCTGAAGGTATGACAATTATACCATGCTTCCAAAATGCACTTTTGATAACAATCATGTAGGTACTACTCCACATATTCACAATTGATCCTAAGAGATGATGCACCCTACCTTCATAATGCATTATGGCCCTCTTTATTAGACTATTATCTTCTTGGATTTCCAAACCCTCAGGATTGCACCTGGATTCATCTCTTAATATTGCTCATTTATGGCCTTTGATCATCTTCCAAATAATCTTTGACACAAAAATATTTCTTCAAGTGCCTCTGGTCATCCTTAATACCAAGTCCAAACTCGTTCACCTGCTAGTTGAACCAATTTCATATTCCTAGGCCTTGCACCTCTATGTGTACCTATTGCACATGCAATATCATGAATTCTAGATTGTCTTTCTTACTCATAATTCACATTTGATATGCATGTTTTCCATCTAGAAACATTTTTATTTTTTTATTTTTTTATTAATCCAAATAAAACTTCATTAGAGGTCTTCCAAACTGCTCACTGCACCGAGAAGTCTGATCCTTATGGCTTCCCAAATAAACCAATGCACATTTTTGAAGAATTGTCCTTGCCTTTTTCTTCAAACCTGTAGATTTCTCTTGCATCTTCTGAATATATATAGACCTCCTTATAAACCTTATATGCTCCATAAGTAACCCTAAGTTTATGAGTAATTTTCATATGACCACATTTGTTAGCCAAAAACTATAATTTACAATTCTAGAAATATATGCATAATTTTTCCCTTTACAATCAACAATCAACTTCCTTTTGATTCCTTATGAGTTTAGCTACTCAATTCATAATTCTGGGTGGATACAAGGATTCTTCTATCCAAGGTATTTCCAATGAATACTTTCTTGCTTAATTCTTAGCACTGAGAAGAAAATTATAGGAAATTGAATATTTACTAATTCACCCCATTTCTATACTTTTCACTCCGGTGCAATTAATTCCAATCATCTTCCTTTTGATTCCTTGTGAGTTTAGCTACTCAATTCATAATTCTGGGTGGATACAAGGATTCTTCTATCCAAGGTATTTCCAATGACTAGTTTCTTGCTTAATTCTTAGCATCGAGAAGAAAATTATAGGAAATTGAATATTTACTAATTCACCCCATTTCTATACTTTTCACTCCGGTGCAATTAATTCCAAACACCAACTTCTGTCACCCATAGAAGTAAATATGTCAAGAACTAGATAATTTTTTGTATGAGACATAGATAAAAAAAGATGACAAGGAACTCAAAACAACTCTCAGATTATCAATTTGATGTTCCAATAAAAAAATACAACAATATGGAAATGACTATTTCCCTTTTCACCCCTTTTTCTAGACTTGGAATTTTTAATCAAACAAGCTATCTCCCAAACTGTGCACTTCTGGAAAAAATTCACTAAATAAAATTTTTCTGTATTGATTAGTATACAAAATGTTGAATAAATATATTTTTCCAGTTTTTTCATATGGGGACCTTTTTTCTCCTCTGAAAATCCCAAAAATTCCCAAAAGTGGCACAAAATAATGGTTTTTGGCCTATTTTAGCATCCCCATTCCAAACCCCTTAGAATTTATTCAATTCCCTCATGGTTTATTTGCATTTCTTCTTTGTAGACTCCCTCCAAGAATTTCAACTTAAACTATATCTCTGCCAATGATCTAGACCCAGATCTTTAAAAACTACTATTTTGCATTTCTGACAAATCAAAGCAGAAATGGGCAGTGGCCCTCTCAAGCACTTTTGTATACCTCTTCACTGCAGAAAAAACCTAAAATTTTCATCTCAATTTGACTTAATTTCTCTAGTTATGGCCAACATACGAAAAGGGTTCCAGACTTGGTTTTGTTTTTGAAACTATAGGACAATCTAGCCTACGCGAAAATACGCTACCGTGGCACTGACATGGCACTAACGCGGCACTGGCATGGCACTAACGTGGAAATAGCATGACTCTAACATGGCACTGGTGTGGCTTTGGTCACCGGGCCACCAATCACTAGAAGAAATACTTTCCTTTCTCCTTGTAGAACTTCATTTCGATTTTTGGCCCGATTTGATCCACTCACCCACTATCTAGGCCCACGAGCTCCCTGCACAACCTACTATCCAAACAAATTCAATTTGACATTGGCCTACCAACCAATTGGGGACCGTACCAATTCTTAGGGAAACCTCAAATAACTTTGGTCTGATCCGAGCCAATGGCCCACTGGGCATACCAGACTAGCGGCCATCGAGGATAAATCATTCCTACTTCCTTGTTGAACTTACCTTTGATATTGACCTGATCCACTTGACCATCGGACATATAATACCACTGGGGCACAGACCTACCGGGTTACTTTCCATACTTCAACTCACAAAGCTTCCCTTCGATCCCCGTCAGATATGATCTTTTGAGCATACCAGGCCACCAGACTACCGAGCACCCTGCTAACCAAATCCCTACCAACTCTGATCCGATATGATCTATCGACATATGGGTCATCAGGGCACCGAGGTGTTGGCCCCCCGTGCACTCGTCTCTTTCGCTCTCACCTACCTCTTCGCATTCTTTAGGTATTCGATATTTCGGGGATCGGCCCACCGGGGCAGTGAGCTACCGGGCTTCCAGAAACCTTTAGCACTGTGCTCTCAAGATGATATCCCGATCCGGTAACTTAACTAATACTTCGAACAATAAATCATGATGTGACCTACCACCAGGCTTGACACGTGGCTATCGGGGCACCAACCCACCACACATAATTTCTATCCAAACGAACTTGACATCGGTCCGATCTGATTACCTTGGAAAAAAGTATATGGTGTGTGCGGGCCCCACCAGGTTTCACGCTTCTCTATGTTTCACGCACAAATCACAAAGGGTGGTATTTTTCTTATAAACCATTCCAAGCATTGTTGCTTCAGAAGGTATAAATTCTTCTCCTGATGCCCAAATTGAGTGAGTGAGAGATCGATGAAAAGATGACGCCACGAGGAGTTGCTTGAACATAGTTTCCTGGTCTATTAAGACAACATTTAACCACAAAACTCCCCTTTGACGTTTCCTCAAGCAATTAATTTTTTTCCTCAAGAACTTCTAGTTTAAATTTCCATTCTGTAACATACCAAGATCAAAAAACTAGAAGTTCCTTTCATTCTGACAACTCAGTTCTAATCCTTGGTTATGAAAGTCAATGGATCTCCAAGCACAATGGACATAGCATGTTCTCATTTGTATTTGTAAAATATTTATATTTGAGAACTTTAACTTCATACAATAACCCAATAATTTGTCATTTAATCACCAAATCTCAAAGGCCAATTGCTTAAAACTGCTAATCTGCTTACCGAAATTTCAACTTTCAAGTGCTTTATACACCTCTCATACTAAAGAAATGATAATTTTACTCAAGATCTTCGGTCTTGTAGAAAAAATATTTTTCACCCAAAAAACAGATCTGACCAAACAACTTTTGTTGTCATGTAGCAGGCCCATGAAGGCCAACATTGTAACCTTTGACTCTAATACCATTTGTAATGTATGCAACACCCCTGCTAATTCCCGTCACTGCGAAAAATGAATTTTCCTTCTAAATACAAATTAAAAAACCCCCCATACATATAGAAGAAAACCAAGGGGCAATGTGCCCATAAAAATTCATAGCCAACAACATGTTGATTTAACCAGACATCCATAACATCTATAGCATCTATAAAATCAGAAATGCATCCAATAAACACCCAAGATTACACAACATTCAATAAGACATTTCCATAACAAAATAACCATAATAAACACAACACAAACTTATCTGTTTATAAATATAAGCAACCGACTGCATGCGAATAATGAAACTCCCAGCCAGAGGCACTGCTGCTCTAAATATCGATAGCAATCTACCCTCAAGCTGAGGCTATGAATCCACAAGAAGATCTAGCTCTCTGGCCTACAACTCTCCACACTCAACAACCCAAAACCCAGACTCTACTTCTACAACAGTTCCAAATCCACCAACTCTCTCTTCCCACAACCTACACAACCCAAGGAATGTACCCCCTTCACCGCTCACAGTCCCTCAGGTTGTACCATTCATTTATTAGGCTTCCAGTGCACTTGGTTGGATAAGAATATCTTAGCTAGGGACTTCGAGAACTCTTAGTTGTTTCAGGAGTTCCCACAGGAGCCTCCACAAGGCTCTTGAGCCATTTACTCCATAAGAAGCACACTACAAGCTTACAACATGACTTACAGGAACACAAGCTTCATTTCCAGCATAACACACAACCAAACAATGGTTGTATTCAAGCATATCATGGATGGTGGTCTTTTCAACACTCCGCTCTCCCTTTGCTACCCAAAATCTGCATGCAAAAATTGTCCACCTTCTGCATACAAATTTCCTTCTTTTTCCCTTGTTTGTTTAACCCTCACTCTACCCAAAGATGATTGTACTTCATCCCATTCTCTCCATTAACTATGGGATGTGACCACTCACACCCACCCTATTGCATGAGTTTAATGATTAGCCTTGGGAACATTCAACAAGAAAATAAAATTTTTACACAATGATAATAATTTCAAGGAATGTGGGTTGGATTAATACCCATGAATAAAAGCCCCCTTGGACCCCTCTCTCTTGTAGAATCATAGCCCCTCCTTCTTTTTCCCTTGTTTTCTTAACCCTCATTCTACCCAAAGATGATTTTACTTCATACCATGCTCTCCATTAACTATGGGATGCGACCACTCACACCCACCCTCTTACATGAGTTTAATGATTAGCCTTGGGAAAATTCAACAACAAAATACAAGTCTTACACAATGATAATAATTTCAGGGAATGTGGGTTGGATTAATACCCATGAATAAAATCCCCCTTGTACCTCTCTCTCTTGTAGAATCATAGCCCCCCATAATTTTCATCCTTCTCGCATCCCATCCATCGATTGCTATTTTATTGATTATTTCAATGTACATAATATGCAATTCAGCCCCCAACCATATTAATCAATATGTGTTATTTTCCCCAATCATTTCATCTCACTAGCCTAATTTACATTTATAAAATTACATTACAACATGTGGGGATTAAAACCAGGGGTGTTACATCATGATATCCAATATGGCAATATCAGACCATCGGGATATTGACCCCCCAGGTCTTTGGGATATCGACCCCCGGGGCCTTCAACACTCACGCCTTCAACCATTCACCATCATTCTAACGATATCCAATATATCAGTACTAATGTGGTAGAATTTTATTGTGACACATGGCCCAATTATAATACTCCACATGGCTCTCACCGCGCTCACCAGATCCCTGGGCCCCAGACCTTCAACACTGCACTTCTTTTTCAACTTTTTAGCATTCGATATGTGATATTGTTGATGTGGCTTCCACATGGATCTTCGTACTATCTTGTTTACTTACATGGTGGATGACGTGGCCTCTCTATGGATCTGTCATGGCACTTATATGGAAATGGAGTTGGCCTACCAGGTATCGGGGTCCCAAAAATTTGGCACTGTGCATGGACTTCCTTCTTCCAGTATCCGATACTTTGATATCAGATCACCGGGGTATCGCCCCCCGGGCCCCGAGAACATTTTAAAAAGTGTATTCAAGCATGTACTTTGATATGCCGATATCATATATGTTGGGCCCCACAACTTAAAAGGTAACTCCATGCGTAGGGTTCCATGGCTTTCTGTTCACATTCAAACTAAGTGACTTCGCCTTTTGATTATAAACTCACTGAAATCAACATTTCCTATGAATGTGGGATAATTCAATTTTGCTGCTCAAGCCTTCAACGCATGCATGAGCTTCCTCCGTGCTCTTGGATTTCAGATCTCACTATCTAAATCTATTCTTCTCCAGTACCCTTGGACATGGTCACCTCATCCAACTTCCAATCACCTCTTCTCTTCAAACCTGTACAACTCTTCAGCACATGCCTGAGCCTGATATTTGTTTTCACCCTCGGTCTTCTACACACCGTGATTGATTTGAAACAAAACCCTTCCATGAGGTTGCCTCGTTATTCAATTTCAACAAAGAACACTTGCAGAGACTCGGAAACTACCCATCAATGTACAAGGGCATACTTTACTTCCTCGGTTTGAGTCACATAATGAGACATTTCATAGGTCTTCTCTTAAACACATAAGCTTATCATCTCTCCTCCTACGCGTGACATCAATGACATCCATGATTGTCACAATCCCATCTACCTTTGAAATCAATGACAACAATGTCCAATAATCTCCCCCTTTGTCATTGATGGCAACACTTAGTCATTCTGAAACTCCTCCAGTCTGTTGCAACCATAGATATCATCATTTTATTCTCATCTAAGTTGACTGCTTCCTGCAAGTCTCCCCTTGTCTCTTTACTCTCCCCCTTTGACATCATTGACAAAGGGATTTTCTCCCCCTTTCAATGTACTCTTCATTTTTTGTTATGATGCCAACAACCTTCTCTTTCTCTGCATCTCCCCTTGAGCTTGTGCTCCTCTTGTAGTGCTTGAATGATTGGTTGGCATAGGTACCATCCCTAATTTCTATTTAAGATACTCAAATTCTTCTCTAGGAACATGTTTTGTAAATATATCAACAACCTATTCCTTTGTGCCAATATATTCGAGCTTGAAATTTTGTTCTCTGACTTGTTCTCTTAAGAAGTGATATTTTATTAGATTGTGTTTTGTCTATGAATGCATGACTGGATTGTTTGAAAGGTTATTTCAATGGTATTCTCACATATAATTTATATGGGCTGATCATACCCTACCTTAATGTCTTAAAATGTTTGCTTCATCTAGAGCACTTGTGTGCAAGATGTTGCTGCTACAATGTATTCTACTTCTGGTGTGGATAGAGATATTGAGGATTGCTTTTTTTTTGAACCAAGATACTAGATTGTTTCAGAGAAATAATGCTCCACCACTGGTGATTTTTCTGTCATCCACACGGCCTGCCCAATCTACATCTGTGCAAGTTTTCAGAGCAAAGTGTTTTCTATCGGATACCATAAACCAAAATATAGTGTCCCTTTCAAATATCTGAATATTCTATTCACTACCTACACATGTGTTTCCTTTGGTGCAGCTGGAAACTTTCCAACCAGCCCTATTGCATGCATAATATATGGTCTTGAAGCTGTCACATACAAAAGGATACCTATCATTGATATGTACAATGTTTGATTTGCTTCCTTTGATTCATCTTCTTTACTCAACTTACAACTAGTGACCATGGGTGTGTTGACATGTTTACAGTCTTCCATTTCAAACTTCTTCAACATATCTTTTATATATTTGGTATGAGAAATGAATATGCCTTTGCTGGTTTGAGTAATCTGTAGTACTAGAAAGAATGACAGTTCCCCAAGCATGGACATCTCACATTCTTTTTGCATTTATTCATCAAAGTTTTGGCTTATTTGATCAACATTACTTCCAAAAATGATATCATCCACATATACTACTATAATTAAAATGTCTGCATTGCTTATCTTTATGTAAAAAATGTTGTTTGTTGTTCCTCTTTTGAAACCTTGTTTCTATAAGTTCTTATCAAGTCTTGATCACCATGCTCTAGGGGTTTGATTCAATCCATAAAGTGCTTTCTTCAATCTGCAAACATAGTCTTCATTTCCTGATAATAAGAAACCTTCAGGTTGTTCAATGTACACTTCTTCCTCTAAGTCTCCATTCAAGAATTCTAACTTGACATCCATCTGATATACTTTGAAATTCTTAAATCTTGCAAACGCCAAAAACATTATAATGGATTTTAATATTGCAACAGGAGCAAAGGATTCTTCAAAGTCAATCCCTTCTACTTTAGCATACCCTTTACAAACCAATCTTCTTTTATTTCTTACTACTTTTCCATCTTCATTCAACTTATTTTTGAAGACCAATTTTGTATGGATCACATTTTTGTCTTTGGGTCTTGGGACAATTTACCATGTCCTATTTTTATCAATATGGTTTAACTCTTCTTCTATATCATTTACCCAATGTTGATCATTTCCGGCCTTTACAAAAAATTTAGGCTCTATTTTAGACAACAAAGAGAGATTTATCTATTCATAAATGCTTTCCAGTTTTCTCCTAGTCTGAGTCTTAGCATTTTTATCACCAAGAATTAAGTTTTCTGGATGATTTTTCTTCACAATCCTTGATGGTGTTTGCGTATCTTGGCATTCTGATTATTCTTCTTCTTCTTTGTTGTAATTTGTTTCTTTTGCTTCCAGTTGACTCTTGTGTGGTCTTTCTTGATCTATTTTGACATTTATGCTTTCAACAATCTTCTGCAGTCTTTTGTTGTAACATCTATAGGCTTTTCTTCTTGATGAATAAGCAAGAAAAAATCCTTCATCTTCTCTTGAGTCAAACTTTCCTAGATCCTCATCATCCATTTTTATATAAAACTTGCTTCCGAATATTCTAAAATGTTTGACAGATGCTGGTTGGACTTTCCATAATTCATAGGGTGTCTTAACACTGTTAACTCTGATTTTCCCTTTGTTTAGAATATAAACAACAATGTAAACTATTTCTCTCCAAAAAATGTTTGATAATATTGCTTCATTCAACATCGTCCTAACAATTTCTTGCACATGTTTGTTTTTCCTTTCAACCACTCCATTTTGTTGAGGAGTTCTTCCAGCTGAATATTGTATTTTTATTCCACGAGCTTCACAAAATTCTTCAAATTCATTGGTCATGAATTCTCCTCCATTATTTGACCTTAAACATTTGATTTTCATATCAGTCTCATTCTCAACTAAAGCTTTGAAGGCTTTATTTTTTTTTAAATGTCTCATATTTATTTTTAAGAAAGGTAGCCCAAGTCATTCTTGTATAATCATTAATGAATAACATAAAATAACTTTCTCCTTGCAAACTTTTTGTTTTTTTAGTCCTTAGAGATATCTATGCACAAGTTTCAATGGCTTGGATGTTGCATATTCCTTTGTCTTGAATCTCACTCTCGATTGTTTTCCATGACGACACTTCTTGTAGACAATAGTTGAGAGTTTTGTGATCTTTGGAATATCCCTTGCTACTTGTTTGGTACTGATTTTTACCAAGTTGTCAAAGTTCATGTGGCCCATTCTTTTAGTCCACAACCAACTTTTATTTGTCTACCCAATGAAGCATTTTTCTCCATTAATCTCATCAAGAATATATACTTTGTTTGAGGTTCTGATTTCTTTTGCAACCCATCTTGCTTGCATTTTCTTTTCTGATCTCACATTCTTGGGATTCAAAAGTAAGAGTGTGTCCTTGGTCACACATCTGGCTTACACTCACAATATTATGCTTAAATTTTTCAACACACAAAACCTTCTCAACCTTATCTTTTCCATTGTCAAGACCGAGAGTGCCCTTTCCAACTATATTTGAACTACCATTTTCTCCAAAGATAACATTGCCTTCATTCGTTTTCAGGGCGATAAAATTTGTTCTATCTCTTGTCATGTGACTAGAGCACCCACTATCAATATAACACTCATCCTTATTATTTTTTGAACGCAGTGCGGCTTGAATGAAAAATGATTTTTCTTTGTTTTGTTCCCTTTGTTCCTAATTTATTTTCATGATTGTTGGGGCTTCCTCCTTTTTTTTTTTTCGAAATTTTTTGGGCTTACTTCTGCAATTTTTTTTCTATATGCCCATAATTATTGTAGTTATAACATATGATGTTATAGTTAAACAAAGGGGAAAATGAGTTGTAATTTCTCCTTGAGAATCCATGGGTATCTCTATTGATGTCCTTCATGTAACTGCCTCTTACATTTGTTCTATAATCTATTGTTTTATGACCAAAACCATTGCAAGAATAACAATAATCAAATAAACAATTTTGGTACCTGATCGTGTGATTCCATCTTGATGGAAGAATCTTCCTGATTCTGTCCTTGTGAGGAAAATTTGTCTTCTGTGGAACATATTGTTCTTCCTTCCTATTGTCTTCAACCTTGATAGAGTTTTTGAGTATATCATCATAACTCTTGGTCCTTTCTTCACTTGTCGCTTTCGAAGAAGTTGAGGCTTCTTCATTAACAACTTTCTTCTTTTTATTATAACCAAGACCAATCTTGTCAAATGGTGATATTTGAAAGTTTAGGATTTCATTTAAGGTTGTAAAGATCTTTTCAAATTTCATGTTGGTATGTTATCTTTCCAACTCCTTCCTCAAATAAACTATTTCAGATTCTAGTTTGCAACATACATCTTCCTTTTCCTTTAGCTAGCCTCTTAAAACTTCAATTCTCTTCTTATATTTTGTTTTTTAGGTTGATGAATTTTTTTTCAGTTTCCTCGGTGCTTTCTTTTGTATAGAGCATTTCTTTTCTACAGTTCTTCAGTTGCTCATTTTGTATCCATTTCTTGTTCTTCAATCTCTCTATTTAATTTAGAGCACATATGAGCTTTCCTTCCTTGCTCATTTTTCTTGTTTATCCTTTTCTATCCTCATTTCATATGCAAGGAGAATTCCTTGTAATTTATCCATTTTCATATTTTGTAGGTCCTTAATTTCTTCAATGCCATATATATTGGGATTAATTCTTGAGGGAAGTGATCTAAGAACATTTTGAACCATAATGATTTCTTTAACTTCTTCACCCAATACTTTGATGGTGTTGACAATCATATCTACTCAAAGAAAGTAATCTGCAATAATCTCTTCCTCTTTCATCGTAAGGGTCTCAAATTGACCTCTATGGGTTTTTAATTTTTCCCTTTTGACTTTGTCGTCTCCTTCATATATTTTATGTAGCTTGTCCTCCATCTCTTTTACTGAAGCACAATGCATGACTTTGACAAACTCTGTTTTTTTCAGACCACATAGGATTGTACTCATGGCCTTAGAATCATTGTAACCTAGCTTCTTTTCAACTGTATCTATAGGTGGAGTTGTTGGAGATGTGTAACCATTCTCAACTACACTGCAGATGTCATACCCAAGTGCCTTCAAATAGGTTTTGATTCTTATGCTCCAAAATGCATAGTTTGATGCATCAAATACTGGAGCTTTGTTTGTAGAGAAACCTTCCTGTTTATCCATGTGTGCTATAGGGACTCACCTTCTAGTGGTTAGACTGTTCTGAAGGAACCTTTCTTTGAAACCAATTGTTGGCACACTTAATTATAGTAAGAGGGGGAGTGAATCGGTATATGAATGCTTTTAATTTTCTTTACTATACTGGACTTATCAATTCATTTCTTTACTAACCATGAGAAATCCATAAGAATCATATACAATCATACATTGTACAATACTAAAAAATTCACGTGGAAACCCAAATGGGAGAAAAACCATGGAAATTTTATTCAAATGTTTTCACAACCAACAACCTGTTACAAGCACCAATATGTTACAATATTTACAGACACTCACTTTCCGGAGACACCAATCTCATTTATAGAGCATCAACTCAACAATACTTGTAGGAACCAACCTACTTTTACAATATTTGCAGGCACCATCCTGCATAAGACACTAGTCCCCTCTCCTGAGCACCAACTCGGTAATATCTGTAGGCACCCACCTACAATCATAATATTTTCAAGCATCAACATGTACATAGACAACAAAAACTTTCATATCTTATGCTCCTTTTCGATCTCCAACTCCTGAAACCCTCAATGCCTCTGTACCTTTAATTTATCCTCCTTTTCTTTCGTATCTTTTCACTCTCCTACACCACCGAACCTCAGAGCATTTCTTCCATTTCCATGAGCTTCAGAGCCTCACTCCCTTTTTCTTACTCTTCTCTTGCACACATACAAAACTCCCCTATGTGTCGACTAGAAAAGAACGAACTCATGTGTCAGCAAGAAAAGCACGAACTCATGTATCGACAAGAAAATTACAAACTCTTGTATTGACAAGATGAGCACAGAATCTCCTATGTGTCGGCAAGAAAAGCACGAACTCATGTGTCGGTAAGAAAAACATGAACTCCCCTATGTGTCAGAAAGAAAAGCACGAACTCATGTGTCATCAAGAAAAACACGAACTCTTGTATTGGAAAGATGAGCACAAACTCCCTTATGTGTTGGTAAGATAGGCACAAACTCCCTTATGTATCGACAATATGAGAAAAAACTCCCCTATGTGTCAACAAGAAAAGTACGAACTCATGTGTCAAAAATAAAAACATGGAACCCCTATGTGTTGGCAAGAAAATGAACTCTTGTGTTGGAAAGAAAAGCATGAACTCTTGTATCAACAATATGAGCATGACCCCCCTATGTATCAACAATATGAGTACAAACTCTCCTATGCATCATCAAGAAAAACACGAACTCTTGTATTGACAATATAAGCACGAACTCTCCTATGTATCAGTAAGATGAGAACGAACTCTCCTATGTGCCGACAAGATGAGCATGAACTCATTTTTCGAGAAGAAAAGCATGAAATCTTGTATCAGAAAGATGAACATGAACTCTCCTATATGTCGGCAAGAAAAACACGAACTCATGTGTCGACAAGATAAACACGAAATCCCCTATGTATCGATAAGATGAGCACAAAATCCCCTATGTATAAAAAATATGAACAAGAACTCTCCAATGTAGGAAGACAAATAAAAAATGTTCTAAGTGTCTTTTTTAATGGCAAGAAACAAAAACTGCTTGAGTTCAAAAGTCCATAACTTTCTCATACGATGTCCGATTGAGGTGTCATTTTTTGCAATGCGGAGAGCACAAGGAGGGAGAACTTTCCATTGAGTATGCAACATGAGTACCAATTATTACGAAAAAAACCAACTAACATTTGGAGCACTTTCCAATGATCATGTGACAATAATACCAATTCTTCTTTGAGATGCAATTCAGAGCTAACCCATGCCCTGCATATGCTACAATTAACCCACCTAAAAATAAACAAAACTTTCATGATCAATATTAGTCATAAAATAAATAAGGCGCAAAATGTGCACCCTGACATGGTATGCGTAACAAAAGATGTTGGAGACACACATAGACTCAATCACGACTGCAACATGAAGTAGATTAGGCAAGGTAGGAAATAAATCATCAATTATCTTGTTAGTCATGGAGTGTTTAATCATTGGAAATGATAATAATATGAGCAACGGGCACAACGAGAAGGATTTGAGCTGGAGGAGAATAAGAGAGGCCTTAAGATGAAATCATGCCTTGCTGATACAGTCTACGTCAAATAGACAAAGACGATCATTATTGATACACTCAGTGTCAATGAGGGGTCAACATCTTTCTGTTAACAAAATTGGTGACAGGAGAGGGAAACTTGCCAATAAACACTCTGCATCGAAGGGAAATAAAGGAATATTGTCGATACATGACGTATCAATGAAGATGAGATGGACCTCGTCGATACCATGTATTGGCAATGATTGTTGATTTTTCAATGAGCAAGGTTTAAGCATGAATTTAATTCCTTTTTATCATTTAACTTAAACAATAAACAATTATGTTGTAGCAACCAAGATCACAAGAAGAAACACCATGCACAAGAACACAAGAAGTATCCTGGGAAACCCTTCTGAACAAGGGAAGAAAACCCAGCCAAATCCTTTGCTATATTCTTCAAGAGAAAGACCTTCACGACCAAGAAAACATAGCACACAAGAGGGTTCTTGCAAACCCTAGAAGACTAGCGCCTAAGAGAGGTGCACACTTTTCCCAATAAGATGTACTTGCTTAAATTTACAAACTCACACAAAAGATATGATTCCTCAATGGGGAATCTACCTTTACTTATATTAGAATTGACTTGTCAACATAAGTGTCTATTGGCACAACACGACCGACCTCTCTAAATCACAATATAATTAATAATAACCAGATTAATTATCTTTTACATTAACTATCAAGTACATTAAGGTGGGGCCGACCTGTACCCTTTACATTACAATTAGGGTTACATGCATATCTGACTCTTGAACAATATAGCAAGGTATCTCATACACCCACTAGTTCTTAGCCACTAGGGGCACATCCATAGGGATGTCCATATCTCTATCTCACTGCATCACACAGGAGAACCACTCTCACTAGTGCTCAAAAACTAGGATCATGTTCATCTGTGCTTGTCCACAGGCACGTCCACTCAACAAATCTTCTTTCCCACTGCATTACACAAGAGAGTCATCTGGAGTTCATCATCTCAACTCTCTTCTTAGAGGAGGATAATACATCATATTCATTTCTGTCTCATGACGATGCACCCAACTCTATGGGAATTCACACGTTCACCTTGTTCTCAACCACCGACACATCCAACTCTGCAGATCTCCTTTCTCACTGTGTTACACAAGAGAATCATCTGGAGTTCTTCTCAACTCTATGTAAGGAGGAGGCCATCTCTACGTTCCATCTCTGTCTCAGATAGGAACCACACACCCCTCTCAGGGGCTCTCACGTAGCTATAATCATCAACACTCCCTCTCATCTAGGGAGGCATTCTCTACCAAGCTAAGTCTCTCATGGAAATACTTGAACTTTGTCTTTGCAAGTGGTTTGGTGAAGATATCTGCGATCTTTTCATGAGTAGGAAGATACTACACATGTACTGTCTTCCTCTGCACCATGTCTATGATATAGTGATACTTTATCTCGATGTGTTTCAATCTGTCATGAAACATAGGGTTCTCGGAGAGATTTACATAGCTTTGGTTATCACAATGAATAGTAGTAGGATCCATCTCATGATCGAAAAAGTTAGTGAGAATTTTTCGAAGCCACACTACTTTGCAGACTGCTACACTCAATGCAATGTACTCTTCCTCTACGGTGCTCAATGCCACGTAACTCTGTTTTCTGCTACACCAGGAAACCATGATAGACCCTAAAGTGAAGCAACAACCGGAGGTGATTTTTCTGTCCATTTCACTTCCTGCCTAATCTCCATCGACATATCCTTGCAGGCTCAAGTCTACACTGGAGGCATATCTTAGGCCTTAACCAATTATGCCTCGTAAGTATATCAATACATGTTTTGCAACTATCTAGTGTGTCTGTCTCGGTTGGCTCATAAACCGGCTAAGCACATTCACTGTATAACAAATGTATGGTATGGTGTTAACTATATACATCAGTGATCCAATCAATTGTCGATATAAGTGTGGATCTACCTCTCCTGATTTAGTATCACTCATCTTCTTCAAATCCACTACCATTGGAGTGGGCATGGATTTTCATTCTGTCATGTCGAACTTTTTCAGTATCTCCACAGTATATTTTCCTTGACTCAGGAAAATCTCATCTGTCCTCTGCCATATTTCTAGTCCCAAGAAGTAGTGAATCAAGCCCAAGTCCTTCATTTCAAATTTAGCAGTCAATTCTCATTTACACTCAACAATGAGTCTCTCTGAACCAGTAAGGAAAAGTTCATCCACATATAGGACCAAAATCAGACACTCATTGCCATTAATGTGATAATATAAGTTTGGATCAACAACACTTTTTTTGAAGCCCAAACTCATAAAAAATCCATCCATTTTCTCATACCAATCACGCGGTGCTTGTTTTATACTATATAGGGTTTTCTTTAACCTTCATACATGAGATTTTTCATTGTGTACAACAAATCCTTCTGGCTGATCGATATAAACTTCTTCCTCAATTTCACCATCGAGAAAGGCTGTCTTTACATCCATCTAGTGTAGCTTCCAACCCATGGAAGTAGCTGGTTCTATGATAGAACGGATGGAGGTGTATCAGGATACTAGAGAAAAAGTCTCGTCATAGTCAACTCCCTCTACTTGTGAGAAACCTCTTGCCATAGATATTGCTTTGTATTTTTCAATGCTTCCATCAGCTGCATGATTGATTTTATAAATCCATTTGGAAGTCACTACAAACTTCCCCTATGGTCTTGGAACAACATCCCATACATCATTTTTCAATATATATTGGTATTCTTTAGTCATGGCATCTTGCCATACTTTTTCACCTGAGGCTTCTCCATGACAAGATGGCCCTGAGTCAATGATGTGGGTCATGGCTGAAATGTAGCTTGAGAATCTCTTTGGTCTCTTTCTCTCTCTTTTTGTTCCATGCGGGGTTTTATGTCCTTTTTCTTCTTATAGAGTTTGTCTGGCCCAAGCATGCCTTTTATGTCCAACTGGAATATCTCTGGGTATGTTGCTTGGAGCAACTAGTTGGACTGGAACAACTGGATCAACTGGAGCTACTGGATCAACTAGAATAATGTTTGTCTCCCTATGAACTGCTAAAGGGGGAGAAGGCATTGTCTCACCATAAATTTCCATCCGAGCTTCTATGGATATTTGGAAGGATACTACTTCTTCAAAGGTAACATCTCTGCTTATTTCAATTTTTCTCTGACCAAGAATGTAGATTCGATATGCTTTTGAGGATTCACTATATCCTACAAAAGTGCCCTTTCTTCCTGAAGGTTCTAGCTTGGATGTATTCTCTTTGGGTACATGAAAATATACTGGGCATCCAAATATTCTGAAGTCTCCAATCTCAGGTTTCACTCTGGTGAAGGCTTCTTCTAGAGTAATGTTCTTCAGGATATGATGAGGATTTCTGTTTTGAACATACATTGCTGTCATACATGCTTCTTCCCATAGATTCATAGGTAGAATCTGATCATGTATCATTGCTTTGGTTGCCTCAATGATAGTTCTGTTTTTCCTTTCAACAACTCCATTTTGTCGAGGGTTGTAAGGAATTGTGAACTCCCTCTTGATCCCCGCTTCAATACAAAAAATGTTGAATTCTTTTGAGGTGTATTCTTCTCCATTATCTGATCTTAATACTTTGTTTTTTCTTCCGGTCTGGTTTTCAACTTGAGCTTTGAATTCTTGAAATTTTGCAAGAACTCCATCCTTGTTATTTAGAAAATAAATCCAAGTTTTCCGGGAGTGATCATCTATGAAGAGTACATAGTATAAGTACCCATTTAGAGATGCAATAATCATTGGCCCACACACATCTGAATGTATCAAGTCCAAGATTTCCTTGGATCTATTGTCACTGCTTGAGAAGGATCCTTTAACATTTTTTCCAAGGGCACAACCTTTGCAAACACCTTTATGCTGAATCTATATTTCTGGTAGACCAGTTACCATTTTCCCTAGAGTTGGGAGAGCTCTATAATGAATGTGAGCAAGTCTTCTATGCCATAGCTCACTCAAGTTGATACTGTCATGTAGCAGGGCTTGGGTTGGTTTGATGGTTAATTTGTAGAAGTTGTTTTCTCGTACACCAATTAACTTGGTAGAACTTATATGAGAGTCTTTGTTCCATGCAAGAACTCTTCCTTTTGAGAAGGTAATCTTGTAGCCTTTGTCTTCCAAGGCAAAAATAGAGACAAAGTTCCTCTTCATTCCAGGTACATATAATACTTCATTTAATTGAGGCTGCATATCTGAATATAGTTGGGAGGTAGAAGTTCCAACTCCCCTCACATTATATCTAGCATCATCTCCAAGGACAACATGTAGATGTGTTTCTTTCTCAACGAAATGTGTTAGGTGATCTCTAAGACCAGTCATGTGCTTGGAGGCACCACTGTCAATTAACCAAGTATTATTATTGGTTGGGACCATACCTGAGAGTTCTGAGATATTGATGTCTTCATTTCTTTGAGGTCTTGTCTTCCTAGAACTGAGTTTGCTTGAACCATCAATCTTTCCTCCCATCATGATTTTGCTCATTTTAATTTTTGGATTCTTCACAAACCATTGTCAACTGGACTAGAAAACCTAACGGTTAGGCTAGATAGAAATTTTAGGTTTTATTAGGCTTATGGCTGCCAAAAATAATACTTTTAAGGATACGTTATCCCTAAAAATCTGAATATCTCCTTCAAGGAGTTTCAGAAACACAATTTTGAAAATTTCTGCAGAAATTAGCGAAACTCTAGAAACCCTAGGGCCAAAAAGTCAAAATGCTCAGAATTGCAGTTTGAGACTTTATGGAGGTGCGATGAAGGAGTCCGTACACACCTATTCCATTTTTATCGCTAACGTCCAAGTGCCAAGTGCTGAAAACCTCTAGAAGAGTAGGCCGTACATATTTTCTAGGAACCCTAGGAGGGCCGTACAGTTTCTGCATAAGAGATAGAGGATGGATGAAAGTTGTTTGTGAAATGGGTTCTTCAAGACCTATGCTCTGATACCATGTTGATTTTTCAATGAGAAAGGTTTAAGCATGAATTTCATTCCTTTTTATCATTTAACTTAAACCATAAACAATTATGTTGCAACAACCAAGATCACAAGAAGAAACACCATGCACAAGAACACAAGAAGTATCTTGGGAAAACCTTCTCAACAAGGGAAGGAAACCCAACCAAATCCTTTTCTATATTATTCAAGAGAAATATCATCACCACCAAGAAAACCTAGCACACAAGAGGGTGCTTGCAAACCCTAGAAGACTAGCACCCAAGAGAGGTTCACACTTTTCCCAAGAAGATGTACTTGGTGAAATTTCCAAACTCACACAAATGATATGAT
The DNA here is from genome assembly GCA_000966675.3 of Picea glauca. Lineage (NCBI taxonomy): Eukaryota > Viridiplantae > Streptophyta > Pinopsida > Pinales > Pinaceae > Picea > Picea glauca. The sequence continues at coordinate 305,469 of JZKD02S1723816.1, forward strand.
TCCTCAATGGGGAATCTACCTTTACTTATATTATACTTGAATTGTCAATAAAAGTGTCTATTGGCACAATAGGGCTGACCTCTCTAACTCACAATATAATTAATAATAGTCGGATAAATGATCTTTTACATTAATTATCAATTACAATAAGGTGCGGTCAACCTGTACCCTTTACATTACAATTAGGGTTACATGCAGGTTTGACTCTTGAACAATATAGAAAGGGATCTCATACACCCACTAGTGCTCACCCACTAGGGGAACATCCATAGGGATGTCCATATCTCTTTCTCATTGCATTACACATGAGAACCACTGTCACTAATGCTCAACCACTAGGATCACGTTCATCTGTGCTCATCCACAGGCACATCCACTCAACAAATATTCTTTCCCATTGCATTACATAGGAGATTCATCTGGAGTTCATCATCTCAACTCTCTGCTCAGAAGAGGCTAACACATCATCTTCATTCATGTCTCATGACGATTCACCCAACTCTATGGGAATTCACACGTTCACCTTGTGCTCAACCATATGCACGTCCAACTCTGCAGATCTCCTTTCTCACTACGTTACACATGAGAATCATCTAGATTTCTTCTCAACTCTCTGTAAGGAGGATGTCATCTCTACATTCCAACTCTGTCTCAGATAGGAGCCACACACCCCTCTCAAGGGATATTTCTCGAGTTTGTGTCCTGGAGAATGTCTCATGTAGCTGTAATCATCAACAAGGATGGGGGGATCTATGCCAATGTATATAGGCATTTTTAAGTGGATGAATCATCGGTGTATCAAGATTCAAGGACTAATGGGTGTTGGTGCATCAATTCCCATAAAATGATCGATGTCGATATACTAGAAAGTGGCAAAAGAAAATTTCTAAGTGTTATCCCTTCCTGCATATCGGTGGCAGAGAGAGGAGGGTCACCGATGTGTTGGCGAAGAAATAACTAACTCACCGATAGTGGATGTATTAGTGAGGAAAATATTAATAGACCGATATAGCCATAATCAATGGGTTATAAGTTAGAAAAATTTTAAGTGAAAGTATGAGAAACTATGTTGGTAAAGAAAATCCCAAGTCGTTGATATGGTCCGTATCGACGAAGAAAGAAGGATTCTCATCGATACACAGTGTATGAGATAAGGAAAGAGGAAACTCACCAATATATAGTGTGTCGACGGACCATAGTCTTCTTTAAAATCGATGAAATGGTAAAGTATGGAGAGAGAGAAGAGACACTTGGTGTACTGTACTGGACTTATCAATTCATTTCTTTACTAACCACGAGAAATCCATAGGAAACATATACAATCATACATTGTATAGGACACAAAAATTAACATGGAAACCCAAATGGGAGAAAAACCATGGAACTTTTATTCAAAGGTTTTCACAACCAACAAACTGTTACAAGCACCAATCGTTACAATATTTACAGGCACCCACCTGCTAAAGACACCAATCTCATTTACAAAGCATCAACTCAACAATACTTGTAGGCACCAACCTACTTTTACAATATTTGCAGACACCAACTTGTAGGAGACACCAATCCCCTCCCCTAAGCACCAACTTGATAATATTTGTAGGCACCCACCTATAGTCATAATATTTGCAACCACCAACATGTACACAAACAACAAAGAATTTTAGATCTTTTGCTCCTTTTCGATCTCCAACTCCTGAAACCCTTAACACCTCTACACCCTTAATTTATCCTCCTTTTCTTATGTATTCTTTCACTCTCCTGCACCCTCAAGTCTCATATCCTTTCTTCCATTTCCATGAGATTTATAGCCTCACTCCCTTATTATTACTCTTGTCTTGCACACACACGAAACTGATTTGGGAATTGTTATTTATAGTCTCCATGTTCTCATAGATTTTTCCACATACCAAAAAAATATGTCCACGGGGTCAGCTCCAGATGTCCTCAAAACCAAGCTGTGATACTCCTTAGAAATTAACACAAACACCCTTGTTTTCATGCCCCATCTGCTCATAGAGCACACATGATAAACTTTGACACACAACTACCATCAGATCTGATCTTTGGATTGATCTTGATCATTGATTGTTCTCTACTCATAAAAAAATTAACATGACCTCAACACTCAACAATCGTTGGATCTGAATCTCAGATGGATATCGACCGTTGATCTAGTTCCTCGAATTCCCCATATATCAGAACTATCAGGGTATTGGGATATCAAGCCCTCGGCCTTCAAAAATTCACAATTTCAACAAAAAATCGATATTCGATACCACAATGTGACATGGATGTTGATGTGGTATCCATGTGGGCTCCTTACACATGTGTTGTATGACATGGCACCGCCATGTGACTGTTGATGTCATCGCATCCTCCATCCTTGTATGATCACTCTGCTGACTTGGAACTAGTGCTTTTTCTGACACATGGAACTATTAGTGGTTACCATCCTGACTCTAACATGGTATATGATGTGACATTAGTCACCTGTAACCTCTTTGTATGACATTTCCTGCACATGGACCCATTCAATAGCTGCTAGATGACGTGGCACTGACATGGTGTTGATGAGGATGTTTTCATGGCATCGTAGCTGGCCCACCAACCACTAGGCTATCGGGATATTGGGACATCAAGACTTCAATACTACAGGATGTTCAATCTCTCGACATCCAATATGGCGATATCAAACCACCGGGATATTAGGCCCCCAGGTCCAGGGATATCGACCACCCAAGCTTTTAACACTCACGCCTTCAACCATTCACCATCATTCTTCTAGTATTCAATATATTGGTACTAACATGGTCCAATCCTCTTGTGACACATGTCCCAATTACAATACACCATGTGGCTCTCACCGTTCTTACCAGATCCCAGAACCTTCAACACTACACCGCTTTTTTGACTTTCTGGTATTCGATATGCGATATTGCTGATGTGGCTTCCACGTGGCTCTCCATTTTGTCTTGGCTTCTTTTTTGGTGTATGACGTGGCCTCTTAGTGGTTCTGTCATCGTGCTGATGTGACAACAGATATGGCCTATCGATCCCCCAAAAATTTGGCACTATAGACACACTTCATTCTTCTGATATCCAATACTCCGATATCGGATCACTGGGGCATCGAGGTATCGACCCTCGGGTCCCCAGAACATTTAACATTGCATTTTCAAGCAAGCATTCCACTATGCCGATATCATATATGATGAGCCCCACAACTTAAATGGTAACTTTGTGCATAGGGTTCTATGGCTTTCCATTCACATTCAAACTAAGTGACTTCACCTTTTGATTATAAATTCATTGGGATAAACATTTCCTATGAATGTGGGATAATTTGATTTTACTGCTCAAGCCTTCAACGCATGCTTGAGATTCCTTTTGGATCTTGTATTTCAAATTTCATTGTCTGAATATATTCTCCTTTGGTTCCCTCAGATGGGGTAATCTCATCCAGCTTGCAATTTCCTCTTCTCTTCAAACCTATACATCCCTTCAACACATGCCTGAACTTGAGCGTTTTCTGCACCTTCGGTCTTCTACACATCATGATTGATCTGCAACATAACTCTTCCATGAGGTTGTCTCGTTCTTCAATTTCAACAAAGAACATTTGTAGAGACTCGACATCGGCCCATCAATGTACATGAACAATCTTTACTTCCTTGGTTTGAGTCACACAATGATACACTTCCTAGGTTCACTCTTAAACACAAAATCTTATCATCTCTCACCCTACCTATGACATCAATGACATCCATGATCATCACAGTCATGTCTACTTTGACATCAATGACAACAATGTCCAACAAGTTTCCCAGAAAATCAAGAAATTTTTGTGGCAAGGAGCAAAGTCAAATACATAAAAAGCTTCTTCTAGCTAGCTAAAAGATAGCCAGAGCTAAAATATCGTGGTAGTTTGGGAATTAAGGACCCTACTTTAATGAATTTATCTTTGGGAGCCAAACTCATTTGGAGGATGATCTCAGGTAAGCTGGATCAATGGAATAATGTTAGTCATAATAAATACTTCAATGAAGATCACATTCAATGTATTGATGTTCCTCTAGAATCTAAAAAATCTCATCTATATGTAAAATAATCAAAGTAGCAGCCCCCATAATTAAATCCAAGATCACTTGGATCCCGTGTAATGGAAAATATAATTGAATTTGAAGATATGGTAAATTTATGGGAAATCAATCATTGGAGCACAATCATGATCTTCTTCCTATGAAAAATTGGATAGGTGGTTAGAAATTTAACACCCTATATGAAATATCATCTTGGTCAAATATCTTGAGGTAGTAGATAGATTGGAACATCATCTCACCTCCTTCACATCTTCTTACATTGGTCTATATTCTCTAAAAGGTTGTGCACCGTGGGACATATCCATCTCTGACCATGTAGGCTGGTGTTGACGCAGGAAAAATTCCCTTTAGCAACAACAGGGGTTAACCCCAATAAAAAGTCCCAATTATACCTCTCACCGTTTGGAATAGGGAACTCATCTGAATTTTGTCTCGACAACCATTTATTGTTTTAGGGTTTACCAATTGCGGCCCAGTCCACCCATGATGGTTTCTAAGCTAAAGAATGAAATGCAACTAATCTAAGATGCATGCATCTAGATGGAAAAGGTAATCGAAAAAAAACATAGAACCAAACATACTCTTGTCAATGGCCTGGGAAATAGTTTACATAGAGAAGAAACACAAATGTAAATAAATAACTATAGACACAGAATAATCTAGAATTTAAACAATCATTTACAATCATATGTCCATGAATTTAGACAAATATTCCTTGAAGAACCAAAATAATAATGCAACAAACATACATGATATTCTACCATACGAAGTACATTCTTACTTAACCCGAGTGTCGAACAAATCACAACAGAATATTCCACACACGTGCAACAAAAGCATAAGAGTTCTCCAGAAAATAGCTTGGCCAAAGAGGCTTCTCCTCATTAAATTTTTCAGTAATAGTACATGAAAGATCAAAGATCCAAATTCGTTGTACTTAGATACAATCACTCGTATTTATTGATAATGAACTTGACTCTTGGCCTTCTGCCCCCCCCATGACCTTTAATTTACAAAATTTTGTCCTTATCCTTTTTGTAATGATGAGAGAACAAGGACAATAGAAATGTTTATAATTTAATGCATTATATGCAATTACATTTTGAATTTGTCTTTTAGTGTTGGTGGGCCATCGTATATTTTGGCTATAGTGCACCTCACCCATTGTGATGACTGGCCTGGACATTGAGAAACTCTTCTCCCTCCAAGTTTGATATTCAACCATCATGGGATTCATAATTCTTCTTAAGTTGTTTGAGTCTGATTCCCTTTCGTTGCTCCTCTACTGCTGTGACGACTATTGTTGTTACTTCTACTCCATTTTCCTTGACAATAGATTGTATTTGTGAGGGTACTTCTACTTATTGGTAGATTTCTTTGATGTGTAGTTGTTGTGCTTTCATGGTTTTCTCCCCTCACTTACTGCCCATCTGGATTGTCGAGTATGATCTTTTGTTAACATTGGTACCTAACACCATTCAACACACAATAAACAAGTTACCATAGAATAATATTAAAATAAAATTTCAAAACCAGGCATTTAAACCTATATAACCAAAACATTATCTAAGTGAGAGTTTATATATGCTTCCATGAGTCCAGTTCTTGGTTGAAGTACTATGTTCTCCAAGGATTTTTCCAATGTGGAAAATATTAATCCTAAAAATGTGAACAATTGGTGAGGAATATATGAAATCATATATCTCTGAAGTTGTAGATCTCAGAAATACCTTTAAAATGGTACAAGGAATGCACAAAATGAGTATCAGAGTCAAAATTTACGACCAAAATACAAAAGGCAGTTTTGCAGGGTCCTACTCATGTGTTGGCAGGAAAAGCATGAACTCCTGTATCAGAAAGAAATGCACAAACGCATTTGTCGGCAAGATAAGCACAAACTCCCCTATGTTTCAACAAGAAAAACACGAACTCATGTGTTGGCAAGGAAAGAATAAACTCTTGTATCGGTAATATGAGCATGAACTCCCCTATGTGTCGACAAGAAAAGCACGAACTCATGTGTTGGAAAGAAAATCACAAACTCCCCTATGTGTCAACAAGAAAAGCACAAATCATGTATCGACAAGAAAATCACGAACTCTTGTATTGACAAGATGAGAATGAACTCTCCTATATGTCGACAAGAAAAAAACGAACTCATGTGTCATTAAGAAAAACATGAACTATTGTATCAACAAGATGAACACAAAATCCTCTATGTGTTGGAAAGACAAGCATGAACTCCCCAATGTATCGGCAAGATGAGAACAAACTCCCCTATGTGTCAACAATAAAAGAACAAACTCATGTGTCGGCAAGAAAAGCATGAAATCATGTGTCAGAAAGAAAAGAACAAATTCATGTGTCGGCAAGAAATGCATGAGCTCTTGTATCGACAATATGAGCAAGAACCCCTCTATGTATCGACAAGATGAGAATAAACTCTCCTATGTATTGACAAGAAAAACACGAACTCTTGTATCGACAAGATAAGCACGAACTCTCCTATGTATCATCAAAATGAGCACAGACTCCCCTATGTGTTGAAAATATGAGCATGAACTCATGTGTCGGCAAGAAAAGCATGAAATCTTGTATCGGGAAGATGAACATGAACTCTCCTATATGTTAACAAGAAAAGCACGAACTCCCCTATGTATCGACAATATGAGTACAAACTCCCCTATGTGTCAGAAATATGAACATGAACTCTCCAATGTAGGAAGACAAATCGAAAAATTTCGAAGTGTCTTTTTTAACGGCAAGAAACAACAAGAGCTTGAGTTCAAAAGTCCATAAATTTCTCATACGATGTCCGATTGAGGTGTTGTTTTTTGCAACGTGGAGAGCACAAGGAGGGATCACTTGCCACTGAGTATGCAATAACGATGCCAATTATTATGAAAACAACCAACTGAAATTTGGAGCACTTTCCACTGAGTATGCGACAAGAGTACCAATTCTTCTTTGAGATGCAATTCAAAGCTAACCTATGATATGTAGATGTTGCAATTAACCCACCTAACATTAAACAACACTTTCATGATAAAGGTTAATCATAAAATCAAGAAGGCGCAAAACATGCATGCTAGCATGGTATGCGTAACGAAAGCTATTGGAGACACACATAGACTCAATCATGACTGCAACATGAAGTATATTAGGCAAGGTAGGCAATCAATCATCAATTATCTAGCTAGTCATGGAGTGTTTAATCATTGGAAATGATAGGAACATGACTAACTGGTGCAAGAAGAAGGATTTGAGCTGAAGGAGAATAGGATAGGCCTCAAGATGAAAGTGTGTCTTGCTGATACAATCTATGTTGAAGAGAGAAATAATATCATTGTTGATATGCTCAATGTCAATGAGGGGTTGACATTTTTCTGCTAACACATCGATGACAGGAGAGGGAAACTTGACAACAAACATTGTGCATCGAAGGTTAATAAAGGAAGCTTGTCGATACATGACGTATCAAAGAAGATGAGATGAACCTTGTTGATGCCATGTATTAGTGAGGATGGGGGAATCTATGCTGATGCATATTGGTAGTTGGAAGCGAATGAACCACAGGTGTATCGACATTCGAGGACTAATGGGTGTCAGTACATTGGTGCCCATAAAATGATTGACGCAGATACACTAGAATGTGGCAACATAAAATGTTTAATTGCTATCCCTTCCTACATATTGATGGCAGAGAGAGGATGGCCGCCAATGTGTCGGCGAAGAAATCACTAACTCACCAATACTGGCTATATCATTGAGGAAAATATTAACCTGTCGATATATCCATAATTAATGGGTTAGAAGTTAGAACAAATTTAAGTGAAAGTTCGAGAAACTATATTGGTGAAGAAAATCCCAAGTACTTGATATGGGATGTATCGACAGAGGAAGAATGATGCTTGTCCATACATAGTTTATCAACGAAGGAAAGAGGAAACTCGCCAATATATGGTGTATCAGCGGGCCATAGTCTTCTTTAAAATCACTGAAATGGTAAAGTATGGAGAGAGAAGAGATATTTGGTGTTTTCTGTTAGAAAAACAGGACAGTGGAGCAATAAAATAAAATAAATGCGGAAAAAAAACACAAAAGATACACAATACAATAGAGACACAGATTTACGTGGTTCACCCAGTGTGGGCTATGTCCACCAGAGAAATTTTCAGGTCCTTGCTATATTATTATCCAACATATGAAGGGATACAACGTACAACAAACCCGTTGTAACTTCCTCTTCTTTCTCTCACAGTATCCTATCTCATAATACAATATTCACCATCAACCATAGCCACAATACATTTCCCTCATAAAAGAGGGTTGCCTTCTAGGGCAAAAAACCCTAACATAATCTCTACCATTAGATCTGCAACCTTATAACGAATGGTCCAAATTTACAATGAAATTACAATATACATTTACAAGGCAATTTTTCCTTCGGGGGCTTCGCCCCCGAACCCCCACTGGGGGCCCACTTTCCCCCAAACCCCCTAGCCAGGGGGATATCCCCTTCGGACCCCGCAGAGGGGGTACCCCTCCTTTGCACTCCCCCGCGTGGAAGAGCGTACATACTTCTGGGGTGTAAATACTTCATGGGGTATAAACATGGCTGAAAGTAAGGACCTCTGAATCAAGAAGATAATCAGGCTCCACAACCAAAATTTCCTATTTGCATGAGAGAGTCTAAGAGGATTTATAGTAGAAAATTTTAGTAGGGGGCCCAATTTCTTCTCTTAGAGAAAAGATAAAAGAATAAATCAAAGAGGGTGTTGTACTAGCACATCAACTGGGGATCCTTGGACTATAGTGTAAAAAGTTGATACTTACATCAAATTCAATCTCTTTCTCTTCCTTGATTCTCAAAAATTTTGAACTAGGTGTTAATGCCGAGTAAATTGTTGGGCTGAAGAAACAATCTACAAAGGTAACCTACAAACCAACTTTTCGACTGGAAACTAGCCTTTCTAATCTAGAGAGGGCTCTCTCTGAGACTTGATCTATGATAGTCAGGTTACTTTAAAATTATGGCTAGATTTAAAACTTTAAGATAATTTTTCAAGGTTTGCTGGCAAAAATAGTACTTCTAGGGCTATGGAGTCAACCCCTGAAAACAAAGAAAACAATGTTTGGTAGATAGAACTCCTCAGAGGAACAAAGGATAAATAAGGTGATGAACTTCAATGTTTAGTTAATCATATAGGGTGAAAGAAGAAAATAAACATACAACATAATCAGAGCACCACAACGGATGAATTTTGATCTTAGCTGAGAAGCTTGAGAAAATTTAGATCAGTTCAGTCTAGAGCACCATTTAGATGAATTCTGGACTTTAAAATTTACCAATTTAAAGAGAAGAAAAGTGTGAATGAATATGAGTACACAAGAAATACATACAAAGAAAGGTACAAGCTTCAGATCACCACCATTAGAATCTTTTTCTTCAGGAACTCAGGACTTCTACATTTGTATTTCTTTAGATTTAGGAAATTACACAGAGGATCAAAATGTTTATACTTTTTATGCACCCCCCCCATTAGCTCTCATAGCTTCATGACATATATATAAAATTATCTCCCTATGTTACCAAATTCGAATCCTAACAACCTTCCTAAGTTAAGAAACAATTACAAATCTCCTGGCAACAAAATATGAACTAACTACTGAAAAAGAGGAGTCAAAGTTGACTCATTAATTACAACATAATAATAGATAAATCTAATTTTGAAACCATATTCTGATGATCTTTGACCTCTGACATTTATTTTAGATGAGATGACACGCTTTCCTACCCTTCCTTTCTGATCTAGAGGCATTATAGAAGCTTTGTCATAGTTGTGCAACAAGTCTGCTGCGTAACAATAACCTATAACAAAACATAGCAGATTGCGCAATAAACTGGGAAAACAAGGGTCAAATATGACATAATATCTCCCGAATAAAAATATTTTTTTCAAAACTGAGAGAGGCTTTCGTAGATGAACTTGTTATTGAGAAAAATCTCTCTCAGTTTTCTAAAATCCCTCTCCAGTATCTTGGGGTCCGCACCCAAAGATGATGATCAAAACATTAAATGCTTGAATCTGGAAAAATGGGCAGTAAATATTCATTCGAATCTCGCAAACTATGACACTTGCAAATATGAGAGAGGTTTTTATTATTTTATATATCCTTGACAATTTTTTTTTTGGGATTTTCAAAATGCCTTTCTAGTTGGTTAGAAAGTGATCTTGAAGTTGACCACTAAACTAGTCATTTGCGCAATGCACCCTGTAGCCTGTGCGCAGCGAAATCCTCTACGCAGAAAAATCCTCTGCACAACACAATCCTCTGTGCAAAAAAATACTCTGTGCAGTAGAATCCTCCACACAACAAAATCCTCTACGCAACAGAATCCTCTATGCAACAAAATCCTCTGCGTAGCAAAATCCTTTGAGCAATAGAATATTCTGTGCAACAAATGAGAGCAGTAACCCTTTTCACTGTGCGCAACAAATGAAAGCAGCAGGAAACTCGACGCGAAAACAAGGATGTCAAGGGTTTAGCTCAAATGAAGTAAAGCTGGTTATCCATGGTGACAAGATGTTTCAATGCAAGTTAAGGATTTGCGCAACGAACTTGTGCAATGAGTACACTTTTGAAGTTTGCGACGATACAAATGATATGGAGTGTCATGATTGTTCCTTCTCTGACCTCATGAAAGGTGATGATGAACAATACTACCTTTTGATATGAAATTCACCCTAATGTATGACTCAACCTTATAACATAATTTCCCACTTTTTGATGTGATTCAAGACTTAGGAAAGTGGACCATTATAAATTGGACACGATGGACTTTACACTCTTGACTCTTTGCTTTGAAAATCATGGTGCTAACAACTAGCTCCAATGGGGATTCTATCCTCCCAGTGAGGTAGCAAAGAACTCGTAGACTCCGTGCCTATCCACTGAGCTGCTCCCAAACTCAACTTTCCAACTATAACTTATAACCTACTCTCTTGTTGACCTGAAACCAATCCCACTGAAATCCAAACCTGATATGTTCCACCACAAACTTATTCTACAACTGAACCAAAACCAAACTGAAAAATGATGAAAGAGATGCTCGCCATGCTGAGCTTATTAACACTCCTACCTACTCTAAGCTGTAAGAAAATTTGCTGAATCAAGTAATTTCAGATTTCCAATAAAGCCAATCAAGTATCTTCTCACATAAATTGACTGTTTGATTGTGCTTAAACATAATTGAACCCATAACATGTGATGACAAGGGTAACTTATAATGCTTCTGTTTTTCATAGTGGAGACATGGTTGTGAATTTAAATTGAAGAATCCTTCCATATATTCATCTATAGGGTCATAAAAATCGTGGATGTTTCGTTGATTCCCAAAGCAATCTACAATCTGGTTATCATGCATTGATTGTTCATGTGTATCATCTACTTGTACATACTATTTCAGGTGATTTATGTGCCATGAATTTACCACTTCACCTGCATATTTTATTTCATGTGATTTACTCAATAAGACGTCATAGGAAGTCTGGAAATCTGCATTAGACTGTTGTAATAAAACATCTTTTGACAATGAAGATACTGCTGGTTTTGGCACTATCTGGCCATCATCTTCATTTCCAACCTTACAACTCATAACAGGCTGCAAATTCTGACTGTTGAAACACTCCATATAGCATGTTACAGGGTCATGAAACACATGAGAAGGCTGCTACAATTTGTTATCAATTTGTTCCAATGAGGTTATATTATCTTGCACTAGCTCACACCCCTTTGTTTCAGTGGTGATTTTGAAATTTTCTTTTAAAAGTTCAAATGAAGCGAGGCACAAAGGCAGGGAATTTTCATCAACAAACTTACTGTCTTCTCCATCTTCACTGGAATAACTGTGGAGTTGTTGACCTATAACACTATGAAAATTCTCCTTCAATAATTGAAATGAAGAAAAGCACATGGGTAGGGTATTTCCTTCACCTAATTCAGTACTTTCCTCATGTTCTTCATCGCTGTCACAACTGAAAGATGTAGGCTGACTTCTTTCCTTAAACTGCTAAAACTAAACACTTCCTGATGGAGAACATGCAATTGGCTACTCTGAAAAATCAATCTCATAATTACCATTTTATTCATCATATTTGGGCAAGTCAACTACATCTGCAATGTCATCCACAAGGAAAAAAACTTGGTACATCAACTTGCTCTTCAATAGGCTAATCCTTACCTTCTGCAACAATGCCATCATTGAAAACTTCGAAAAAATGCATGGAACAATCATTTTTTTGCTCATGTTGAAAAAGATCAGGATGTAGATCAACTTCTTGTTTATGCACAATCTCATGTTCTTCTGCTACACCATCGTTCTCTATATTTGAAAAACTATCTAAATTCTGTTTTTGCAGCCTCTGAAACGCTTGAAGATTGTCTTCCACTTCCTAGGAATCATCAAACATTTGTTGTAAGGTCTTATACCTTCTTTCAATCAGAAGGAAAGACAAATATGGATGAAAGGCTGTTGCATAATGGAGCATGGCAACAACTTCAGTGGGTTGAATTTCCTTGGGAAAGTTGTAATAAAGACTGGAAAACCTCCTATTAAACGTAGAGACAATTTCATTTCTCTGCCTATTCATGACATAAAACTATGTAAGATGTAGATCCAAATATTTCTTCTTGCCCCAAAATTTCAAAAAGACATTCTTCAATTCCTCCCTTGAGCTGATGGTCCCAGGTTGTAAGTGTCTAAACCACTCTTTGATCTCTCCTTGCAATCACTGGGAAAATGATCTCATTAAAACATCATCATGTTTGATTTCAAAGAGGTCTGCAAAATGCTCAAAATCCTGGACATGTTTTTCAGCTGAAATCTTCTCAAGTTCACCATCGAACACATGTAGGTGTCTATAGTGCTTTGCTGAAAAGTCATGAAGTATAGAAGGTAGTTTCAAAGGCCTGTATCTGCTTGTGGTCTTGGTAAGTGTAGAATCCGATACATGATATGTTATATCAACTTTAGTATCTAGAGGCTCACTAGCTTGGCTATGGTTATAATTAAGATCTTGTTCAGGATCACCAATACAAAAAGGAGATGTATTTACAGCTTCAAAATAATGATATACAACTTTTAAAGGAGATTCAAGTATAGATCTGTAGTCTTCATTCAAATACAACAGGTAAAGGAAAATTATTTTAACTTGCTCAAGAAAAGACAAGAGGTAACTGATGAAAAACAATAAGATCTCTTGGAAAAAATTGAAGCTTTGATACCTGGTTTTCCCATGATGTCCTTCCATGTCTCTGTTAATGGATCTCGTCCCCCAGTGGAGTCTTTGAATCTGATTGAAGCATAATTGGAGTCACTAAGTGAATGGTACAACCTTCTTTGTGTTTGACCTATGTTCACCATCATAAGTCAAACCTGATCCTTGTCATTTATCCCAAGGAAGATTTCACCTTCGGTCCCCGACAACGACGCCAAAATGTTAACGCTGAGTAAATTGTTGGGCTAAAGAAATAATCTACAAAGGTAACTTGCAAACCAACTTTAAGACTGGAAACTAGCCTTTCCAATCTAGAGAGGGCTCTCTTTGAGACTTGATCTCTGATAAACATGTTGCTTTAAAGTGATGGCTAGATTTAAAACTTTAAGATAATTTTTCAAGGTTTGCTGACAAAAGATAGTACTTCTAGGGCTATGGAGTCAACCCCTGAAAACAAAGAAAACAATGCTTGGTAGATAAAACTCCTCAGAGGAACAAATGATAAATAAGGTGATGAAATTCAGTGTTTATTTTAATCATATATAGTGAAAGAAGAAAAGAAACATACAACAGAATCAGAGCACCACAACGGATGAATTTTGATCTTAGCTGAGAAGATTGACAAAATTTAGATTAGTTCAGTCTAGAGCACCATTTAGATGAATTCTGGAATTTAAAATTTACCAATTTAAAGAGAAGAAAAGTGCGAATGAATATGAGTACACAAGAAATACATACAAAGAAAGGTACAAGCTTCAGATAACCACCAGTAGAATCTTTTTCTTTAGGAACTCATGACTTCTGCATTTGTATTTCTTTAGATTCAGGAGATTACACAGAGGATCAAAATGTCTATACTTTTGCCCATGCGCCCCCCTTAGCTCTCATAGCTTCATGAAATATATACAAAAATATATTCCTATGCTGCCAAATTCAAATCCTAACAACCTTCCTAAGTTAAGAAACAATTACAAATCTCTTGGCAACGAAATCTGAACTAAATACTGAAAAAGAGGAGTCAAAGTTGACTCATTAATTACAAGATAATAATAGATAAATCTAATTTTGAAACCATATCCTGATGATATTTGACCTCTAACATTTGTTGTAGATGATATGACACGATTTCCTACCCTTCCTTACTGATCTGGAGGCATTCTAGAAGCTTTGTCATAGTTGCACAACAAGTCTGCTGCGTAACAATAACCTATAGCAAAAACACAATAGATTGCGCAACAGATTGGGAAAATAGGGGTTAAATATGACATAATATCTCCTGAATAAAAGTAGATTTTTCAAAACTAAGAGAGGTTTTTGTAGATGAACCTGTTCTTGAGAAAAAACTCTCTCATTTTTCTAAAATTCCTCTCCAGTATCTTGGGATTCACGCCCAAATATGATGAGCAAAACATTAAATGCTTGAATCTAGAAAAATGGGTTGTAAATATTCATTCGAATATCCCAAAATATGACACTTGTTGAAAATATGAGAGGTTTTTATTATTTGGTATTTCCTTGACAAAAACCTCTTTGGGATTTTAAAAATTCCTCTCCATTTGGTCAAAAAGCGATCTTGAAGTTGACCACTAAACTAGTAATTTGCACAGGGCATCCTATAGAATGTGTGCAACAAAATCCTCTACGCCACACAATCCTCTGCGCAGAAAAATACTCTGCATAGAAAAATCCTCTGCGTAGTAGAATCCTCTGCGCAAAAGAATCCTCTTCGTAGCAAAATCCTCTGCGTAGAAAAATCCTTTGTGCAACAGAATCCTCTGTGCAACAAAATCCTCCGTGCAACAAAATCCTCTGCGCAGTAGAATTCTCTGTGCATCAAATGAGAGAAGTAACCCTCTGTGAAGTGCACAATGAATGAAAGCAGTAGGAAACTCGGCGCAACAACACATATGGAAAGGTTTTAGCTCAAATGAAGTAAAGCTGGTTATCCATGGTGACAAGATGTTTCAAGGAAAGTTAAGGATTTTCACAACGAACTTGTGTAACGAGTACACTTTTGAAGTTTTCAATGGTACAAATGACATGGAGTGTCATGATTTTTCCTTCTCTGATCTCATGAAAGGTGACCATGAACCATAATACCTTTTTACATGACATTCACCCTAACCTATGACTCGACCTTAACATATAATTTCCTACTTTTTAATGTGATTCAAGACTTAGGAAAGTGGACCATTACAAATTGGACATGATGGACTTTACACTCTTGACTCTTTTCTTTGAAATCATGGTGCCAACACTAGGTATGACACATTGATGGTAACCCTAAAATCAATATTTTTTGTTGGATAATGGTACATGACAAACTCTTGGAATTTGAAAATCTTTAGAAAAGGAGGATTCAAGATCCTTTTCAATGTGTCCTTTTTCTCTTCGATGAGGAAACTATTTAACATCTTTTCTTTGACCACGCTTTATCAAATTAGGTCTGAGAATCCACTTTTGTTGGAATTAAACATAGAATGAGAAAACCAAATTCTTGAAAAGATATGTTTTCTCTCTAGAGAAAAAGTAATAGGGGGTTTTAAAAAACAAACTGCTCTCAAAAGATTAAGGACAACATTGCCTAAATTATTTTTTTGAAAAATTTGGTTGGCTTACAATGGAGCTATATTCAATCAAGAGCTAGATAATCCCAACACAATAACTATAAAGGTAAAATGATTAGTAGCATAATATATTAATACTAGGAGAAAGCAAACCTTAGAGCGTCAATGTATGGATGGGGATGAAAAATACTAGATCCAACGATTTCACCCTTCAACTCAAAATTCAAGTCCAATTTCATCTTATCATAGCAACTTCAACCGAGTGCTCAATAATTAAAACTATGGAAATCCTCATGGGAATCCTGTATATTATTTTTTGATGGAGCATCTAAAGGAAACCTATGGGTGGTAAGTGTAAGAGGGGTCATGGTTGATCCTAGAAGAAAAATTGAAAAAACTTATCCCTGGGGTTTAGGGGATTCCACCAATAACCAAGCCAAGGCATATACCCTCCTTCAAGGTTTGCGTATTGCTATTGATTCCATAATCAAATCTTTGATCATCATAGGGGATTCAAGTACAATCATCAAATTGATGGATTCAAAATCTATCCCAACCAATACCAAATTAACATCTATCCCCGCTCGCTCTCAAAAGGAGGTGTGTTTCTTTCAAAATAGTTTGTTCTATCAGATATCGAGGGAGCATAATTCCCAAGCAGTCTCGCTCGCCAATGAGGCTACCATTTTGAAAATGGGGGTGCTAAGAATCAATGAAAGTTCAAGTTATCAAGGCATTCCTTAATAGTATGATCATGCACTCAAGGGAACATACCACCATATTAAATCGACATATGTCACACCTACCTTGTTCTTAGTTCCATAGAGAAGTGATTAAATTTGATGAGACGATGCATCCCCCTTCACATGCTCGAAATTATGGAAGGGTGGAATCTTGAACCATTGGATAGGAGTTATCTTTGTAAAGGTGAGATAATGGAACTTTGAAAAGGAATGTGAAGCAAGGTAGTTGGGAGCCTACTCCATCCTTTTGTTAGTCACCTAGAAAGAAACACAATTATAATTTGCACGACCTTTTGGAATTATGGTTTGGTGGATTTAGTTTCTTATAATTGTCTATGCATGTTGCCATGTTATCTTTGGTCCCTGGATTCCTTCTTTGCATTCAAGTTTTTGGAATTTGGTTCTTGTAACCTTGGTTTTGTGGGTCTTGGTCATAGTGAGCATCTATACTATGGTGGTGTGGGTTCTTCCTCTCATGGGTTCAACCTTCTAGCTCTTTCATGTTGAGGCTTAGTGGATTTATTAGCCCTCATGAACTATGGATCTTGTGGAGTCCTGGTGGTGTTTTGTGGATTTGTGGGGTTGTTTCTCTGTTTTAGGTGTTCTTTGGGTTGAATTTA
This sequence comes from Picea glauca, assembly GCA_000966675.3. NCBI lineage: Eukaryota > Viridiplantae > Streptophyta > Pinopsida > Pinales > Pinaceae > Picea > Picea glauca. The sequence continues at coordinate 322,780 of JZKD02S1723816.1, forward strand.
GCTTTGGATTGGCACCCTTGTCCATGTGTTTCCTCTATGGATTACAAGGAATTGCAAGAAATTACAAGGAATTTGAGAGTTATTCAAAATCACCAAGAAACTATCGAGTGCAATAATACTTCTCTCTTTTCGGTAACCGCAAAGGTTCACGAAAATGAGCACCAATGCATCTCCCAAATTACCTCAATCATGAGGACACTTGTTTAGCTAAAAAAACAAATTTCCACTTTGGAAGCTAAATGTAATATAAAGTAACTTAGCCAGGGGCCTCCAACCAAAGGAGGTCAATCAATTCAACTCAAGTGGATCTCAAGGAAGAATACATAGCCCACCAACTACTAGAGGACATGAACTTGGAAATTAGGACTCCATTCCCTCTAATGTGGGTTTGGAAGAAGCTAACAACCACCATGTTTTTCGCTAAGTTTTAATGTTTTTCAAATGTGTTATAATATTAGGTGTTTATTTCAAAATATATAGCTATAAGAAGTTATGGGATGTTTTGCCTGAAGACATATGTAAGCTATGTTTTTTTTCATATAAGGACTTGTCTATTTTGTTTACAAACTATGGACAATAGTAATATGTAATTTCACTATTTAGCCTAGCTACAACTTTTCTATAATACAAATTTGCCAGTTTTAGTTAAAAAAAAAAACATGCTTTGCAAAGGGTTTGGGAATAAGTTGTAAATTATATATTTAAGGTTTTAATAATAATATTTCAACTTAGTTATGAGTTCTTTATTGACTATGAAAGAGGTATAATAACATGCTTTATAAAGGGTTATGGAACAAGTCCTAAGCATAGTGTGGAAGCACCTTAATTCGCTGTATAACTGAGCATTAGAGTGAGTTGAAAAGTAGATTAATGCAATTTTGTTTTTCTTCTTGTTCAACAAAGTTTCATCATAATTCCATAGTAAAAATTCCTATTAATCAAATGAAATTATAACTTTTAACAAAATTCCTACCAAATTTAAAGAAAAAATGATTAAATTTATCTACTTATTATTTACTCCATTAAACATTACTATTTACTTATTTACTCCATTAGACATTACAAGTATTAATTGTATTTATTTTTTAAAATGTATTGAACAATAAAGCCATCCCATTAAATATGATGTGATCATTTAAAAGATTGTTACATGTGTGATAGAAATATTTAGTCATCTTAATAAGAACTATAAAATAGATGCATAAACTAAGCTAAGAACATGGATAAAATCAAGGTGAAAGGATCTTAGCCAACACTGCAAATAAGCTTAAATAGTCCAAATTGGAGGAGCGATAAACTTAAACACACATGTTAACCATAGAACACTTTCGTGAAAATATTATCCACATTATTGATAATTAAAAAGTAGATTTGGTCCAAGGGGAAAAATGATTGTATCATAGTCGTGTAGTTGTCCAATGGTCATATGGTCATGATGTAATCAATTTAAAAAGTTATCGAGGCAGTTGACCAATCCTCACTAAAGAGAATATAACAGAGAGGTTGTAGTTTGCCCAAATTAAATCCAGTTGTGTGTTTAGTCATCGAATGGGCCAGTGGAAAAATCAACAATTGACTTTATTTGATAACCTAATGTATAATGAAGGTAGGGATTGCCTGTAGTTGGGCCCACGTCCACTTGGGTTACTGTAATAACATTTGGGCTCTAGGGCATCGATTTCCCAAACTTCTTTTTTATGAACATAATTAATTAACTTTCTCTTCTCAAAAGTGGCAACGAACCTCCCCAAATGGATATGTGCAGTGGTTACATAGGTTCTCAATGCATCCTAAACCAAAGGTGGAAGTTTGTGGGTCCCAAATGTGTTTCATGTTGTTCATTCTCCATATAGGGCTTGTTTATGCTTTGCTAGTTAGACTAGTAACTTTTCAAAGGCAATATGATTTAGATTAAAGATGTTTTATTTGTCTTACAACTTAGGTGAAATTCACATTAATGATGTTTTATTTTTCCTACAAATTAAGCGCTCAACTAATTAGTCACCTAGGTAGGCCTTCAACTAAGCAATTTCAACTTCCAATGCCAAAGTGTGGGTTATTGATTTATGTCCATTGGGTGATTTGATTTTGTGGATGAAGTTTCAAAATATTTGAATCTTACATAAACTAGCTGCTTCTCAAGCTCAATAAGATTTACAATTCAATGCACACTCTTACCAAGACCTTTACTAGTGCAGTTCATATGACAAAGTAATCTAGACTCATTTTTTTGGTGTGCCACTCAAATTCAGGAGGGGATGCCCCATCAATAGCTAATAATGCATGAGAAGATGCATCAAAATTGGAAAGAATATTGCTTTTCTCTTAGGTTTTTAACTTAATAATAGGAGAACACTTCTCTTGAGAGGATAGATGCTAACAACACGAGAGGAGTTACATAAAGTGAGTGTTGCACTTCATTTTTCAAGTCAAGTGTTTCTCCCTTCTCTCGTGATCCAGTCATAAGATTTTCGATGATGATATTTAAGGTGTCCCCTATCTTGTTAACATGTAGTATCCAATATCTATTGATGCTAGTGGTAGCATCATACATGTATTTCCACACAGGTCTATGTGTCTAGACATGTGGAAATCGTCCAAAGTCTTATACTCTTGGATTTACTTTAATTAAATGAATTATTAAAGTAAAGTGCTTTTATTAATTAATTATGTAATTATGTAATTGAGTTATTTAAGGAAAGTGCTAAAAGTAATTAGCATGTAATCTTAGCATGTAAATCTCCAGTGAGGTGAGAAGTAATCTCAATTGTCAATCACTTTGGAGATTAGGTTTAGATTATAAATCATGATTATAAAAGCAAGGCTAGGGTAAAGGAGAAGACACTTTTCACACAGATAGCAAAGGAGGACCTTTGCTAGTGTGGAGTCACCAAGGTCACACTTAAGAGTAGATAAGGAATTTTTCTTAAGTGCTTGGATCATGAAGGAGTGTGATTCAAGAGGACCAAGGAATTGACTTGATTTTCACTTGAGATTCTTGAGAGTAGAGAAGGACATTTTCTTTTGAGAGGATTGAATCATGAAGGATTATGATTCAAGGTCTTAGATAGGTGGAGAATGACTTCTATCTAGAGATTAGGTTAAGGATAAGAGAGAACAGAGGCAAAGTAGGTGGGTTTTAGCCAGAGGAAGCCACAGGAAACTATAGCACCGTATGAAATTTTTCCGTATAGTCTTTCCTTAAATGTACGTGGATTTCAATGGAGACACTCACGTATGTACATGGGTTTTCTGAAGGAAAGGCATGTACACCTCGAAAAACATGCAGTTCTGGGCCGTACAATAGACCAGACTTTTCTAGGTTTGTCTGTAGTTGTATTTCTCTTAGTGGGCCATTATCCCTATTATGGGAGCCTTGATTTTAGCATAATAAAATCATTCTCAACATTGGTTTTCCCTCTGAGGTTTTTCCAGGGGTATCCACCCAAAAAATTGATGTTTATGTGTGCATGATTTGGTTTCCAATTTTACTTCTGCTAGATTTATTGAATTGGATATTTCAACAATGTATTTTGTTTTATAAGATACTAATTTGATTGCAGTAAAGAAATCATTAGATAACAAAGTAACTAAATACTGGAGTAAGCATGTTGAAATTTTCAACAATATCAATACTTTCATGGAACTTTTTACAAAGACCTGCTACAAGACTTGAATCTATAACAAATATTAAAACACATTTTAAACACCATCCATTATTTATCATGTGGTACCTTGTAAATATTTTACCTCTTAGACTAGATTCTTATTGAGAGTATGTAGATTGAGGATGTATTTGTCCCTTTTAGACCTCCAATATTAAAACTCATCACTGGTATCTTGCAATGAAGCAAGAGCATCCGTGGAAAAAATAAAAGAATATTCTACAATAATGTGGGTAAATTGGTGCAAAATGTTTGAGAAAGGCACACAAACTCTGAGAGCCTCTACGAGAACAAAGTCTTCAAGTTCAAAAGTTAACCCTCCAAAAATTATTTTCCAAGATCAGTATCCATTTTTCAAATAAAAAATATGAAAGCAAGATGAATATTATTTGAGTACATCACTAGAAAGTATGAAAAATATTAAGCACTTGAAAACAAATAAGCATTGAAAAAGGTTCCTGACTTATGTGAAAGATGTGTCACTTACAAGTTTTAAAAATGAGGACGAAGCTTATAGTTTTTGAAAACTAAAATATTATAATATTAAAAGATAAAATTTATAGAAATAGATTGTATCGGTTTGTAGAGATCGAAAAATTGATTAAGATTAAAAAATTCTCTAAAAGGGGACTTTGCATGGATAAGAAATCGCTAGTTTAAGTTAGGATCCTGAAATTGGATGTGCAAAGATGAGGGGTTCTCTAAATGTTGATGTGGCACTTATTGGGTGCCAATGGGGTATTTATTGACTCGATTGGGCATTAATTATGTGCTAACTATGTAGAAAACTATGATGCTTACAAGGCCTACACATTGTGTCTATTGATATGACCATGATGTTAATGTGTCCTAAATACTTATAATGTGGTATTGACACATGAACATTCCATGGAACTAAGGACTCCCCCCTTCCCTCAACCTTTAATTTTTATCTCACCTATAATTATTTCCTATTTGATGCAAAGTAATCTTGCATGGTGTTTGTCTAGGTTATTACATCTAAATTGTTTATGTTGTTTTTCCTAAATGCTTGAAATATTTGTGAGTGGGTTGGATTTTTTCCCTCCATGATAAGTCTTGGATTGAGTGATTACATTGTGACTTTGAATTTGGTGATTGGTTCACCATGTTTGTTTGATGTTGTGCATTATCATCTTCTTGTTTTGAATCTGGATTAAGCAACTATTTTGAAGTGCAAAGTGTACATAATGCATCAGAGGCATCAATGTTTATATTTTGGTTGTGAGAATCAATCATAGCATTAGTGAGATTAAGTCTTCTATGTGATTTCTCAACATGAACGAGTATTGCAAAATACTTTTTAGCTCTACCAATAATCAAGAGCATCACACATATTCTAGGAGTCAACACGATGGTTAATGGAACAATGAATTGTCACTCATGTGGATTTCCACGACATTGATTAGGCCACCAACCACAATGCACTCATTTATCCCTTTAGCAAGAAGTACCAATGAGAATCAAATGTTAAAGATTAGATATGATATCATTTGTTCTCTTATTCGATCTCACCTCTTTCATGAAATTCCCCTCTATTGTTTGAATGATCAATGATCACTTTAATTATTTCTTTTGGTCATTAGTTATTTGAAATTGAGTGATGATGGAATGTAGAAGAGTATTGCAAGTGCTCAAATTGCTTTGTTTAGTTGATTGATTTATGTGCATGGAGGTCTATTATATATACTCACTCTCAAGGCACATAGAAGTGAACAATGATTGCATATCTCACCTTAAAGGCACCTTTAATAAAACTTATGCAATCATTATTTGCCTTTGTTTTGATCAATGTCTTCTTTGCACTTGAATGCTTATAACCAAGTGGCTATTTGATATCTTCTTTGAGATTGGTTGGATGATTAGCCTAGGTTTGATGATCTATTAAGTTTTCTCATTTCTTTATTTCTTGATTGGATTCAACGATTTCAAATATCATGTACTCGAGAGGTTATTATACTTTGATAACTTGATTGCAGTTTTTCCTTTTCATTTATAGAGGATCCTTGAACCGTTCATATTGGCGACAAGGAAATGGTGTGCATGAAGTAGTAAGAATACCGAGCTAAATACCTAACATAGACATTGTAATCAATTTTCCTCAACTATGTTATTAATCCTACTACTAAGTCCTTTGTTACTGATGGTTGGTGTTGAGATTTGGGTTTTACCCTGGATCATGAATTAATAGAGACATCGATAAACTACATATACATAATCTAATTTATATAATGCAATGCCTCACTTCATTCATTGAAAATAATTAGTAAATGCGTCCCATATTTATAGGAATTTTGGGATTGGTCTACATTAAATGCGAGTAGATACAAGTGAAGGTGGAGATGCCACATAAGGTGTGCTATGACCTAAATGCATTATAACATGCAACTGATGTGATGAATTAACTAGAAACATAAGTCAAAAGATGCACATTATGTGCACATGGTTATTTAAAATATGCACATGCATAATAACTGTAGTAAAAATCCATTTTTACCTAGGTACACTTAACATAAAAGTGTAGATACACCAACACCCCCCCTTAAGTGAAACTTAAGGAGAACATGAGAATGATTCTAGGAAACAAGTCCCAACACAATGACTTGATCAAGTGCTCATGTACACTTGATAAAAGTGCATGAAATGAGTGTCCCTATTGACACCAATCCATCTTGTCAAAGTGCATGTGTAGTTGGACACTACAACCACTGAGTCAATAAGAATAGGTGTTATGTATGAGGCTCACTTTGAAGAAACATGAATCTGGAAAGTTGAATTATAAAGAATCATTTGAGGAGGCATCACACACCACCCCCCAACAATGTTGATTTGGGTGGACATAGATGATGGCAAGGGTGTCACATAGATGGATAAATAAGGAGCTAATCACTAAAGGTGACAATGAAGCCAATGACCCAAGCAAGAAATGGTCCAAAGTAGTGAGATCCATGTGACTACAAGGTAAGGTTGTGCGCTATCATGGAGGAAAATGCTCAACGACACTTTGAAAACATCTACACAAGTGGCTCAAAATCCACTACTTGAGATGCACCAAAACCAAATTCCATTATGGAGATCAATCCTTAATATGAGTTTTGATGTCAAGCAAGGCCAGATAAGGTACCCATGTACAGTGAGGAATCAAACTCATAATTATTGTGTTGTAGAAAATGAAAGAACATGAAAATAAATGAGACGTGAGCCCATCATTTGCACAACAATGTGCTTATTAAGCCACAAAATAAAACCCCTAAAAGGATGAGAACCAATCAGAGACTCTCTTGCAATGATGAGTGGGTTATGAAAATGTACAAAATGTATCCATAATGTTGGTGATGGAAATGGAAATAGGGATAGATGAAATTACCCAACAATTGCACCAAAAGGAAAAGAAACTCAACAAAAACATTGCACAAATGGTATCAATCCACTACTTGGACAACATGTCTAATGTTTCACAAAGAGTTATGCTCAAAAGATGCCATAGAAATATAGAAGACAATTCCTCAAAAATGGGTCTTGACAACAAAGCCATGATAAGGTACCCAATACAAATATGAGGAAATACGTGCATTTCCAAAAAAAATGAACCACTCAATGGAAATTATAGTTGAACACTCTACACAATTCCTTTGACATAAATGAAATTGGAGCTCATGTGCCAAAAATATGGCAACAAAATGCTCAACAAAAACTTCATTAAAAAATTTGAAGCAAACCTCTTGGTCACTTCACTCGAGCATCAATTATAACAAGAATGAATCCATACATTCCTCAAGGGATAAATACTTATTATTCATTATTCATTGACATGCTCTTGAGATACAATAGACATTAATATAAATACATGTAAGAGGTGATAATTCGTGTCCTTGGAAAAGGCCACGACTTATCATTATTACATAATAAGGACTACATTACACAATAATTGTCCCATGACCATTATTACATGATATTTTCCTTATGACTATTATGACACGATATTTATTTATTACATTAAATAAATGTAATATACCTCAGGTATATTACAAGTCTCCCCACCTTAAAAATGCTTTGTCTCCAAAGCATATGCAATCAAAAAATTCTCCTCATAGAATGAACAATATTTTGTAATTGTCATCGATTAGATAAGGCTGAGGACATGAGGTGGTATGAATTTCTAAGACTTGAACAATAATGGTGCATCAAAAAAGGATGAATCCATCCAAACTCAATTATTTTTTCTCTTAATCCCTGATGGTTGATTGTTGCATAATTTTCTTTGCTTTTTTTCCATGTATTATTGTTGTAACTTCTCCAATTTGTAATAGTTGTTGGTCTCTCACAATATTTTTTTGAATAACAATTTTGTGATGCCATGTTCCATGAATATTAATGAGTATTCCATCTTATTCCTTGCTAATGCTGATATCAATCTACTTGTCTTCATGGAAAAATTCCTTGGACATGAGGGTATCAATATGGTTTCACAAGTGATGGTTTCCCTTCATTTTGCACACCCATTAAATCTGTCTTCTTTCCAGAGACAATGACATCCTCTATCCTGTTTTATTGGTCTTTGATTACTCTAGCCTGGAGATAATACCATTATATTTGACATGTACATTCTCCAAATGGAGTTCAACTTCTTTAAGCATATTCCAGTGACTTTCTTGAATTATATTATTTCTCCTTTGAAGTTGCAATGTGATCCCATCTATCAAATTCTTACGTCCTTCCTCAATTCTATATTGAATTTCTAATTTTACCTCATCAATGTTTATAGATTCTTCAACCTTCTTGCAAATTTCCTCTTCAAGTTATTTGATAGTATCCTATTCAATTTTTGTGGCAATATCTTCATCCCTATTCTTTGAGTCAAAATTATGTAAATGAATTTTCACCTTCTTAACATCATTAAGAAGTTATTGATTATGATGGTATAACCTTTTGATTTCTTCATCTTTATTTTTTAATTCTTCCCATGACTCATCATTTTCCAACTTCCTTTTGTTGTTGTTTTCTTAGTTTAAGTTATTAATCTCATTAATGAGTGATTCATTAAGGGATTGTGTCTTACACCATTCATCATCCTTATTCTTAAGCTCTTCTTTTAATTCATCATTATATTTCTATAACTTGGAAATTTTTTCTTTAGCTTCATTGAATTCATCTTCAATTTTATGCATTGCTTCAATTTTTAAGTTCTTGATCCCTTCTGTTGAGGTCACTTTATCTACAATTTCAAATTTTGGAAGCTCTTCCGCTAATACAAATTCGTTAATAACAATATTAGGCGTTTCCATGTTGATTTAATCAATGTTATTAACCTTATCCATTGTTTGGTATTTTTATGAAGCAACGTGCATATCCACTAATTTTTCTATCATTTTTCCTGACACTTTGATGATTAGAGAACCCTTGTTTTTAATATATATTATAAATTGGCACATATAAAAATATCAATCCATCCAAACACAATTATTTTTGCACTTAATCCTTGATGGTCGATTTTTGCATAATTTTTTTCCCTTTGATTCCATGTATTGTTGTTGTAACTTCTCCATTTTGTAATAGTTTTTGGTCTCCCATAGTTGTTGGTATATTACAAAATCATCAAATATGAGAGACCTCTATCCTTTAAAAAAGTATCTCAAGAGGGCACACAAGTTTGGTGTGGAAAAACTCAATGGAAATCTAACTAAATGCTCTTTGTAATGCCACAAATAGATTGAAAAATAGAGGCTCTATAATTTCCAAAGCAATGCCATGATATCAAGAGATTACAACAAATTGAAAAAAACATATGTTGATAACCTCCAAAACATACTTCTTTTGCATGAAAAGGAATTTGTTGTTTTTGCAAAACAAATAGCAAAGGGAATATAACCCTATCTACCTACATCATTCAAAAATCATGTGCCAACTCCCCTACCATAATTAAATTGAAAGAAAGATAGCAACAAAGCATCAAGAGCCATAAAATATAGGCTCAAATAATGCATGGATGATGACGAAGAAACATCAAATTGGAGGGGAAATTCTCGATGTAGTACTCGACCATGGACTCATTGTGTGGGTATTGAGTAGAAGGCTTACGAGAAGTAACACCCTCTAGGCCAAAACCATTGTTGTTTATTTGAAAACCAAAAAGCACTTCATCCATCGATACACTTTGAGAATGATGCATGGGTACTCCATTGAAAAAATGATACTGGTGATGTGTAGGTGGGTGATTGGCCATGTGAAGGGGTCTAACACTACTACAAAAAAAGTACCCCATGTTCCCATGGAACGTCCTAACAATATTGAATGTATCATTGGGATATATATCATTCTCGAGTCTCGTATGCAAGTCAAATGGAAAAAAAGGCAGAGGGATTTCACCCTTGTGAATATTGTAATGGGATGAAAATGGTCAACAAGGCCCATAACATAGGCATAATCATGAACACAATCCCAAAAAATGGCGCGTTAAAGAGAGGTAATGTCTTGGTCATTTCCAAAGTTGAAAGAGTGCATGGGGATTTTTGCAAGAAGACCTCTTGGAAACAACTACACAACACAAATAACACATTGTTCCTTCACATTAGACAAAAAGCCATGAAATTGTAGGGAAAGGTCACATGTGCAGATGTGCATCTTCTGAAATTTAGTGGAAGGGAGATTTTCTATAATCTTTAAAATATTAGAGGAGGGCCATCGAATGTTTTCCAAAAGACTCTACGAGCACCATTATTGGATTTAACCAAAGTGCCTAAAACACCTCAATAACACAACCATAACATGCAACATGGATAGAATATTGTGTGCAATCTTAAAAACACAAGGTGGTTTGGCATGTTGATACCTATTATATCCTAATGTAGCACTAATGTGGAAGGATTTATATGTGTTGGAGGAGAGTTTGAGATGAAAATAGGTGTGTTCAAATTACTTTGAGCACAAAATCAATGATTAAAACATCACCATTTCACCATAGAACCTATGTGCAATTTTTTCAATAAACTACATATCTCTGTCGAGAGCACTAGACACCATTAATCACACTCAATCTCGTTGAAGAACAATCACATGAACATATAAACAATCTATTACTACTAAGATCCAATTTTTGGAGATTGGGCAATGAAGCAAGAAATAGGAATGCTGTAACGTCCCCCATTACTAGCAACTCAATTTTTTTTCTTTGATATCATAGGGTAACGTACCCAACCCCAACCTGAGTCGTGCTACACAATTTTTCTTCTTCTGATACCAATTATAATAGCAGAAATAACTCATAGAAACAAACTACGTGCGCAACCATCCTTGTGTTACGTGCAACATATGTTCCCATTTTCGGGCGTAGAACTATTTCCCTGTGTGCACGATGATTCAAACATCACCTCATAATCCTGTTTCCATTACTATTAAAATTGACTAACATGAAACATTTATTAATCTCCATGCCATGCGTATGCAACAATTATGTAGAACTAACGATAACAGACACAACCATGCATAATTATGTAACATCTCAACAAATAGAAATAACATAAACATAAACACAATAAACAACATGTAAACACACATAAAAGAACACTTATATTTTTCTATAATTCACCAAATGTGTGAAGACCTCAGATGCTCCTTCTAACCGTAGATTCTGCTGTTCATACACTCTCAACAACAGGTCACCCCTGAGTTGGGGCTATGACTCCACCAGGGAAAAGGTTCCTAAGCCAAACTAAGGTCTGACCCACAACATAAAACAACACAGGTTCAAGTTCCATCTCCAGCAACAATTCCTAGCTCACAACCTCTTGTTCCCCACAACTTGTCCCAATCAAGGAAATGCACCCCCTTCTCTGCTCAACAGTCCTTCAGGCTGTCCCACTTCCCCTTTAGGGATTCAACAACAAGTTGACCAAGAAGTCTCAGATCTCTGTAGCACTTGGAACACAAGGTTTCTCAAGGAGTTACAACACCCACTAGCTCACACATAGGGAAAACTATTCCCAACAACTCTCTCACCTAGAGAGATTGCTCCACAGGCCTGTAAACTTACTTTTTCAACCCAAACCACAAAGGATTTTTTGGGTAATAGTCAACTCCAAATTCTTCTTACACTCTCCAACCAAGGTATGGATGATGGATGTCAGGATGAGTGAAATATTGGAAGAATGATGAATGATGAAAATTACACCAAGTTCCCTACATTATATTGGATGTTCCTATCTTGACATTTGTTACTCTAGGAAATACCTTTGACTCCAGTTAGTAATTCGTTCCTCTCACTCAAGAACTTATGATAGAATTATAATATAAATCTTATGACTTAGGAATAATATTATTTTATTTCTTGGCTTAAGCCCCCATGTCTTAGCCCCTTTCTCTTAGTTCCTCTTTCCTTCTTGTGGAGTCCTATCTCCGCATACTCTTTCATCTGAATTGGTCTGCAACAATGATATATTTTATTAATAAAAACAAGTGTGATTAAATATTGCATTTTCTTAAGCTTTCTGGCCTAAATCACACATGCACTCTA
>JZKD02S1723816.1:337241-362069 GCA_000966675.3 Picea glauca
TTGCTGATATCCTCTTCTTTAATCCTCACCTGATGGTAGGCCGACTTGAGGTCAATCTTAGAGAATATCTTTTCATCTTTCAACTGATAAAAAATATCATCTATCCTTGGCAAATGATACTTGTTCTTCACAATGACCTTGTTTAGTTGCCTGAAATCAATGAAAAACCTCAAAGTTCCATCCTTCTTCACAAATACCACTGGGGCACTCCAAGGTGACACACTTGGGAATACATACCCCTTCTTCAAAATATATTCAAGCTACATTTTCAATTCCTTTAGCTCTGGTGTACTCATCCTATAAGGAGTCTTTGACATTGGGGCTGCTCCAGGCATAAAATTAATAAAGAAGTCAATATCTCTCTTGGGTGGCAACCTCGATATTTCTCTAAATACATCCTCAAATTCTTTTAGGACTACATAGTCTTCAATGCTTGGCACTTTATATTTAGGTGTCTCTTACATATGCTCTACAAATATTTGACATCCTTTCCTGAATATTATTTTCAGCTGCAAGGTTGAAATTTATCTAATAGTTACAACCCTTGGAATACCTTGAACTATTCTCAATTTCCCTTCCTCATCCAAGCAAGTAAATGCCTTGTTATAATAGTCTAGGAAAACATGATGCTTCTCCATCCTATCCATACCAATTAGAAATCATATGAACCCAAAGGTACGATATTCAAATTAGCCTTTGTGCTCAGTTCATTCATGTCTTGGAAAATGAAATATTTCCACCAACTTAGGATCTATATAACTATGACTAGCTCATGAATCAATCAAAATAAAAATAGGTTGATCATTTATATTACCTTCCACTTCAATCATGTGAGATTTAAATTCAACTTGCTTGTTGTCCAGGTTTGCATAGATCCTTGGAATGCTTCTGCCCATGTCCTCAATTGTATTAGCTTGCTATACATTGTGAACAATCCTCACTTTTTCACCTTTATGAGGGAAATATTTGTACATGTGATCCCCCTCACAACTCCAACATTTAATCGGCTTCCACCTTGCCCTTTTCCCCAATGTTCCTAACATTCTGGGTTCATTTTGAGTTGGTTTCCCCACCCTTTCTTCCTCTACTCCATCTTATTTTTCTTCTTATCTTCCCAAGCCTTTTGGAAAGTTGGTCTTCCTTTATGCTGATCATAGAGGCACTTGGCTCTCCTTATTCCTTCATCCAATGTCTTGGGATCATCATATTGTATCTTGTCATTAAATATTGATATCATCCCACTCAAGAACCTTTGAATCTTGACCTATTCATCCTTGATGAAATCAAGATACTTCAACATCTCTAAGAATCTCCTCTCATATTCATCCATGGTCATACTCCAAAGCTTGAGTTCAAAGAGATCCTTCATATTCTTATCATAATAGCGCTTAGTCAAGTATTTCTTTTGAAAATTCTTTTTGAACTACCTCAAAGTGAGTTTCTTCTCATCAATGTGTTGTACTTGCACAAGATGGTCCCACCACATTGATGCTTTTCCCTTCAGATATTAAATCAAAATTCTTCTTTTTGTCTGCGAGGAGTATTTATGCAACTGAAAATATTTACTCATCCCTAACAACCAAGTCTCTGCATCCTCATCCTTCTTGTGCTCACCATCAAAAGTAGGAGGCTTGATCTTGTTCATTTCTCCTTGTAGTTCATCTACCCTAGACCTCCTCTTATGCTTTCTGATAGGGTATAATATTGGACTATTGTGTTCTCTTCTCACTGAATGCCTTGGTAAGTGATGATGGTGTCTAACAACACTTCTATATTCTCCTCTTCTAGGATGAGATCTATGATTCCTTGACTTGCTTGATTCTGTCTCTTTGTCCATTTTCTTCTCTATTTAGTCCAATCTCTACAAAATATTGATGTTGAATCCATCTTGCTGCTTGTTATATTTTGTAAGCCTCTCATTATCAACCTTATATCTCTGAACATATCTTTATAGACACTTTATAGTCTCTATCAAGTTCATGTTCTCCTCCTTGCCTTGTCCATTCCCATTGGATTCTATCCATGTATTACCCATGCTGACAGACAACCCCTTGAATTCATATTCACGGCTTTAAGTCCTCTGTGCATCTTCCATGTTTAATATGTGCCCTTAATTCTGTAAAATGTGCATGCAATAATATTTGTTAGACAAAACAACTCAACAAATCTATTGAATTATGCACCATTATGCCCTTGAAGTTGAAGTGCACCCTTCATCTGGTGAACTTAATTCCAAACACCCAATATTTTGGAATGTTAAAAGAAGACCAATTGGGTTTCCTCATGCTCATATTTTGAAAAATTTAACAAGGTTTCACCTTCATCCAACATCTAGGCTACTAGTTACAACTTGCTGAAGTTTTGATTATTTTCTCTTTTTGCACTAAATGCTACAAGAATCTTCCTTCTCATCCTGTACACTTTCATGTACCCATAATTGCAATTCTGGCTCCACATATGTAACGTCCCCGACTGTCATCCCATTGGTCGGGCAAACGATACTGCGCGAAACAACATTCTCATACTTATGTAATATGCATTTAAAAGAAGTTAAATGGCTTAACAGAGTAACATATAATTACCGCCATCATACAAAATTAATGAAATCAACAATAAGCATCATCAAAATGAAATGCATGATAATATAGTATGTATCACAGACTAACATCACATATAAATTAAGTACAACATTAATACTTATCTTTGAAGCTGTAGTAACTCCACCTACCATGTGCAGACCTTCCACGAGCCTCCCAACCTTAGACCACGTTTCTCATCACTCTCAGCAGCGGGTCACCCCCGAGCTGGGACCAAGCTCCACCCAAGGTAAGGGAATCCTAAACTAGGACGAGGTTACATGGAAACTTCACAAAATAACCGAAAGGATTCTTCCCAGGATGCCTTCTTACGCCCACTACTCACAGACTCTCATTCCCCACATGTTTTTTTCTGCCCGGGAGTATACACCTTCACAAGCACAGTCCATCAGTGCTTCACCTCCCTCTCTGGGCCTCAAAAATAGGCTGGATCAGGAAGTCTCAGAGCTCTGTAGCTGGTGCTGGACTCTCTTTGGGAGAAAACCACTTCCCAACAGACTCCTTCACCTGGAAAGAGCTGCTCACAGGCCTGACAGCCTACCTCTTCAACCACGGGCCTAACCACCCGACTCTTCCACCAGCTTCCACTTCAATTCCCACAAGGTGAGGATAAAAATAATAGAAATAACAATTTGGTTAATTCATGGGTGACAACAACAACATGAATTTGGGTATGAACATAAAAAAATGACAACAAACCACACTAAGACACAACATGGTTCAGGCCATATCCAGGATGTTTCATCTTCACAATAAAACAACACAGGTCAACTTCATGGTTTTATGTTTTTAGAGATGCGTGAGGTTATGCAAAGGTCGATCCTAGGGCTCAACAAAATTCATGGAGAATGGGAAAATGGATAGCGAACAATCTTCCCGTGAGGGTTTCCTTCACTGTGCATGGGCATGCAGAGGCAAACACATAGGAAAAATGGTTTAGATGCCCTAGATCCCCTTGAACTCAGGCGAAGGATGTCAGAATGAGGAGCGAACCTCGTCCACGACTAACTTCTGTATCTTTTAACTACATGTGCCTGGGCTGACACATGTCACCCATGAAGTTGCATGCGCTCCATCAGCATGCGTTCCTCTCCAGGAACTTAGGACAACACTCAAAATTGTCCACCTCAGTTTTAAAGAAATAATAATAATAAATTATTATCCCTTTCTAGAGGTAAGCCCCCTAGATTAGCCCCTAGGCCCAACACTTAGCCTTTCTTTCCACCTTTTAGCCCCCATTCCCTTACCCACTCTGTGGAATCTTAGTCCCCCATCACTCATTCATCGTGGTCGGTCTGCACGCAGTGGTGTTCATATTTTTATTAACGTTCTGCATAATTACATATACAAAAACAGGCTCCTAGCCTTAACACTTAGGCTCTCCGGCCTAATAAACTCATAAGCCTTACCAAATTATCAATACTCGGATCACCAGCCTACAAAACATGATTACAATAGGGCTCGTCCTTGGGGATATTACAATCCCCTCCCCTTATTTTTGCACTGTCCTCAGTGCAACTTTCACACAACATCAACAAGATTTCCAAAATCTTAAAAAATATGTGGGTATTCTGCCCACATAGAATCCTCATGCTCCCATGTCACGTTCTGAGGACCATACCAGGTCCACTGGACCTTTACAAGCCCTATAACTCGATTCCATAGCTGTTTCTTTTCCTATCCAATATGCACATAGGATGCACTTGCAGGATACCTTCTTGCTCCACCTGAATCAAATTCCAATCGATAACATGATTAACATCAGGTATATATTTCTTAAGAAATGAAACATGAAACACATTATGTATAGTCATGGATGCAGCTAATGCAATCATATATGCAACTGGCCCAATCATTTCTAGGATTTCAAATGGCCCACAAAATCTGGTTGCCAACTTGGCACAGTTTCCCAGCTTCAGGGAACTTCTATTAGCTTTTACTTTCAGGAAAACATGATCACCCACTTTGAATTCTCTGTGGAATCTGTTTTTGTCAGCATAACTTTTCTGCCTGTCTTGGGCAGCTTTTAAATTCTGCTTAATTTTAAGCATTTGCTCTTCCATTTCCTTGAGAAACTCTGGCCCAATTACTGCCCTGTCAGCTGGATTATCCCAGCTTACTAGAGTATTGCACTTTCTGCTGTAAAGCACTTCAAATAGGCTCATATTTAATGATGCTTGATACCCATTGTTGTAAGCGAATTCTACCAAGTGTAGGTAGTCTTCCTATTTTGATGGTTTTTCCATCACATACATTCTCAGTATGTCTTCTATCATTCTGTTCACCCTCTCTGTCTGTCCATCAGACTCAGGATGATAAGCTATACTAAAGTTCAGATTCATTCCGAATCCTTTGAACAATCCTTTCCAGAAATTCGAGGTGAATTTCGGGTCTCTGTCGGACACAATTGTTTTAGGAATTTCGTGCAACCGTGCCACTTCCTTCACGAAAATATCAGCAACATCTGTTGCCTTGTGAGTAGTTTTCAGTGCAATAAAATGGGCAACTTTTGTAAGCTTGTCCACCACTACCATGATCGAATCATGCAGCTTGCCTGTTCTGGGCAATCCCGTAATAAAATCCATTGTCACCACTTCCCACTTCCATTTAGGAATGGGCAAAGGTTGCAGCAACCCTGCTGGGTGCTTGTGCTCAAGTTTAACCTTCTGGCATTCCATACATCTGGTGATATATTCAGTGATCTCTTTATTCATACCTGGCCAAAAGTAATGGCTCCTGACTGCTACCACAGTATTCTGATATCCAGGGTGTCCATCATAAGTCACATTATGCATTTCTCTTAGAATCACAAGTTTCAAACCCTGGACATTGGGTATATAAACTCTGTTTTTGTACAAAAGTATTCCATCAACTTCCAAGGTGTAATTTTCCTCTTTCTGCGGTCTCTCACCTTGCTACCAAGTCTCTGTACTGCAAATATGCATTTGTAGCTTCCAAAATTCTATCCTTAACATCAGTCCTGTACATGCTAATGGCTGAAGCATGTAAGTTGAGCACCTTTCTGCTGAGTGCATCGACCACCTTGTTTTCCTTCCCTTTGATATGCTTGATATCAAAGTCGTATTCACACAGAAACTCTATCCACCTACTCTGCCTGGCATTTAAGGTAGGTTGGTCAAACAAGTATTTCAGACCGTTGTGGTCTATTCTCAATTCAAATATCCTTCTCATGAGGTAATGTCTCCATTTCTTCAGAGAGTGAACTATTGTTGCTAGCTCCAAATCGTGAGTGGAATAATTCTTTTCATGCTCTTTCAGCTTCTTGGACTCATAACAGATTACGAATCCATTCTGACCGAGAATTCCTCCCAACCCTTCTTTACACGCATCTGTGCACACCACGAAATCCACATTTGGATATGCAATCCCCAAGATTGGAGCGCTGATTTCTAAAGGTGGTCTTGCTGATTTCTTCATCCTTTATTCTTACCTGGTGATATCTCGATCTGAGATCTATCTTCAAAAAGATTTTCGCACCTTTCAACTAATCGAAAAGATCGTCGATCCTCGACAGAGGATACTTGTTCTTGACAGTTACTTTGTTCAACTGTCTGAAATCAATGCACATCCTCAATGTCCTGTCCTTCTTCTTCACGAACAGGGCCAGGGCACCCCAAGGTGACACACTTGGGAGAATGTACCCCTTATTTAAAAGCTCTTCAAGATGCAATTGCAACTCTTTCAACTCTGGCGTACTCATTCTATAAAGAGATTTTGACACTGGAGCTGCTCCAGGCATCAAATTTATAGGGAAATCGATATATCTCTTCGGAGGTAGTTTGGGTACCTCCTGAAATACGTCTTCAAACTCTGTTAGTACCACATGCTCTCCAATCTTTGAGACTTCATCTCTGGGTGCTTCCTCCACATGGGCTGCAAATAATTGACATCCTTTCATGTAACACTTTTTTCAGCTGCATTGCTGAGATTTCTCTAACAACCACAACTCTGGGAATTCCTTGGATTGTTTTCCAATTCCCCTCCTCATCCAGGCAAGTAAATTCCTTGTTACGACAGTTCAAGAGGGCATGGTGCTGGTCCAACCTGTCCATCCCAATTTAACAGTCATAAGAGCCTAAAGGAAGAATATTCAATTCAGCCTTCATGCTCAATCCATTCATGTCCACAGGACAAGACTTAACCAACTCAATGACTTTCCTCTTAGTTCCTATAGCCAACTTCACTAACCAAGACTTTTCATGTTTGCTTCTTGCTAAATGCAAATTTTCCAACACCCTAGGATCTACATAACTATGGCTAGCCCTTGAATCAATTAAAATAGTAAATGGTTGGTTTCTAATCATACCTTCCACTTCAATAATGTGCGATTAAAATTCATCTTTCTTGTTGTCTAGGGCCGCATAGATCCTTGGCATTCTACTGCCCATTTCCTCCACTGTTTTAGCTTGTTGAACATTATGGACAACTCTTGCTTTGCCATTTTTATGGGGACAATATCTGTACTTGTGGTTCTCTTTACATCCCCAACAATGAATGGGCGTCTGTCTCGGCATTTGTTCCCCCACTTCAGCCATTCTCAGCTCTCTAAACGATGGCTGTCCTTGAGGACTATTTCTGAAAAAGGGAGGTTTGTTTCCCTTCTGCCTCTGTTCTTTCTTAAACTTCTTTTGGTCATTCCAAGCCTTCCGAAAGGTAGGCTTTTCTCTTTGTTGTTCATATAAGCATTTTGCTCTTCTTATTGTTTCTTCCATAGTCTTAGGATTATCATACTGAATCTTGTCACCAATGGGAGGTGGCAGTCCACTTAGATACCTATGAATCTTGACAGCCTCATCTTTTATGAATGGAACATACTTCAGTAATTCCAAAAACCTTCGTTCGTATTCATCAATGGTCATGCTGCCCAGCTTGAGTTCAAATAACTCCTTCATCTTTCTGTCATAGTATCTTTTAGTCAAGTATTTCCTCTCGAAATACCTCTTGAATTCCTTCCAAGTGATATCTTTCTCTCTAATGTGCTGCACCTGCACAAGATGATCCCACCACATGGATTCTTTTCCTTTTAGTTGATACATCACAATTATTCCTTCTGCATGAGAGGAATAATTCTGCAGTTGGAAATATTTCCTCATGCCAAGCAACCATGTTTCGACATCTTCCTCCTTCTTATGTTCTCCATCAAATGTTGGAGGCTTAATATTGTTCATCTCCCCTTTCAATTCATCCACTCTAGATCTTCGGTGTTTTCTTGTAGGGGATGGGCTTGAACTACTATGTGCTTTCTTACCGGAATGCTTTGGGGAGCGACGACGATGTATTCTACCACTCCTCGATCTTCTTTTTCTCTCAGGGGTCTTGTGACTCCCTATTTTTCTTGTGCCGCTCTCCTTTTCCAATTTCCTTTCTATTCTTTCCAGGCTCTTCAACATCTTTAAGTTGAATTCACCGTGCTAAGCCCTGACCCTCATGAGCTTTCGGCTATCGGCTCGGCAATTCTAGGCATCTTTTTGCAATCTTTTAATGATTTTCATCATATTCTCTTCCTTATCCAATTCTCTTCCATGCCCATTGGAGTTCGATCCTTCGACTCCCAAGTTGACATCCCTTCCTTCTCTAAATTGGAGGCAATTCACACCTCTTCCATTTCTATACTCGACGTTGATTCGAGGCTGTCCTGACACTCGTTGAACTCTGCACACACAATGTGTAGTCAACCGAAGTTTGTCAGGCCTTAAACCCTTAATAAAACTACAACATTCATAAACCAATGTAAATAAGAAAACGTTTTGATTCCACGAATTTTCTGAGATCTGTTTGGCTCTGCAATTTCTGGGCGATAGCCCCCATTTTCTTAGTCTCCAACCCATGCATCCATGGGATGTGATCAAATGCTAAACTGCTAGGTGCTACAAGGCTCTCCAAACGAAACTTTGGGTTTTGGGATTTCGGGGTTTCAGGGTTTCGGGTTTCGGGGTTTTGGTCCCGGAGGTTCTCGCACTCGCTTCCCTCTCCAACTCCTGACTCTCGAAATTTCGACCTCTCTCCCCTTGGGCCCACAACATATATGTCACCAACCAAAGTAGTGACACATGGTGTCCTTAAGAAGGTCCACATCACTTCCAGCGACGTCATAGGGTCCCACCACTTTCACTTTTCGTTTCGGAGTTTTGGGCATCGGGAGTTCGTGCATCCACACATTTCGAACTTCCATTTGCCAAAATTCTGAAATTACGGTCTATTCATCTACTTGATCCAATGGTCAAGATCCTCTCCTATGATCTACAGTGTAGATCGTTTCAGGATTTCGGGGTTTCAGGTTTCGGAGGTGTTCACCTCTCCTCACTTCCCATCTCCTGACTTTGCAAAATCCGAAAGGTTCTCGCGACTAACTCGAGCATGAATCCACAAGATCTAATGGTCGAGCCCTCCTCCCAGATCTATGGCATATATCTTCTTGAGTTTTTGGGTTTCTGTGTCTCAACGCTCCTCGCTTTTTCTCGACAACCAAACTCCCGAAAGGCTTCTCAGATATCCTTCCAGCACCTTCTCTAGATATAATAGTCGTAAGGGATCTCCTTTCCTCTCGATCAGATCCAACGGCTCCAACACTTCATGCATTGAGCTCTCTCTCTCCCTGTGGCCATATAACACACCGGCTGCGGGTTCTATAATATCACTACACCTCCTGAGATTTGTAACACAACCAAGTGACTCCTTGGCACTCAGGAACATTCAAAGGTCCAAAAATCGGTTCTTCCAAACATGATTCCCACCTGAAATTCAGATCAAATGACCACTTATCCAGCCCATTCAGGTTCAATGTTGTAAAACACGCTTTGATACCATATTGTAACGTACTCGACCGTCATCCCACTGGCCGAGCAAGCGCTACTGCGCAAAACAACATTCTCATACTTATGTAATATGCATTTAAAAGAAGCTAAATGGCTTAACAGAGTAACATATAATTACTGCCATCATACATAATTAATGAAATCAACAGTAAGCATCATCACACCGAAATGAATGATAATATAGTAAGTATCACAGACTAACATCACATATAAATTAAGTACAACATTAATACTTATCTTTGAAGTTGTAGTAACTCCACCTACCATGTGCATACCTTCCACGAACCTCCCAGCCTTAGACCACGCTGCTCATCACTCTCAGTAGCGGGTCATCCCCAAACTGGGATCAAGCTCCACCCAAGGTAAGGGAATCCTAAACTAGGCTGAGGTTACAGGGAAACTACACAAAATAACTGTAAGGATTCTTCCCAGGATGCCTTCTTACATCCACTACTCACAGACTCTCATTCTCCACATGTCTGTTCTGCCAGGGAGTATACACCTTCACAAGCACAATCCATCAGTGCTTCACCTCCCTCTCTGGGCCTCGACAATAGGCCAGATCAGGAAGTCTCAGAGCTCCATAGTTGGTGTTGGACTCTCTCTGGGAGAAAACCACTTCCCAACAGACTCCTTCACCTGGAAAGAGATGCTCACAGGCCTAATAGCCCGCCTCTTCAACCATGGGCATAACCACCTGACTCTTCCACCAAATTCCACTTCAATTCCTACAAGGTGAGGATAACAACAACAACAATAACAATTCGGTTAACTCACGAGTGACAACAACAACATGAATTTGGGTATGGAAATCCAAAAATGGCAATAGACCACACTAAGACATAACACGGTTCAGGCCATATCCAGGATGTTTCGTCTTCACAATAAAACAACACAGGTTGGCTTCACAGTTTTTTGTTTTCATAGATACGTGAGGTTATGCAAAGGTCGATCCTAGAGCTCAACAAAATTCATGGAGAATGGGAAAATGGATAGCGAACAATCTTCCCGTGAGGGTTTCCTTCATTGTGCGTGGGTATGCAGAGGCAGACACATAGGCAAAATGGTTTAGATGCCCCAGATCCCCGTGAACTCAGGCGGAGGATGACAGAATGAGGAGCGAACCCCCTCCACGGATGACTTCTGTAGCTTTTAACTGCATGTGCCTGGGCCGACACATGTCACCCATGAAGCTGCATGCGCTCCATCATCATGCGTTCCTCTCCAGGAAATAAGGACAACACTCAAAATTGTCCACCTTAGTTTTAAAGAAATAATAATAATAAATTATTATCCCTTTCTAGAGGTAAGCCCCCTAGATTAGACCCTAGGCCCAACACTTAGCCTTTCTTTCCACCTTTCAGTCCCCATTCCCTTACCCACTCTATGGAAGCTTAGTCCCCCATCACTCATTCATCGTGGTCGGTCTGCACGCAGTGGTGTTCATATTTTTATTAACGTTCTGCATAATTACATATACAAAAATAGGCTCCTGGCCTTAACACTTAGGCTCTCTGGCCTAATAAACTCATAATCCTTACCATCTTATCAATACTTGGCTCACCAGCCTACAAAACATGATTTACAATTCATAAACATGATTACAACAAGGCTCGTCCTTGGGGATATTACACAGAGGGCCCATAGTGATAATAGTGGAGGCCATTCAATGTAAGGTGGACTAGGTCCACTATATTATTAAATAAGGTCCACTATGGTAGTTAGATATAATAAATGGGTAATTAGATATAATAAATGTAAGAGGACTTCTTAAAAGGTTCTACTTCTAGAAGATTCCTCCTCTAAAATGTTATTAGGTGATGGTAGTACTATATAAAGGGGTTCAAGAAATGTAATGGGATAGGAAGAGAAGTATTGTATTGTGGAGTGGTAACTCAATAAGAGGATGCCCCCTCGAAGAGGCAAGTGAACAGGAGAGGATCTCTTCCATAATATGATCCATTGTATGGTGTTTCCCTACCTCAAGGGTTTGGTAATAATAAAGTGTGGTTTATTCTATCTTGATTTTTGGATCTATTGTGTATTCAATATTTGTGGTGATTATATTCATAGATATATTCAGGTTCTTAACAATTGGTATCAGAGCACTTTCCTTGGCAGACATTATGGTATTTTTTATTTTATTTTTGCAGATTTGTTTTTCGGAGAAAAAAAAGAGGGCAGCGACATTCCAGAAATTTTTGGTATATTTCTGTGCAAAATTTGTAGAAACAAATTGTATATCTGAGTTCCTCTCATAAAAAAACCCAAGTTTAAAAAACAAATCGTCCGAAACGGAGTCCGGGAAGTCAAGATATTGAAGTTTTAATATCTGCAAATTTTCAGGGTTTTTTCCGCCGACGACGACGCATTTTTTTTTTTTTTTTTCAAATTCTTTAGCTGTTGGAGACCGAATTTGCCCAAACAAATTACAGATCTGATTTCCGCACACAAGTTCACCCAATTTAAAAAAAAAAATCAGCCGAAACGGAGTCACATGAACAATTGGACATGGGACCCTAGTTTACAATGGGGGTTGGACTACTTCAACATGGTGGCTTCCATTTCTTAATGGGACCATGGTTCTCTAGTCTACTTCAACATTGTGGTCCACACTTATCCATGGGACCCTGGTATATGGTTTCACATCAATAATTGAGGACAACTCTTTCATAAGGGGGATGGAATGTAAGGTAGCTAGAGAGGTAGTGGGGGGGAGGGGGGCAGAGGGCCCATAGTGATAATAGTGGAGGCCATTCAATGTAAGGTGGACTAGGTCCACTATACTATTAAATAAGACCCACTATGGTAGTTAGAAATAATAAATGGGTAATTAGATATAATAAATGTAAGATGACTTCTTAGAAGGTTCTACTTCTAGAAGATTCATCCTCTAGAATGTTATTAGGTGATGGTAGTACTATATAAAGGGGTTCAAGAAATGTAATGAGATATGAAGAGAAATATTGTATTGTGGAGAGGTAGCTCAATAGGAGGATGCCCCCTTGAAGAGACAAGTGAACATGAGAAGATATCTTCCATAATAGGATCCATTGTATGGTGTATCCCTACCTCAAGGGTCTGGTAATAATAAAGTGTGGTTTTTTCTATCTTGCTTTTTGGATCTACTGTGTATTCATTATTTGTGGTGATTATATTCATAGATCTATTCAGTTTCTTAATAGTTTTTATGCTTAGATTTTCTTATGATGTTGTGAATGCTTGAGGCATTCTTGGTATGTTTGGTCTTGTACTTGGATATGGTATATGTTGGATGGTTGGCTGAGTGAGTAACACTCTTATGTATGGTATAGTATTGATATGGTTCTTATAGTTTACATATTTGAGTTAATTGTACTTGGTTGAGGGATATATATGTTGCATGGTGATGTATGCATGAGAGGAATGCATAGGTTGTTAGAGATGCTTCATTGATGACATGGTACATATTTGCATATGGTTGATGGTATGGTATATGACACATGTTATACATGGTTGATTCTTTTTTCATGATTCACCATTCATTGTTGATGTATCTTTTGATTCATGATTGATGCATGAGATAGTATGTATGTTGGTATACACTTGATTTATGGTATGGCACATTTTTAGATGGTTGATGATCAAATACAAGTTGATGAGACAATGACAGAGATGTGACAGAGATAGATATAGTGATATAGTTGTGACAATGACAGAGACAATGACAGTGACATAGTTGTGATAGAGGTTGTGACAGTGGCATATTCCATGACAATGACAGAGTTGTGACAATGGTAGATTCCATGACAGTTGGTCTACATTTATATTTCAGGGCGGCAGGATGGGGCAAAGAAATGTGGTTGTAGCCACCTTCCAGTTGTAGCCTGAGAACCTAGGGGGTTGTATCCTCCTTCTGGTTGGAGCCAGAGAATTAGGGAGTTGCAACTTCCTTCAGGTTGGAGCCTGAGAATAGAGGGTTCTAGCCTCCTTCCAGTTGTAGTTAGAGAATTGAAAGTTGGTGCTTCCAATGAATGTTTTATTTTGATGAATATAAAAGAAAATAATTCTGTGGTTTTCTCCCTTTTGTGTTTCCACATAAATTATGGTGTACTGTGTATCTATTGTGATGTGATGTTGTTTATGATGATATATTGAATGCTAATGATAAAATGTTGAATATTGTAGAAGAATAAACTGTGGTTAAAAGTACAATAATTGCTCATTACCGATTCACCCCCCCTCTCAGTAATCCAACATTAAGGAGCGGATCCAAGCAATGGAGAGTGAGTCCATTGCGAGAGAGAGTTCGGTAGTGTGGTATCTTTAGTACATAGAACAATGTTTGATATGGTGGTTGAGTCATTTATGAACTATATCTTATGGTTAGTCTCCAAAGCACACTGATTGAATTTAACATGATTGTAGAAGGGAAAATGAAGGAAGTAATACATTTCAAGGTTTAAATATTGTAGTTCATGGAATACAAAGAAATGCATGTTTCATTTCCATAACTAATCTTGACTCTACATCCTTACAATATTGTTGACACATAGGATATATTTTCTTACCAAAAAAAACCTATCTAGAAGGCACATGATCAAATGCAAGCACTGAGGACCAAGTATGTGGAAAATATGATGCACATGAGAAACATGGTTGATTTTTTTTTTGTCCTCCCAAGTTTGCAAGAGAAGTTTGACAATGCATCTATCAGTGAGATTTGGGAGTTAATGTCCACCACATTCAAAGAAAGGTCTATTGGGATCAACATGCATAGATAGTATGGATGTGGAAGATAATCAACCCTATGTGATAGAGCTAATGAAAAATCAATATTTCCTTGAAAATGTGGCCACCATAATAAGTACTAGGAGACAAACCAAATTAATTATGAAATTCACCCATATTAAACCCATGGTGGATTACAAATAATTTTAAGGGAGGAATAAATTTATTAAAACATATTCTCTCATTAACCAACATGCCAATCATTACTTCAGAGAAAAAAAAACATAGTATTTTGATTTTTATAGATGAAATATATAAAAGTATGTTATTGTTTTTTCCCCATTTTTACCATTAAAGTGTTTTATTTGACATGACATTTAAAAAAAAAAATTCTAAATTTTATATGTTTTAAAAATAAAATAAAATTATAATTAACTCTTAAAGGTATTTTTTTGTAAATGTTTGAAATTAGTGTTAGCTATCATATAAGAATTGAAGTAAAACTTAAAAAGTGTTAAAAAGTAATATTTCCATTTTATTTAAATATAGGGTATCATAAATGAATTGATTACATGAAAACCATAGCTTTGAAAAAATAAATAACATGAATTATTATTATTAATTTTAAAAAGTAAAAAAGCCAAATTGTAGGTTAAAAAAACAACAACGTTGATTTTGTTTTGGAAAAATAATAAAAAACAACATTTTCAAAAAAAGTTGTCACTTTATAACTAAGATGATTCAAATGTAAAAAAAACTACCTCAAAAAAAGATGGACACTACTGGTAGCACCAATTTTTGAAATGGGGGTAAAAACAACCATTAAAGGCGACCTTTGAAAAATGAAAGCTCTCGAGAGTTGTTGTCAAGTTGGTAACTAGTTAAGATGCTAAAGTGACCACTAGGACATTGACTAGATGCTATGTTAAGATTCTAAAGTGACCATTAGTACATTAAACATACACTATAGGGGGTCATTAGGACACTAAAGAGATGCTTACATGATGCTAAAGGGGCCCCTAGTATTCTAATAGTATGCTAAAGGGACCCTAAATGGAGTCAAATATGATGCTAAGGAGATTCAAATAGGATGATGAAGGGACACTAATAGGACACTAAAGGGTTTGAAATAGGATTCTAAAGGAACACAAACAAGATGCTAAAGGGATGATAAGAGGACACTAAAGGGACATAAGTTGGATGCTAAAAGGATGCAATTAAGATACTAAAGAGATGCTAAAATAACCCATGAGGATGCTAAAATGACACAAGAATCATGAAAAAGACTCATGATAGGATGCTTTTGAGACACAAGATTATGCATGAAAGAATATAGAAAGGATGTAGAAAATGATAGCTTCCTCTTGCATCCTTTTTTGGCATCTCCAATTCATAATTATAAAAAAATAACAAAGGGAGAGGATGCAAAATAATCCTATTGTAGTAGTGAAATCAAACTTTTAGGATTTCGATTGCGTATGGCCCTATCTTTCATTTGGCTAGGGGCCATACATATTTACTCTAGTAATGCTAAATGGAAAGGTGGTGTTTTTGTTTTGGTCTCCCATCAATTAATTGGCACTATTGTTGACTAGCAGTCTGACCCCTCACAAAGATTTATTTGGATGTTCCTTAATCTAGTGATTGACTCTTAGGCTAGGTTAAAATATATGCCTCCAATGATTTGAGGGAGTGTGAAGCCTTTTAGGGTTGGATATATTATGAGTTTCCTAATGCCCCATGGCTCATGTCAGAGGATTTCAACATGGGAGTGTTAAGAAGAAAAATAAGGGGTGTTAGCTATATGTTTGTCATTTCATGAGCAATAATCCTTATTTTTGTTAAAGTCCCACCATTAGCTATTGATGACCCCAATTGGAATTGTTGGTAAGATTCTGATGAGGTTTAGTTCACTTGGATGAATTTCATAAAAGGACAAGAAATAATCTACTAGTGTTTCAACAAATCTTTGTTGTCAAAGCTAAAATCATTCTATTTTGACTCCGATGAAGGATGAATAGTGCTTGATGAAGGTATAATCAACCTTTCAAATCACCAATATATCTAGTTTTTAATTTCTTGGGGAGCTCAAAAGATAATTTTTCCAAGGACTCGATATGTAATGAATGTTTCACACCTCCAAATCCTAGCTGGTTGTCTAGCCTACACCAAAACTACGTGGAAATCAATCCTTTACCACATAAGGATTTTGGCTAGATGGTTTGGTGGGAAGCTATAATTTACAAAACCATTTCCTTTTTGAGGGCATATGGTAGACAACTTGCTAAGAGTCATTGCAATTGCACCAAATTAATTAATGATGAAATGTAAGAAGTCATGCAAGGCCTATAATGCCTCCTCATAATGAAGAAGATAAATCCATTTCAATGAAGTTGTACCATCTAGTCCAACTTGATGAGATCCATGAGATAGAGGTGATTAATTATGAGCAAGGATCCAATAGCTAAAAAAAAATGATAGGCCAACCAAATACTTTTTTAAGGAACTCATCACTAAGGAGGATAGTTAGAATATTTAAGACACTCACCACCAAGGAGGACAGTGAGAACAAATTTTCTTAGAGAATTGTGTTAGGTTTTACTACCAATCAAGAATCTATCAAGAAAGATTTTGTGGAACATTAAAACATGCTATTCTAAACCTAGAGCATGACAGAGGAAAGGCATGTATTCTTGTAGAAGCATATTAACTTAGTTCATTACTTGGACTGTACTAGAAAATGAGAGGATGCGATCTATCTTCATCCCTTGATGAGCTCTTAGCAGTCATCCATGAAATGGCAGATAATAACACACCTGACCTCGATGGGTTCCCATGTGATTTATAAAAGGACACATGGGAATTTGTTGGGATATAAATTTTACAAGTGTATTAAGAATATCTTTGAAACCACTTTTTCAAAGTAGGGATTAACCAAGGTTTTATGAAATTCATCCCCAAGGTGGGGGACCAAGATTTGATTACTAGTTGGAGCCACATCACTTTTTTTTTAAAATGTCCTACAAAATTCTATCCAAGGTGCTTTCCATGTTTATAAAACATATTATTCCCAATATCATCCTCCCCGAGAAGATAAGTGTCATTCAAGGGAAATATATCTTAGAAAATGTTATTGTAGTCTTGGAGGACATGAAATGGGATCAACCTTCCAAAATCTATGCATTTTTCATTAACATTGACTTTGAAAAATCATATGATTGAATCAAATGGGATTTCCTACTCATGATTCTCAAAGATTTGGGGTTGGATCCCATCTTCATCGATAACGTTGAAACCCTTTTTGTAGATGCCTCGATGCGTATTTCCATCAACAAATGTAAGTTTGAAAAAGTTTGTCTATTTTGGTTGATTAGGCAAGCCTTCCCCTTGGATATGACATTATATGTCTTGGATTATAAATCCCTTAGTTATACGTTGTGCTCTAAAGTTGAATTGGGTTTGATTTGAGGTATTCCTCTCCTTGAACCTGATGCCAGTTAATTGGTTAATGGAAATTTCACTAATAATTCCTTCTCGACGATTCTCAAATACCATACTTATTGGGTTAAGACCATGAAACATTTGGACACCTTTTCGGTGGCCTCATGGTTGAATATTTAGTGGGATAAAGTAAAATGTTACAAATAAATCCTATTGTATCTTCATGGACCTAACTTCCTTTTGGAAGAATGTATCGAGGCCCCTATGGAGGAAAATCTCCAGTCAGTTTGAGAGAGTAAAACCTCCCAACCTTATTGACCCAAGAAGATAAACCCCAAAATTAATTGAGTCATATTCATATCATTTTTTTTCTTATTAAGCTCAATCTTTCAGAAAAATAAATAAATCTAAGCTAAAAAATAAAAATGATAATGTAACAAGTTATTTTGAGTTGATCTAAAAATTATAAATCCTAAATAAAACCAACTTTCAATTTATTTTTATCTAGAGCACCATGTATCCCATATTGGCTAGACCTTAGAAATGAAATGAACTCAAAACACATAAAAAAATCAACTTGGCATGATAAACATGAATCTAGATGACTTATTACTTCAAATAAAATTTGCAACCATATATCAGTAAGGAAGGATCCTTTATTTATCCTCAAGAGTTAGCTCAATTGGTCTTGGTGCCAGACGTTCGTACTGTCCCCAAAAGTTGGGGAGGTCACGTGTTCAACTCTCATGCTCTTTGGGGCTACAATTTACCTCACTTACCATCCATGGATCATGGGGAAGTATTTGGTGGGTTTTCTGTAAAGATTTCTTCGAAAAAAAGGAAAGATCCTTTATTTACATAAAATAATGAACAAGGCAGTAATTAGTTGAATCCTGTGTACAATCAATCTCCAAATAGCTATAAATTCTCACATAGTAGGAAATATGTAGTGGGAAATTTTTAATCCTCTCCATAAATACTCTATGATTTACAATCCCAAATAATTTCCTAAAGTAGAAAGAATGAAAAAGAAAGAAAGAATACAATGAATTAGAAGAAAGAGGTTCATTTGACAAGGGGAAATTATTCTATACCAAAGAATTTATGAAAACTTTGCTCTCCAAAAAATAATAGACCTTCTTACATTTATTTACACCTTACTCATCTAACTACCCTCCTTATATAGACTTGGAGGAGTTTAAGGATGGGTATTTATTTGGTTCTTGGATTGATGTGGCTGTTATTGTGGATGCTAAGGTGGCTTAATATTCGATTTGGGTGAGGAAGAAGAAGTGATATACTATGAAGTGGATGAATCTTCTCCTTAAATTGAGGCACACAATTCAACATGTT
Source organism: Picea glauca (assembly GCA_000966675.3). Taxonomy (NCBI): domain Eukaryota; kingdom Viridiplantae; phylum Streptophyta; class Pinopsida; order Pinales; family Pinaceae; genus Picea; species Picea glauca. The sequence continues at coordinate 356,179 of JZKD02S1723816.1, forward strand.
TTCCAACCTTATCCCATATGGCCCATAAGCTCTAAAAATAGAGCATGTGGTTATATACAACTTCATATTGGAAAAAATGGATATCTAGGGTTCCAACATGCCCGAGAATTGTTGCAATATGTGGGGTGATTTTAACTCCTCAATCTCGTTTACTTCCACTCTTCTCTAGTGCATTATAGAAAATAGGTCTTCTTTTGGGACTATCACATCTTTCATGTTCCATAATGAATGGAGGCCCAATTCTATCATCTCTTCCAATCTACCAATAAAGAGTTGGATTTTTTTCCATGACACCTTTCATCATGGGTGTCAACTTATTTAAAGTGATATTTTTATTTTGCAATGTTTTATAGGAACTTTTGACTTGATACCTATATTCAATTCCTAAGGATTTTAAGTAATCTAGAATTGTCACATCTAGCATCAAAAAATCATAGACCATCTGTGCTTTATGTACAACATACACACTTGAATTATTTACCAATTCATTAAATTATTGATATTTATCATAATAATATAGGTAAAATTTAATGTGTCTTCTCAAGTTGGGTAACTCATTGATGATTCTACATGAAACTAAATCTTTGGCATCAATGAATTTCTTTTTATCCAATGTTGCTACCATTCCTTGGTTAGCTTATCTTCCAATTGGGTATTGGCATTCTTCATGGATGTCAACTAGTTATACATATTGTCATTCTTTTCCTCGATCCCTTCCATCCATACTTATAAATGTTTGTTGGTAGCCACTTGCACATTAACTACTTACTCTTCTTAATAGATATACAATGAGACTATTCAACCTTCTCAATGAATGTTTCTACTAGAGCCTTTAGCTCTACAACTGGAGCATTGTCATCAATATACAATGAATATATCATTAGAGCTACATCTAAAATAAACATTTGGCTCTTTACATCTCTAACTTCCCATTTCAATTATTAGACCCTACTCTGTAATTTGACATTTTCTTTTTAAGCTTTAAAAACAATCATTAAGTCCTCTTGAGCCTTAATGTGCTAGTTGTGCCTTAATCTTCAACAATTCATTGGTCATCTTATATTTTTTTGCATCTATGACATCTTTATCTTGGATGAGTTGGATAATGTCATGGTGCTTCATATGGTCATCACCCTTTTGTTTTGAGCCACCTTGGCCTTCAACTACTTGATTTCCTTATCCAACACATCCAATAGACCCTGAATGATTTTTAGAATGGGGACTTTGGAGGATTCCACCAACTCATCTTGTAATGCCTTTATACATTTCTATTTCTCTACTTAAAACATTGTAGTATTTTTTTTCCTCATTAGATTTAGTAGCATTCTTTTTTTCTCTACTTAGAACTTGAGTAGCCCTTATGTACCCACTATACACATTAATTATGAATGCCATATTTATAAAAAAATTATTATATCTTCAACTATGACAACAAACATGTTAAAAGTGATTTGTTTTACATGAAAATCATCAATAACCATACATGATTTTTGTTGTCCACCTAAGGAGAAAGAGTGGAAAAGGACAACATATATGTCTCATAAATCATATCAGCTATCAGTTGGGTAGATGCCTTAGCATTAGGATCAACATCAAACAAATGTTGACTCCTCCATTGTAGATCCTTGGCTTGTTTGAGAAATAATGCAGACAATGTGTTTGAAAGAGTTTAAATAGAATGAGAAGAAGACTCGTTTAATTGAGAATCATTGAAAAGAGTGTGTGAAATAATCTCCTTTCATATATTTAAAATGTCCAATGGTAAAAAATGTGTGGCAAAGGAAATTTAAAAGAAAAGGAAGAGGACAATGAAGTAAAGGAATATGAAAATGAAGATGAGGATTATGTAGAGAAAAGTGTACCTTTAGAAGATGAAAAGGAGGAAAGAAAATAAGATAATAATAAAGAATGAATTTCAATTGGTAACCGAGGATGAACAAAAATAGGGACCAAAGGCACTTTAGGAACAACCTCAATATAATTTTCACTATGAGACTTCATATGATTAGGATCCTCCTTAGGGGGATCACTTTATTTCCTTTTCTTACTTTACCCTTCCTTATATTCATTTTCATCATCACTGACCTCTCTAGGTGGGGAAGGATCACTATCAACAATTGAATCTTCCGATTGTTTCTCACCTTAACTGTAGGTTTTTTAAGGGTCTACCTCCTGTTGCTAGTTGGCTCCATTTTCTTACTTGGATTGTTGCTTCATAGTAGAACCACTATTTCCACTACCATTCATAATAGTTTCAACAATTTTCCCATTTGTTACTTCCATATCTACAAGGTTCCTAGATCAAGAAGTATATGTAGCCACAACAGATGATTTTAGGTTCCAAATGAAGAAAATGAAGTATTAATATTTGAACATAGCCCCAAAACTTTGGGTCTCTTCTCAACTTCAACAACTGTCCATGGTCCTTCACCATGCTTCCCAAGGCCTCCAACCTTGGAGCATCCCATATTTTTCATCATACCAAAACCCTTCATAGAAAAAGCCTCTTTATTAGCCTTTGAAGCAACAAAGGGATCATGCATATTATTTTTATGGGATTTCTCAGGGTAATCCTCTTTCTTTTGGGGCTAGAGGTGTTTTAAATGTCAATATAGAGCACCAATTTTAGTTTAAAGTAGGTTTGGGTATTGGATCAAATAACATTGCAGAGATGATGGCCCTTAAGTTTCTTTTACTACTTGGTGTAGAAAAGGAATTTCATAGCCTATATGTGTTTGGTGATTATTTAAACGTTATTAAGTAGGTCAATGGTGAATAATTATGCTCAAATTTCCTTTTGGTTCTTATTCTGGAGGAGATTAAAGATTTTTTCAATCACTTTGGATCTTTTAGACTTGGCCACACCTACAAGGAGAGGAACCAGGAAGCATATGCTCTTTCAAAGGTTGGGGTTCAGATGAAAAGTGGTCAACGACACAAAGGAAATAAGAGGTGGTACAATCTTCGAGTACTACCACCCCCCATTTCATGATCCTCATCTTGTTGTTACTCCTGAAAATCTATGATCCTCCAAATTTGTTGTACTAAGGTTGTGTTAGCACTTTGATGGAAGTAAATTTTTTGTTTACTTTTTGGAAATCTGTATTTTTGTTTTTATCTTTAACTTTTTTTGTGAAGGGTCTGTCCCCTTTTTGAAGGCACGTTGCCTAATTTGAAGTTTTTATAATTGGATTGTTAGTAGTTTTTTATGGATAATACATGGAGAAATATGTGAATATCTTTATAGATATTCTATATGAGGCGAAAAAGTATAGTTTTGATGCTCTGTTTAGAATCAATCATCTTGTTTCCCTTTGGGACAAGTTTGAAATGATTGTACTAAATCATATACATAATGTAATTTTTTATATATAATTAATTTATGTTTTTTTTCCAAGGAAAATGTAAAAAAGGGTTAGGAATATTAACTTGTTCGAGCAAAATTATTACACTCTCGGTCACTACAACAATTTGGGGAGGATTTAAGGGGTTTCCACCATTAACCTCTTCTATTGAATATAGCTTGATATTACTATATGCATTTTCCCTATGATGTTCATCATATAGTTCTATGTTCATTTCATCCTCATCTATACTTTCATAGGGATCCTATATTTTCCTAAGGTACTTTCTCATTTCCCACCACATCATGGCCTTATGCTTCATGAATTCCTCAACATCTATAATCTATCACCTCTTTCTAGCAGGAAACACTAGAAGATCTCGATCGAGTTTCAAAGGGAATTCCCCTTGCTTTCTATAATAGGTACAATACTATGGGATCTCAAAAGGATTTCCCATCAGCACTACCTCTTCTAGTTTCTTCCCTTTGTACTGAAACTCCTTACTCAAAATGGCAGCAATTTAGCATATGAATCATGTGTGGCATCCCCACACAACACTTCTAGCCATAGCCATGATACGGGGATTTCAACTTTTGGCCCTTAGAGGCCATATCCCATCAATGCCATTATGTAAGACTCCTAGGAGGACCATAACTAAGTAAAATTCATGCCTAGTGAAAATTAAAATAATGCCACAAAAATAAACAAGCATGGATCAACAAAAATTTTGGTAATCAAATGCCCATGACCTAATTTAAGCACAATCACACACAATATGAAAATACATAGATTTCCATTACAAAAAATAACATTAATTGCATATTATTCATAAAAAATGATAGAATACTTATCTTTTAAGATAAATTGATCCAAGGAATTGGCTACATGTTGAGTACACAACACACCCTAAAATTTAGAAAATTTAGGAACCACTTACTTTAATTTTATCAAGTAATTTTGAGCATATTTTGTTTAGTTAATTGTATACATTTCATATAAGGGTAACAAGTGTATTTGGCCTTAAGAAAATCCAAAAAATCCCAAGTCCCAAAGCTCCATTTTTATAAACTAAAAGAGTTGTATCGACAAAGTCAAAGTGCTCATCAACGTTGGAAAACAAAATTCAAGGGTTGTTGAAACAAGAAAAAGAACAAAATATGAAAGATGTTGATATAAAGAATTTGAAGTTCGTTGAAAGATATATTTTTATAGGTGTAAAAAAAAATAAAAATGAAGTTCACCGAAAGGGAAAAGGGTAAGTTCACCGATATAGTTTTTCACGTGCAAAAATAGGAGAAATTTTTGTGATTGTTGAAGTGAAGGCAAATTTTTGAGTTCACCAATAAAAGAGAAAATGCAAGTTTTGATGCAATACAAATTTTTATGGGTGCTGAAATACAAAATTTGGAGTTTTCTGAAAAGGGTTTTGAGAAATTGATGAAAAGGAGGAAAATAAAAGTGCATTGAAAATAAAATATTTATGATTTTACCGATATTAGAGTTATGTCACTTCACCAATGAGTGATATTCAACATAGTTACACTTTTTTTATATCCAATTAGAATTTAATTTCTCTGATTTGGAAAGTCCAATAAGGTTAGAGTTGGATTTTGTTATCATATCGTCTATATTGGATTTGTTAGCCTTTAAATTCAAATTTTTCGATCAAGTTAACCATTAGAACCATGAATTTGAGCCAATCTCTGTGAGAATTGAGCATTGTTGATTGTTTCTACTGTGTGTAAGTGTTGTATCTATTGAGCTGAGGAAAGCATCCTTGGTGTGAGTAGTTATGAGTGGTAGATTTTCTGTGTAAGTTCTACATCCAATATGGGCTACATCCACTAGAGAAATTTCCAGTCATTCCTTTATGATTATCCAACAAATGAAGGGATACAACCTACAACATGTTGGATCATGTTGTCATTGATGCCAATCGTTTGATTGATTGATGTCATTGATTGATTTCAAGTGATTGATTGATGTCAAAGGATTGATTGATTGATGATTGATGTAATATAATATGTATTGTCCTTGATGAGAATGCATAGTTGAAGATGGATCAATGAGTTGTCATTAATACATGATGAAGATGGATCGATGTGGTTTCATTGGTATATGATGCATTGTTGGAAAAATGTATAGATGACTCATTATTGTCTTATCATGATTGATAAGGTGCACAAATGGATGAACTCCAAAGTGGTCCCCTTATGGTGAAATCCCTCACCGGAAGATGCTTTGCGGATTGAGTTATCCTAGAAGAATGGTTGGAGGACCCATGCTTGTATGTGGAATAACGAGATGAAGATCAAGACAATTGTTGGTGAAACTATCCTAGATGTATAGTGCTTGTCATGCCATTTCTGGTGGTATGTGGAATGTCACATAACTCCTCATGGTTTGAGAGTTATGGCCTTACGAAAATGAATGACCCCCACATGAAGGCTTGAAGCCCCCAAGGTCAAAGAAGTCAAAGTGACCTAAAAGAAGAAATCATTATTTAAATGATAAAGTAAAGTGACAAAGTGAAGGTGGATTATTTAA
>JZKD02S1723816.1:362079-380844 GCA_000966675.3 Picea glauca
AATATATGATTATTATCCATGGGCATGTTTGTAATGTTTATTAATGGATTGTGCTATCTGATGTGCTAACTCATTTTATATATTGTCACTATATACTTGCATCGCTTGTTTGTTGGATCGAGGTAGGCTTCTTCCTCATATTGCACATTAGTTTATATAGCACATGTTGGAATTGAGTTGATTTCTGCAGTCATACCTGTCTGTTGTGGTTTACCCTTGGCCATAGAGAGTTTTTCCCTTGTAACAGAATTGGAGTCTGCACTGGGGATAGATCTTCCTTCTAAGGGTTGAAGTATTTTTTCTTCTTACATTTCTCTTTTTCCTTTATGTTTCTTGTCATATCATAGTTGGACAGAGTCTGTTCACTCTGGGTCTGATTTTTTCAGCATTTTACCCTTGACTAGCCTTGTTTTAAAATATATATGCCTTTTTTTCCCTGACAACCGCGTATGCACTCTTGCTGTCCCACTGCAAGAGGCGTATATACCCCCTTTTCTCTTGAAAAATCATGTAAACCACTTACCCTTGCTTGCTTTCTTGGTTTAGTGACTTCTAGGTAGGTTTTGAGGATCACTGAGCCTTCTTAGGTCTCTATGGTGCCTGTTGAGATTATCTAGGATGACAGGAAACCTGTTTGGAGTTGAATTTTTGGGTGGCGTATTTCTCTTTGTTTTCCGTTTTTGATTTGTCCTTGGTAGTTGGGATATATTCTTAGCTGCTTGGTATTCTTCTTGAGTGATTGCGATGCAGGAGCATCGTAAGCAGCCAAGCGAGCGTGAAGGCGGAAGACAGCTGGGAGACCACCAACGCACATTTTTGAAATGTTTTTGAAGAATTAATGTAATGGTTAAAGGGAAGCGTACTTGCATATTGTAAACAGATCATGAGCGATTCGCTCTCATTTGTAGAATGTGGAGGCATTTATGCATATTTAATGAAAGTAGGTAGATTTGAATGATAGATTAGACAGTTTTAGAGCGTAGGAGGGAAAATGGATATAGACACCCTCATTCTTGTATCATAAAAAAATTATTATCATTAGCATAGAGAGAAGAAGCATAGAGTTGTAGTAGAGAGTTATAGAGGAGAACCCATGTACATGAGCTTTGAATTAATATATGAAGCTTTGAATAAGATTTCATGGTGTTATGATGTTTTCTGTTTATACATGGTGAATGGTATGTTTACAGTGGTTTTATTCTCTCTATTATGCATTTGATTTAATACTGTGTGTATGTAGGATTTCATGTTGAATGTTTGAAGTCTGAGAGAGAGAGAGAATGAGTTTCAATTGTTTCTCTTCCTGAGTGAGAGAAGTTCCTGCAAGGAGTGCGTTGACAAAGGTTCAGAGTTTATCTCTAAAAACTCAGGAGGAATACCATTGTTCTTATTCCAACAGAAGTGCAAGTGAAGCACAAAATCCGTGCAAGGTGTGCGCAGGCTAGTTGAGACCTTAGAAGTTATTAGCTAAGGAAAGGGTTGAAGGACTATTGTAGTAGAGAGTGCACAGAGTCGAGAAATCAAATACTTAGAAGTATTTGAAAGAGTGTCGCAAGAGGTGTGTGCAGTAGTCCCTTGGAGATTGAATTTGCAAGTAAAATCTCGAGGAGGGATAGTACCCTTGAAGTATTCAAAGGGAGACATGATAGAAATTATCTCATAGAAGTAAAGCTCAGAAGGGAGGATGCTGGTTCATCTCATGGAAGCCATTGAGGAAGGAATTGAACGGTCGGAATCCTCCGTGGAGAAATCGCGAAGTTACGAAGACCGTAGGATCTAGATAAGCTACAAGGTGGATAGAGATTGGACGAACTCATCCTTTTGGGTTCAAGAATCAATGAGGGCCGTTGATCGTGCTTTGTGTAAGCCGTTGGATCATTTCGCGAACTTGGGTTTCGTGAGTTTGGAGGAGGAAGACCAAACTCTTGGAGTCATGAAGTTCCGAGTTGCGAGAAGCGGAGGAAGAAATCCAGGCCATTGGATCTATACATGGAAGAACAGTTGGATCAGAACCCTGTGGAGCTATCAGGTATTGGGAGCTCAGGGTTTGGGAGGAATCGTTTTCAATTGCAGAAGTTGCGAAGTGGCGAGAGCCGAGAGCTCATGTGAATGCGTGGCACATCTGTCAGGTGGGGACTGCAAGGGTGACAGGTGGCATGTACTCGCGCATCGAGGGGTCAACCCATAGTCAACCATCGCCTCTCGAGGTTTCGCAAAGGAGGAGAACAAAGGCTCGACACTCCAACTCGCGAGATTGCGAGTTGCGAGAAGTACGAAAAGGAAGTCAAACCGCCACTGACTATCGTGTCTTGGGGTTCCATAGAAGAAGAGCACGAGAGATCAACACTTCAACTCGCGAGATTACGAGTTGCAAGAAGTGTTCAAAGGGAAGTCAACCATCACCTCTCAGGGTTTCACAAGGGGAGAACGCCAAGGTTCGACGTTCCAATTCACGAGGTTGCGAGTTGTGAGAGGAGCTAGTGCTTAGCCCTAGCTGGCGATCACACATGGAGGAGCTGACAAGGAAAGGAGCCATACCCGTATCGCCATCTCGGGTATCGAGAGTTTGGAAAAGAGGAGTCGAGAGTATTCAACCCACAAACTCGCGAATTCTGAGTTGCGAAAGGCGCTTGCGCCAAGGCCCAGTTGTGGTCATGTGAGGGAGAAGCTCCCACCTTGTGCCTATTCGCATAAGGGGGGTTTCAGAAGGACCCGTGGATCGAATTTGTTGGACATTCCAGCAAGAAACAAAGGAGTCGCTTCGACTCAAGGGAAATTTGGAACGATCCTGAGCAAATTCCGGCTTGTGGGTTGGGGTCTACGTCAGATTGATTTTATACACAGTAGAAGTTATATATCAAGTCACTTATCAGTCCATGCATTTTCTATTTAATACATTTAAAAAAAAAAAAAAATAGGTATTTTGCACTGGTTGGTATTTTTTTCTTGGAACCTTTATCATTATCTTAGCACATTTAGTGAAAGATCACATTTTACTTCTGAGTTGCAGAGTTAAAATTGAAGATTGTACTATTTTTATTTAGCATATCATTCACTGAAAAGTTAAAGTTAGGCTTTGCATTATATCTATTTTTATTTTTATGCAGATTCATAACACCATGAGTTTCATTTCCATACCTTTTTGAGTAATCATGACCAATAAAATTTACGCTTTAAACTAAAATTGATTAGTGATGATTTTATTGTTTAGGGTGCACAAACTAGCCTAGGATTTATTGCCTTGGAATAGGATTTTGTGAGTAAACTTCTCCAAGGAAATTAAATCAACATATGTGTCTGAGACAAGGAGTTGAGAAATCCATTGTATAATTGGTAATATCAGGAGGCTTCACTCACACAGGAGTTAAGCACGAGGTTGTGCGAAGTTTGTTGAAGGGATAGCCCCTGGATACTCACCTAGCGTCAGATATATTTCTGTGGATTTATTCATATTTGGGGATCTTTCTAGTATCCATACCTTTGTGAGAGGCAATACTTTCAAGGTTTTGGGCTTTTCTACCCTGCCCATACGGTAATCCAGACTTACGATTATTCTACTGTGCATCGGTTATATAGTGGTTGATTAGTTGCTTGACTTAGGTTTCTCATAGGTTACTTGCAAGGGTTATTTTGCTTGTATCCTGAGTTAGATAGGGGTTGGACAACACACAACCTTTATGGAAGATTACCTCTCCGGGGGATCTTACCAAATGGTTGTTAAGCCTACGGGTGCCCTTATAACTGATTCTGTTACCTCCAAAATTTAGCATGGAGTCTCAGGTCCCTCCTGGACGAGGCATACCTTCTTTAGCGAAGGAGGCCACTCAACCACTTTAGCCCGTTTGCATGCATATTGGTAGTTTGACTTTTTGGTATGCTCTTTGATTACTATTTGGCACTAGGACTCTGGTTTTTGGTTTCATTATCATGGATAGTGGAGTGCCTTTTAATCCTCCATTCACCGCTACCCCCCCATGATGCCTCCTCATTTCATGGGGGCAGAAACTTCTATTTTTTACAATGGTATGCATGATTACAACGCTCAATCCAAACCTTGGGTCTCTAGTCATTTTTCTATTGATATGCCTTCCCACATGCAACCTCCTCCCTAGTCTACTTATATGAATCATAACATTGGACCCGAGGGCACCATTGCTCCCATGCCCACTTCTTTGTTTGATATGAGTCATGTTCCCATGGGAGGTTGGACCCTTCCACCTTATGGATCCAATCCTAGATATGCTATTTTAGGATCCAGTGCTCAGATGGGTGCTTATTACACCCCACCCATGTATCTTTCATCTGCCATATTGGTCCCTATAAACACTTTTTCTGCACTAGGTCCTCAAGTACCCCCAAGTCTTCCGTATGGGGAGAATCAATTTTATAATTCGGGCTACCCTCCTTATGGGACACCCTCACAAGGGGGAAACATATATCCTCACTCGAGTAATTCTTATCCTACCTCGGTCTCTTTGTAGAGCTCAGTGATGATGCCCGTCCAGACCTCTTCAGACCACCTTGGCATAAACTACCATGTTTCTGGTCCAGGACAGTGAGTATACTAGGATCCTTTCTGGCCTACAATGTTTCAGAATCAATCTTTTCTAGGACCTTGGAATCAAATAACACAATCTATCGCTATCCCAACCACTGTAAGCCACATCAGTGCACCATCACCCATGTTTGCTAGTCATGTCGGAGATGAGTCGACACTTTCTACAAATCATGTCGACAACTCACTTCCAATCTCTGCCGATTATGTTTGGGGCACCATCCTTTTCATCTTGGATCATAGCCGTGTCACGTTTCCGACTCCTATTCATCATATAGGAGACAAATCTCTTTCCTCGGCCAATCCCATCGAGAAACCTAAACGTCTCAGACGTAATCCTAAATTCCTTTGCAGGACTTGTGAAGGAAGCCATCTTACTCGCTTGTGCCCAATGGCTGTCGGGATACCATAGGTGTGGGGCTCACCCAAAATCCTTCGGAATCTGAGACACCCATGGTTCCTCCTCACACCACTTCACCTTTAATGATCCTGACGGTCTCATCGCCGAGATTTTCCTTTGACCTCACCCCCCCCACGGAGGGTGAAGCGTCTCCTGCCCCCATTACCATGCATCCTCTTCAACCTATAATTGAAGAAGTGACCACATTGGTGCCATTTATGGTCAAACTGACTCTCCCTGAAAAGAGTGATGCACCCTCCAGTCATGTCATAAACATTCCAAGTCTTCACCCTTCTGAACAAGAGAGATTCATTCTTCCTCCGAATACTCTCTCTCCGAGTTTTGATGAGGTCCCCTTTGAATGGGACGACCCGATGGGACATCCCATACCCCCACCTATGTCTGTTCCACTAAGAGACATTATTCGAACCATAATAGAGACTATGTACTCTGTTAGCACTTTCTCCTCCTCAACCTGGAGAGCTTTGGGCTTTCCCAAGCTTTTGTCAGCTATCCGCAAGATACTAACTTTTGGCAGAAGGTCAGGACGAAAAGCTTGGCCTCCCCCTTTACATGTTGATTAGAACTAAAAACGAGTCTTAGTTAAGCTCTTTTCCGACTCGTTATTAAAAATTGAAAATATCGCCGAGTGATTTGCCCCTTTCACACTCACTAAAATTGGATTTGAAAGATCATGAGTCTTAGTTAATCTCTTTTCCGACTCACTATCAAAAATGGAAAAGATCGCCGAGTGAACTTGTCTTTTTCACACTCGTAAATTGGATTTGAAAAGACATCTATTTGGCACAAGTTTACCCCTTTTGTCACACCAAGTAGACTAAAAGATATAAAAAAGGACATTTTTTGGCGTTAAATTGTGATTGCATCTCATGCCCTTGCTTGCAGTATTGAGCCTTTAGTCGGTTCTCTCTTTGTGTTATAAACCATGGACCAAGCAGTTTGCATCCTCAACCAAGCAGAGCCTTGTTTATATCCTTCACAATTTGACACCCTATACCCTGGAAGGAACATCACCCCGAGTGTCCATCTTCCGCATGCATTTCCTTGCATTGAGCATAGGTATGTTCCATTGCTGGAACTAGTTTTGCTTACTTGCGACACTCGTTCCCTCCTCTGTATCATAACATTCACTTGTTATGAAAAAACAAAAAAAATACGGGTGGGAAGGGAGTACTATATTGTAATTGGCAGTAGTTGTGTCGCCTTTAAACAGAGCACAAAGTTATTGAGTCCTTGCGTCATCATAATTTTGGGTTTAGCATGGCCTTAGGAAGCTGATCTCATTACAGAATTTTCTCTACCAACTGGTTAATCTTCCAGTCACTATAGAGAACATTATGGATGCCTCCCACATCTAGTTGTCACATCATTAAGTCTATGCTGCCGGAGTCCACCGTATGTCTCATGCTCTTTTTCAAAGGAAGCCTATCAACCTGTGTCGACCACTCCTCATAAATATTGACTTTGCATGTCGACCATACCCTCAGTTTGTCTTAGAATCACATGATACTTTGGTCTTATGATGCACCCTGGCCCTACTTTCATCATTGGTAGGTAAACTTGAACCCAAAAATTGACATTTCATCATGGGTCGTTGACTGGGTGGTTTCCCTTGTGTTCGACGACAAGACATCTATTCACACTTTGGGATTCGTGCAATGTCTTAGATGCCATTAGCCTTATTGGTGGTTTCCTTTCCTTTGCCAACAATTTTCATTGTTGGCTTCTATTCCGAGGGTCTTTTTCATGTACCACTTGCATTTGGAACACGTGAAAGATGCACAGGGTTGTTGGTTCGTGAACATGTTCTTCTTCCGATCTCCACCAAATCATGAAGCTCCTGCTTTGTTCCTCGTGCTGACTGATGAGAGATGCCTTAATTCTCTCCTTTCAGCAGGTCTCTTTCCATTGAATTTAGCTCATGTATTTTGGATACGAGACCTAGAGTTTTATGAGTACCTTGAGGCTTGCAGTCATTAGTGGCAGGCTCTCTCGCCATTGACAAATGGGAATACATCAATGTCTCCTGATCAATGGATCTCTCAAGTGTTCGACACCATCTCCTTTATTCACATTTGTAGATATGTACTCAGTGCCTTGATACCTACTTTCATCATTGGTAGGCTGTCTCACGTTTGTTAACAATATACCTCAATGACCGGTAATCAAACGATGTCTCATCGTGTTTGACCTCAACTCATTTATTCAAATGATGTATACTTGCACCATTGGCAGATTGTATTGAAGACTTGAAGACATCACTTTGTGGATGCAACTTTCCTGAGTTGTTGCTTCCATTTCATTGGACCAATACCTATTTGACTTCAACGATCATGGGAGATTAGATTGTACTCCATGGTATACAGATATCTTCAGATTGATTTTGAGACTGGTTTCACTGGGCCTTGTTCGTGACTATGACAACTATTGGCATGAAACCGCCTTTATACTTGCCTAATCATGGCCATGAACACTTGTTGTTATATTTTCCACATGGATCTGCATTGTATTCTTGGCAGCCATGTATGCAAAGTCAGTACATAATGTAATGAGCAATTGAGTTCATCCAGCTGGTTCTCTAGCACTCCACTTCTGGGTTATTTATAATGTATTTTGGCCATCGCAGATACTCCTCCTATCTCACACATTAGGGGGCATCTGTTATAGCAAGATTTGCCTCACCATTGCTATCTTGCACAAAGGTCCTTTTTCCATTTCCCTATGCAGACTTATAAACCCCTTTTTGATAAATCCAGAGCCAAAAATATATATTTTTCCACATATATGCTCCCTAACTACTTTGCAAGATGCGTATATGCTTGCTGCTCCACTACAACTCGTGTATATCGGGATTTGTGCCAAAAAATACAAAATGAGGTCAGTTTTCCATGTCACGACAGAATATCTCTGATCTTTGGCCTTCCATATACTGGAAACGTTCCGACTCGACCCTTCAGTTGCATTCTGGAGGCTATAAGAGCACAATTTCGAGCTATGGAAAAAGGAGAAAGCATTCAACTTTGAGAGCAAAGTTACTTTGGAGAAATTACTTCATATTGAGTCTGCATCCCTTTGTCCCTCAAGTCTGAACACAATGTTCATCCCCCAAGCTCTTTCCTTATTGTCGAGAAGACCTCATTACCTCTTTTCCATGAGCTTGCCTTTGGTGGAGGATTGAAGTGGTGGAGACCTAGTTGGAAGGAACTTGGTTTCTTGGTTTCGAACCGTACAGACACGAAATTCTGTAATGTTGATACTTCTGTTGATCAATTATTAATAGAAATACTCCTTTCCCATCCTATCGATATCTTACAAATATATGATTATTATCCATGGGCATGTTTGTAATGTTTATTAATGGATTGTGCTATCTGATGTTCTAACTCATATTATATATTGTCACTATATACTTGCATCGCTTTTTTGTTGAGAACTTCTTGTAGGTGTAAAGCTTTGGGTCAAAGTTGTCAACGGTGGAACGACATCAAATTATTGGATCGAGGTAGGCTTCTTCCTCGTATTGCACATTAGTTTATATAGCACATGTTGGAATTGAGTTGATTTCTGCAGTCATACTTGTCTGTTGTGGTTTACCCTTGGCCATAGAGAGTTTTTCAACATTTTACCCTTGCCTAGCCTTGTTTTAAAAGATATACACCCTTTTTTCCCTGATAACCGCGTATACACGCTTGTTGTCCCACTGCAAAAGGCGTATATACACCCTTTTCTCTTGAACAATCGCGTATACCACTTCCCCTTGCTTGATTGCTTGGTTTTAGTGACTGCTGGGTAGGTTTTGAGGATCACTAAGCCTTCTTAGGTCTCTGTGGTTCCTGTTGAGATTATCTGGGATGACAGGAAACCTGTTTGGATTTTAATTTTTGGGCGGCGTCTTTATCTTTGTTTTCCGTTTTTGATTTGTCCTTGGTAGTTGGGATGTCTGCTGAGCTACTTGGTATTCTGCTTGAGTGATTTCTTTTATACACATTAGAAGTTATATATCAAGTCACTTATCAGTCCATGCATTTTCTTTTTAATACATTGAAAAAAAAAATAGGTATTTTGCATTGGTTGGTATTTTTGTCTTGGAACCTTTATCATTAGCTTAGCACATTTAGCGAAAGATTGCATTTTACTTCTGAGTTGCAGAGTTAAAATTGAAGATTGCACTGTTTTTATTTAGCATATCATTCACTGAAAAGTTAAAGTTAGGCTTTGCATTATATCTATTTTTATTTTTATGCAGAGTCACACCACCGTGAGTTTCATTTCCATACCTTTTTGAGTAATCACGACCAATAAAATTTACGCTTTAAAATAAAATTGATTAGTAACGATTTTGTTGTTTAGGGTGCATAAACTAGCCTAGGATTTAGTGCCTGGGAATAGGGTTTTGTGAGTAAACTTCTCCAAGGCAATTAAATCAACATATGCATCTGAGACAGGGAGTTGAGAAATCCATTATATAATTGGTAATATCAGGAGGCTCCGCTCACACCAGAGTTAAGCACGAGGTCGTGCGAAGTTTGTTGAAGGGATAACCCTTGGATACTCACCTAGCGTCAGAGATATTTCTATGGATTTATTCATATTTGGGGATCTTGCTAGTATCCATACCACCGTGAGAGGCGGTACTTTCAAGGTTTCGGGCTTTGCTACCCTGCCCATACGGTAATCCAGACTTACGATTGTTCGCCTGTGCATCGGTTATACAGTGGTTGATTATTTTCTTGACTTAGGTTTCTCATAGGTTACTTGCAGGGGTTATTCTGCTTGTATCCTGAGTCATATAGGGGTCGGACAACACACAACCTTTATGGAAGATTACCTCTCTGGGGGGATCTGACCGACTGGTTGTTAAGTCTATGAGGGCCCTTATAACTGATTTTGTTACCTCCAAACTTTAGCATGGATTCTCAGGTCCCTCCTGGACGAGGCATACCTTCTTTAGTGAGGGAGGCCACTCAGCCACTTTAGCCCGTTTTCATGCATATTGGCCATTTGACTTTTTGGTATGCTCTTTGATTACTAGTTGGCCTTAGGATACATTTTTATTTGTTGAGAGTCATAATTCGTCGTGGAGTCAGACTGGCTTCCTCGCAGGTCCTGTCGGTTGTTATAGTTACCACCGGTTTTCGAGCTATTGCCTTCTAAAAAGCTTAGAGTTATCGGGAGTGGTACACAAAAATCCACTTTTCAGACTTGTGAGCCCACAAGGATGAGTACTGAGTCTAGTCTTCTAAACACTGGGAGTTCATCAACTCCCAATCCCACTATAGTTAATTTCACTCCTTCAACACCTGCAACTGCTACAGTTGCAGTGCCGGAGGCCTACACCAGTACTATGGCTCGGCCCGTAGTCAATGCTTCATCTCTTTCCTCTAACCCTTTTGGGGGTTTTGGCCACTCACCGAGTTACAATGTTCATACCATCCCCATGTCCACTAGTCCATTTTCTTATGGTATGCCATGTTTCACTTTGCAGTTTTCGACTGCCATCCCAACTGCTGGCCATAACGCTAGCCTTGGACCTGGGGGCACTACACCTCCTTACACTCCTTTTCCGTTTGGTAGCTCTCATGTTCCCAAAGCAAATCCTAATGTAGGAAGTGTCCCCTTCCTTAACCCTGGGTCTAATCCTTCTACGGCTGGATGGAACAACCAAGCTGGCGGACAAGTTCCAAAAGAAAAGCATAGAAACAATTGAGAAGAAAATAAGAAGAAGAGGCTACTCAAGAATAATTAGAAGCAAAAATAAGGATTTCTGAAGCATAACAAAGAAATAAAGACTTGTAGAGGTAGAGAGAAAAACAAGAGTTAGAAATAAGTTAAAATAAGAGAATCTTCAACAGCAAGAAGAAAATATAAATAAAGAAGAAGAACAACAACACATAATCATCGAGGAACAAAAAAATAATTTAAAATAATAAAATTTGGAGCAAGAGATGGTAACAAAGGAAAATAGTACTACAAAACAAACACCAACTGAGAAACCAAAGTAGCAATATATAGGTTTACCCAAGAAATTTATTGATTTAACTAAGGATGAGGAATATGTCCCTAGATCATATGATAATCACAAAGAACGAAAAAGAGTTGATGATAAACATGAAGATGATGCTTATAAGTCAGGTGATAAGAATGAAGAAGGTGCCCATGAGGTCACTGATCAGTCCTAGAAGGCAAGGGATAAGAAAGCAACAAACACAGGTAAGGAACTTGAGATGGAATGATTTCACACCCGGGTAGCCTTGAAATTATTCTATTAGGGGGTGATCAAAAATCCCAAACCATTTATAGAATATTTCTAATATTGAGTCCATTGCTTATAACTACTTGAGGCAGGCCATTATAAAGAGAACACAAAAGCGAAGAAGGGTGGATGTAGAGAGTGCCATAATATGGACTACAAAAGAACCTCTACTGAACACTAAGAGAGAAAAGCTGGGTGAATTACTATTTGTTGGGGTAAAAATTTCTCATGTTACTATTGGCAATTCCATATATGATGAGAGTGAGACAAAGAAAACGAAAAGGTATATTGCATCCCTAAGAAATCAAGTAATTTGTTACAAGGGATCATGATATATTATGAGCAAGTTTGTACATGATATTTTGGATGAAGATAAAAAACATCAAATGATAAAGAAGGAGTTCATGAACAAAATAAAAGAATTACACTAAGAGACTCTACAATTGTTAGTTGTGCATAAAGAGATCCTGAAATGGAATGAGAAACAAGCTAAGACTTTGGATCAAATTGAGTACAACGAAGAAATCTAGAAGGAATGCAAAGAAGAAGACCATCGCATCAAAATATTGACAAAGGAGGGAATAAATAGAATACAAAGATCAATGTAGTACTAGGGAGAATTGACTATAGTGTAAAATAATCAAGTAAAGGATGAATGGTAAACATGTTTGAAATTGTTGCATTCTCTAAATAATACCATGCTTGAGAGTCATTTACCTAGTTTTGTCCAACTTGAAGAATTTTGGCCAATTGATGAGGTGTTATCAGATTTCGAGTAAATTGTGGACAATGTGAGGCTAAATTTAGAGGGATAGTATCTATAGAACATGGTCATATGTAGAATAATCTGGTTAGTGAAGTTAATACTTCTACCAAACTGGAGTTGATGGTTCCAAAAACATAAAATTACATTGAGAGTTTCAAGCATGAAAAATAAATTTTGATTCTATCTATGGACCAACATGTTTTCCCACATATATGGATGTGTGAAGAGTTATTCGAGAAATGGGCGATCTATGACGCCGCACATGTATTCGATGAAACATCCAATCCACTGGAGTCATAGTGGCATGCAAGTTTTTGAGCTTTTCTAATTTTTTCTTTATACTATTTTTAAGTTGTAATTTTGATTATAAATAAAGGAATCGACCCCTAAAGGATGGTGTTTTAGATATGAGGCGATGATATATGAATTGTAGTAGTGAACTATTTATAGCCAATTTAAAAACTCTTTTTTTGGAATCAAAGAAGGTTATTTATTGAAGATTTTGTGTGTTAATTTGTTTATGTGGATTATTCTACTGTAGCTTGTATGTTACAGGCATTTAGTAATAATTTCTATGTTGTTAAGTTATCTTATATGGTTGAATGAATTATTGGGTATTTTCAATAAATGGTTATTTGCTTTTTTAGTTATTTTCTATTTTTCATTATTCGTATATGGAATGCTTTTGGAATTAATTCTAGGTATTTTAATGATATAATTTAATATCTTTCAACTTTCTAGTAGTTTATGTTTTCCTGAATATTGTCATGTGGTAATTAGTTCTTAAATGAATTATTTCTAAAAGAATAAAAAGTAGCTGGTCATTTTCATTGTATGTTTCCATCGGTTATCCTGTAGAACATATTTCTTCAAACTAGTTATATTGATTTATTTTATACATTAGTTATTATAAAAATAGAAAAAAATAAAAGAATGGAATTAACTTTTAAAGCTCTTGAATGGTTGCTAGACCATTAACATGGAGGATTATTCCATACTAAACATGGAAGAGTCTAATTGGGATTTTTCCTTAGGTTTAATCCCTACTGTTGAGCATTAGGAATCCATCCCCATCAACACAAAACAAGAGTAATTTTCCACCCTATTGTAGGTATATGGTGCATATACCACCCATAAGCCAAGCAATGAAGCTACCAGGGAGAAGGAAAAATGCTACAAGATTTTACCTCTCTCAATCCAACCCATATTCTCTTATGCTAAGCCAATCTATTCACTACAGTACATTACAAACATCTCATCTAGCCATCAAATTAACACGACACTCTCTTACACCACCCCACACAACACAAGGAATATATTCTCATTCTTTGATTAATATCTGCTCAACGATATTCTTCCCTTTAGTGCTCTTTAGTGTGGGTAGAAAGAGCCCAATACGTTGTATTCTTTATGAGAATTGCTTGCAAGAAAAATACAAATACTTGGCTATAAAGCATTCAAAGAGTATAAAATGCATAATGAGTGAAGGATACCTAACTTTCACAAAATTTATAATCACCTATAATAATCAATATTTAATCCATGGTCTAGAATTCTCCCTTCAAAATATTGAACTTGGTCAATTTCTAGATTGGTTCATGGTCAGGAATGAAGAATCATGCATGAGAAATGTATATCATGAAACTAAGAATGTTGGAATGGATGCTAATGTGAATGAGTGAATGACAAGGAGGTAATTGAGGGAATGATGCCTATGATTACTTTTTACATAAGGTATGTAGGATTCTTACACTTCCCATGATGATTGTACTTATCACATGCTACCATAACTATGTGAGAAGATTTTCCCCATCAAACTCTTACATGCATTCAATGATTGGTTTGATAAGTTAAGGAAGGTGGATAACTTAATTTAAGGCACACGGTGGAAAAAAAGAATAGTTCTAAGGTTGACACTCAGAAATAAAGGATTTACTTTCCCATAGCCCCCCTATAATTTTCCCATTTTGTGGAATCATAGCCCCTCTCATGCTCTTCGAAGCTATCTTGGACGATTACATATTATATTCCAACAAAAGTATTTACATAGCTTGAGTTCACCATGATGAGGGGTGTCTATATACTATAATATTATCATACATGCCTGTCCATTCAATAATCATGCCTTGGCCTTAATATTTTCACTAGGAATCCATACTATCATATGCACATAATTTACAAATGGAACCATTTATTTCATCTCACATGGCTTGATTCCCATCATTATAAATGTGCATTTACAATTTATACATAATCTGATCCAATACAATCCAAGGGTCAAAACTGGTGTATTACATCTTGATTGGCTAGCCTTAGTAGCTATCATTGCCTCATGTTGACAATCAACCTTTCCATGGGCCAATTTAGCCTCGAATTTTAAAATAATTACATTGTGGATCATACTTCCAAGGATTCTCCCTCTCAAAATTGTAGGACTCTAAAATCAATTTGGCTTGTCAATTTCTCGCTTTAGTCACAAATGATTAGTTGGAAAATGAAAATAGAGGGGGAAGTAGGTTTTTTGCTTCTTTCCAACAAAATGTGCCTCATCGACCACATCCATTTGTCACTTGAACTCAAGGAAAAAAAAACATGGATTCATCAACATTGACAATACGAAGGGACTATCCTCAAAGACATAAATCTTCAAATCAATATATTCTTCATACAAGTACTGGTCCCCATATTTATTTTAAGGATAAAATAAAAAAAATTCCCTTTACAATATCCATAAATTGTTGGGGGATATTGTCCCTAATAGCTCTAAAAGCAGTCCCCATCACTTTATTAATAAAATTCTTATACTCCATATTCCCTTTCATAACAGTAGGTAACCATTTGATTACTATCTTCTCTTTTTCTTTGATTCCCAATTGGTCCAAACCTAGATGTTGAAATAAGGTGGGTTGGAAAACAATCAATAGATATAGAGGATATGATTGGTACCTAAAAATCCTCATGGTATAAAAATTGGAAATTTTTTCATGCATTTTCCAAGAGAGGAAGGTAGGATAATTTAAGACATCGGGTTGAGATTTGGTAGGGGATATCATATCCATGATGGATAGGGTATGGGTGTAAGCTAGGGAATCATCATCCTTCCTAAGAAGTGTAGATATCATCATGATAAAATCCTTCCCCAACAAGTTATTGAACATACTAGACTGGGAAAGGGGTTCAATAATTGAAAAATTATTTTGGTTGACCATAAATCAAACAAGCAATGTATTCTTCTGGTCTAGTGTCATGTGGGACCACTTATTGTCTTGAACAATGATATTTAAGGAAACCAAATACATGGGGATGTGGAAGGTTTTATGAATGAATGAATCAGACATTGAGAAAAAAAACATTTAAGTGAGCATGAAGACACTTGATATGGACTATGAGAAGTAATTAGTCACACATAGTTTGACAAACTCAACAAATAGAAAGACAAGGTGTGCCATAGCCTTAGAAACACAAAATTCCCAAGGGAACTTGTTACCCTTTTTGGAATAAAAAATTCCTTGGAAAGAATATATAATAATGTTGGGCTTATCATGGGTGAATAAAGGGTCAAAAACATTAGAAAATTGGTCTCAAAAGTTAGCTTGTGTAGAGGATACCTCAAGGACATCATAAATTGAGCCTTGGGAGTTGGAGGAATCACAAGACTTAGTGGGTTGGTTGGTTTGGACCTTCTCCCTTGGCATATTTACAATATAGAAAATGGGAGGAGAGATGAATATTAATTATGATGAATTGACACTTATTATATTTTTGGATACCCAATTGACTGCATATATTGAATCATAGGTTGACGATAGGTAATGCGATGTCTTTGACACTAGAAGGTTGCTTTAATTTTTTTTTCTAGAGCTTGCTTCTCATAGAGAGGGAGGTAAAAATGAGGTAAAAAGAGAAATATAAAAGGAAATAACACCTAATTGTATTGAATATAATTGGATATGTTGAAAATTAATGGAGGGTATCCTACATTTATCTAAATATTTAATTCCATGATCTCAACTAGCTGATTGTTGTAATGTTTCCATGCAAAGATATTTTGGGTGAATATTTGGAGAGAATATTCGACATAATAAGTTATGGATCCCATTGAAATATTTAGGGTCACATGTTTTCTTGCAATTGGTGCATGTATGTAACCCACATGTTAGGAATATGAGGAATTATGAACTCACAATGAACCTATCCCTTGATCTCAGATGAGATAAAAATTGAAAAATCAATCCAATGTAGAACCGACAATCACTTTAGCGATGGTCATGACCAAGCACTGCTACCATGTGGCACAACCCCATTAGTGTAGGTTATAAAGTAGAATGTTGGGAAGCATAGGGGATTTGGATGCATAGATATCTTGATTGTTGATGGGAGGGAGGATTGACAATGTGCATATGACCCATGATGGAACTGTTTGCATTATAAAATTTAGGCCAAAACAAGGTGGGAGCACTTGTATCCATACGATTGGTGTAGGTTATAAAGTATCACACTCTAAATCCTATACCTTTGAGACACATAATGATCCCATCAGTCCATTGGATGTAGCTTGGGTGGTTGGGAGGAATGGTTTTTACCCTCCCCACCTAGGTTCGATTCCTTATCAGTGACATGTGATGCCCTTAATGGGTCTATATGATGTAAATGGACATATATGATGCTCTTGTTGTTGAGCCCCCAATATTTCGAAAATGCTTGGTCTCCCCACATTCTCGCACAATTTATTTTTTTTGGGGGTTCATGGACATAGCGAGTATAGGTCTTCGGTGCCATGAACCACATGAAAAAAAATAATAATGATCCCATCTATTGATTTGATTATATATCCACGATGTGGGTTCCACTTGTGCTATAACTATTGACACTTTAAGAATGATCCCCGATTCATAAAAAAATTGGATAAGGCTCTTGGACTAAGGAAGTTTCATAATATTTCCAGAGAAACCTCCACACCATATCAAATATTTACTAGGTAAAACCATAAAACCTCACCCCTTGATGATCAAAATAATTATACTTCATGGGGGGATTCTAGGAAGATAGAGATCTACCTTTTGGGAACTCTAGGTGACACAATGTTTAGGTATGTAGGTGAAATTTTGGACACAATAGAGCCAACAACTTATGATGGACACATTGACTTTGAAAGATTGGTTTATGATAGAGCTAGGATAGATTTTCAAATTTCTAGACATCCCTTTCACCTTTCAAGGTTCGTCTCGAGAAATTTGGGAGGTTGTGGTGAAGATGGTAGAAAATAAAGTAGAAAAGTGGATTACAAACCCCTAGCACTGGGAACAAAAGTACAAATATTCACTAAAGTGCCGATTGTGACTCATGTGTATTATTTTTCCTATTGGGTTTCCTCTAAAGCGACCTAATCCATGCTGGAGAAGGCTCTTAGAAATTTTCTATGGGCCAATTTTGACAATAGTAAGGGGTTTCACAAAATCAATTGGGAACTCTATTGCACATAATTATAATTTTGTGGCTTGGGTATCATAAAATCCCACTTGTAATCACAATCCCTATGTTCCAAATGGGTGATTTGAAATTTTGATGGGAATGAAGGTTATAAGGTCCTCCTTTAACATCATATATAATAGGAAATTCCACTTGGGAAGTGGTATTGGCATTTAATTTCTTCTCAAACCCTATTTCTCCCTCTATCTCATGTTAAAGTGACAGGATGTTTGTTTTGCATAGCATCTAGAATCCTTGGGAGGGTGTTAAATTTCCCTTCCTTTCATAGAATGACATTTTCATCTCATTTATACTTTCCTTGAATTAGCATTGTCTTTAGTGATTTCTTATTGTGAATTTTGAAGGAAAAAATCTATCTAAGATTTCCTGGTTCTTGACGTTAAGGATTTTTAGTAAGGGCATCCATTTTTCCAATGATTTTTTTGGTAACCTATTGAGGCAGTGGCTCTTGTAGGCCATTATCAAGTTGAATTTTATCCCATATATATATTCAAGGTATCACCAAACTAGATCATGCTTAAGGTTGGTGTTCCATTGTGTTGGGTGTGGTGGAGTGGCTAGATCCTACTATAGGATATAAGTGGTTGTGCTCCAAGTCATTTCTTGAAGGCCAACTTAACAAATTGCCATGCCTAAAATATAAACAAATGTCTTGGTTATTCCATCTTCATAGTATTTGGAAAAGGGTGTTAGAACCTAATAAAGCAACGTTTACATGGTTATTATATATGGGGGTGTCCCAATGGATGATAAGACACATCATACTTGGCTATGAAAAACCTACACTATCCATAGTGTGGGTGATTTAAAACCATTAAGAAAAACTTTTCTGGTTTTGTTCTATATCCAACTATGCTTGGGCATGGACTAAGTCTTTTTTCAACAATACCTCCCTACCTCCACCATTTGGAGATATCCCTTGTTAGGTGATCATCTGACTTGTGTCACTAGGTTTCACTATGCTTGGATGCTTATTGGAGTTGAAGTTCTATTTCATATTTGGAAGAGATATATTAATGTTGCTTTTAATTCAACCATCTCTTCAATGATTTTTTATTGGTACAATGATGTTAAGGTCCTATCCTAACCTCCCTACTTTAGGGAACTTAGGAGTTCTAGTCAATTAATGAATGTGACCATATTTTTTGAATAAGGCCCATTAGACAATTAGTGGATAGTTAATTAATGTAAAAGGGCCAGGCTTTACGAAATAAGGTCCACTAGGTAGTTGGTACTCATTAATGAAGGGACCACATGTATTTAAAGAGTTTCATATTTAA
>JZKD02S1723816.1:390251-404202 GCA_000966675.3 Picea glauca
GGTATGCACAAGTTGAAGGTCAGGATTTTGATGAAACTTTTGCACCAGTGGCAAGATTGGAAGCTATTAGAATGTTTCTTTCATATTCATGTCATAAGAACTTTAAAGTGTATCATATGGATGTTAATTCAACATTTCTTAATGGAGATATAGAGGAAGAAGTATATATGGAGAAACCTGAAGGATTCACATTGATAGATAATCCTAACTATGTCTTTAAGCTGAAGAAGGCTCTATATGGACCAAAACAAGCACCACGAGCTTGGTATTATAGACTGGACAAATTCTTACAAGACAAAGGATTCAAGAAAGGTATTGTTGACAACAATCTCTACATTAAGTCTGAAGGTGATAATTTACTAGTTGTTTTGGTTTATGTAGATGATATTATTTTTGGTTGTACTAATGAACCCCCTGTCCAGTGGTTTGCTAACTCTATGCAAACAGAGTTTGAGATGTCCATGATATAATAACTATCATACTTTCTTGGCTTACAAGTTAAACATAGTTCAGTAGGAATATTTATCTCACAAGAAAAATATTTGAAAGAGATGTTGAAGAAATTTCAGATGGAAGATTCTTCTCCTGTTAGTACACCTATGGTGGTTGGTTGCAAGCTCAGTAAAGATGATATTTCACCCGATGTTGATCAAAGGACATACCGATCAAGGATAGGCAGTCTTCTGTACATCACAACTTCCCATCTTGATATAATGCAAGCTGTTGGAATGGTAGGTCGCTATCAATCTTCTCCTAAACAAAGTCATCTAGTAGTGGTAACAAGAATATTCAAGTACTTGAAGGGCACAATGAATTATAGTCTTTGGTATCCCATAAATTAGAACTTTCAGTTAACTTCTTATTCAGATGTTGATTGGACAAACTGTGTTGATGAGAGAAAAAACACCAGTGGAGGAGCATTCTTCCTAGGTGATTCATTAGTAGCATGGCTTAGTAAAAAGCAAGGATCCATTTCATTATCAACTACAGAGGCATAATACATTACTGCGGCTACTTGTTGCACACAAATTTTATGGATGATACAAACTCTTGCAGATTTGAAGGTAACTTACACTGATCCCATTTCACTTCATTGTGATAACACCGGTGCCATCAGTCTCTCTAAGAATCCTGTACTTCATTCAAAATCTAAGCACATACTAATAAAAAACCATTTTCTCATAGAACAAGTTACAAACAGAATTG
The DNA here is from genome assembly GCA_000966675.3 of Picea glauca. Classification (NCBI taxonomy): domain Eukaryota; kingdom Viridiplantae; phylum Streptophyta; class Pinopsida; order Pinales; family Pinaceae; genus Picea; species Picea glauca. The sequence continues at coordinate 391,458 of JZKD02S1723816.1, forward strand.
TTTGGGTGAATTATATACCTTCCACTAAACAGATAGCTGATATCTTTACTAAACCGTTAGCAGCGACACCTTTTGGATATCTTCGCCAAAAGTTGGGTGTGATATCATTGCCAAACTAAGAGGGTCCATCTTGTCAGGGGGAGTTTGTGTTGGTTGAATATCTGATACCCTCGACATGTACTGCAACAGTTCAGGGGGAGCGTGTTTCTTCCTTGACATTGATGTCAAAGGGGGAGAAAGGATGGTAAATAAGTTGGATGTTCTTCAAGGGGTTGGTGTGGTAATTACAAGGATGGTCAAGTTGGATGTTCTTCAAGGGTTTAACATCAATGCCAAAGGGGGAGATTGTTGGCATGTTCTCAGACAGAGGCAGAGTATGCATGTTTATCATTGATGAAAAAGATCAACATGATCAACAGAGCGATGATAGTATGGCAATGACAAGATCAACTATGAAGAGAAATGGTGGTCATTGGATCTCATTCAGAATCTCCGATGACCGTCAGATATGAATTCAGATAGGAGTAACGTGCAGTAGAAGAGAACAGATCTCAGGCGTTAGATCTGATCTTGAAGACCGAACGTCGTTGGATCCATAAAAAGGAGTACGATCTTTACGTACAAGATGAAGCAGGCCTACAAAATCTCGAAAGTAGGAGGATCGTCCATCTTCAAGTAGGACACATGGCGAGAGATTGGCATTTTGCTGACTGGAAAGTCAAAGAAAGGAGGTGCTCTATCCTTTGAAATCGCGAAATGCAAAACCACTATTTAATCTGAGTCATTGAACAAAGGGAGATCGTTGATAGTTGATCAGGCATGACGAAGGCCCATGAAGTTGCAAAATCGCGATATAATCTTAGTTGTTGGATCCGGAAGAAACGTGACGACATATCAGCTTTTTGCTGACTGGAAATTCAAAGGAAGGAGGTGCTCTTACACTTCAAACTCGCAATATGCGAAATCACGAAAATATCTAGACCGTGGTCTTATCTTGTGGTCACATCGTCGAGAGCTGGAGAACAGATCTAGAGAATCCTAGCTCCATTTCAGAGTTTGCGACATGGACTGTTGAGACCTTTCATCACAGGAACACCGATATGCGAATTTGCGAAACGCCTTTTGGAATAGGCTATGGTCACCGCTGATGGTCATATGAAAGGGAGGAGATAGCATGAAGCTAAGCTCCGTTTCAGGGATTGTAACTTGGAGTGTCGAGACCCTTCGACACAGGATTGGCGAAATGCGAAATGTGAAATGCATTTTGATCAGGCCTGTGGTCACAACTAGTGGGCATATGGGATAAACGCAATACCTTGCGGATTTAATCCAATGGTGCTTGTTAATTCAAAATATGATCGAAGGGCTATTGTTGATCTTTATGATTAACTGTTCAGTTACGATTCAGTTAGTAGAAAATCGAATCATGGTTCTTGATCGGTTGGCGATTCAGTTGCTGAGACGTTTTTGTCTTTGCCCAAGGAGATTCAAGGTGTAACTGATGAGGATGGTGTGTATAAAAGGAGAGATGCAACGACTTTGTAATGTTGGATGCTCTGATTGAAAAATGAGTTGAACTGTAGAAAGGTAAAATTACAGTATGCGTAGTGTGAAGAAAGCTCAGAGATAAGGAATAAAAGATGAACATAACATAAAAGGTGAAGAGAGAAGAATGTGCACATATCAAAGAAGCATGAGAAGGACAGAGAAAGATTAGAAAGAAAGAGACAACAAGTCAAGCCAAGTATGAACAAAGCAGAAGGAATTGCAGAACAATGAAGAAGTGGTAAGAATTGATATATCTGCATTTTTGGTTATTCATTCATTTATTTATATTCAGGGAGGTAGGGTGGTGCTAGGGAGGACTGTGGTCCTATGATATTCAAGTTTATGCTTGAATATTGGGAGTTGTAGCTTCCATCTAGTTGTGGCTAGAAAATAGGGTGGCAGGGTGGTGCTTGGGAAAACACAAATTTTTCTGTGTGCAAGTTGGTGCTTGTATAAGTGGAAGTAGGTTCTTCCATTCAGTCGGTGCTGGAACACTCAGGGAGTTGGTGCTTCCTTCTAGTGGGTGCTAGAGAAACCAAAGAGTTGGTGCTCTCAAAAAAGTTGGAGCTTGTAAAACAGAGGTAGTAGCCTCACATTGAGTTGGTTCTCAACTATAGATGATGTACAAAACTTAAAAGACTGCCTATCATTTCTAAGAAGAAGAGGTTTTCTCCCTTTATGGGTTTCCTCGTGAAAATCTGTCTCTATGTATATCTTATGTGTGATTGCTGCTCATTATTTATGTTGTTCATATGTTGTATAATATTGATGGTCACTTGGAGAAAGATTAAAAATGGTTTAATTGACTTAAAATTGTTTAAGCATAGTAACAACTGATTCGCCCCCCCTCTCAGTTGTCTTAGTAATTTCAACAGAGTATCATCTTAAATATTACACATTTTCAATTGAAATGAGTGGCTTTGATGTATTTCTTGGTGTAGAATGGTTATGCACTTTGGTACCCGTAACCATGGATTTCAAGGACTTGTACATGAGATTCACTAAGGAAGGGTGGTTAAATTCCCTCAAGGGGTTTACAACAAGTTCGTTTGAAATTATTAGCTCTCATTATGGAGAAGTTATTGAAGAGGGGATACTTAAGAATTAAAGCCTAGTTCAACACCATATAAGTAGTGGATACCCTTCCATAGAAGATTCACCCTGATTTGCAGTTGGTCTTGACTAAACATCTAAAGTTATTTTAAAATCCCCACAATTTACCCCCTTCACATGGTGAACATGACCATGGTATCCCCTTTGTTCTAGGTAGTCGACCACCTAATGTGCATCCTTATATGAATCCTTTTACACATAAGAATGAAATAGAAAATATGATCCAATAACTATGAGAGTGGTGGAGCCATATGTCCTAATACTATCCCTTACTCCTCACCTATGGTCATGGTATTAAATAAAGAGCAATCTATGCACGTGTCCTAATTTTCGGGCTCTCAGTAAGTTAACCATCAAGGGAAAATTTCCCATTCTAGTTATTGATGATGTCTTAGATGAGCTTCATGAAGCCAACTTATTTAGTAAATTGGACCTTCATTCATGATACCACTAAATATAGATGAAGGAGGTGGACATCCCTAAGACAAATTTCCACACACGTGAAGGTCATAATGGGGTTTTAGTGGTTCAGTTTGGACTTTGTAATGCTCCATCCACCTTTCAGAGCCTCATGAATAAGATTTTTTGACCCTTCTTACATAATTTAATGTTGGTATTCTTTGATGATATATTAATCTACAAAAAAACATGAGAGTCCCATATCAATCATATTGATAAATCCTTTCAACTCTTGTGAGGCCATTAGTTGTTCCTCAAGTGTTCCAAATGCACTTTTGGGGCTCGAGAAGTTGAAAACATGGGTCACATTATTAGTCAATATGGGGTGGGAGTAGATTGCAAGAAAGTTGTGGGTATGGAATATTGTCCCCGCCCCAAGTGTTATACAAAATTTTGTCGCAACAAGTGATACTGCCTATTCTCTGACATATAAAGCATAAAACTTTGGAAGAAAACTGAGAGAAAGTCTTCTTGGGAAGGATCAACTCTAAAAAATCCCTAAATTGCAAAGTTGTCACTTGTTGATTTCTAGCAAGGTGTGACAACTTTACTTGTCGCATGATGCAACAATGGAAGGTGCGACAATGTCTCCATTTGCTTAGGTTTAATGGTGCGACAACCTTTGTACATGAAAAAAATAAATAAATTCTCAAAGCTTCTAGAAGAGAAACTTCGATGATGAGTAGTTTTCCAATCAGTTTGGATCTCACCCGTCTTTCCTGGTTTAGTGAGATCCTAATATCTCATCCTAAAATCCTCATGGCTTCCTCTCCAATATATAAATGGAGGCATCTTATAAAGGGAAAGGCTAATAAGTGATGAGTAATAAAATAATGGTGAATTGAGAATAGCTCCTGGTTTGTAATTAAGAGTCTGTGAACCTCATTTTGGTCCTAAGAGATTTGGGCTAAAGTGTTCAAGAGATGGTGATGGAATTAATGGAGGCCACTTGGGTGTTGGAACATTGAACTGTTGGAAGGAGTTTGTCAATGCCAAGGCTTGGTTGTAAAATGTTTCTTGATTTATTAATACAATTATACATTTTACTTTCCTAATAAAGGCTTTCAATGATTTTTTATTTGTATTTCTCCATGGCTATTTACATAGATTCATTGAAACATATGTATGTATGTTATTGTCATTGGTTCTGTTTGATCCTTTTTATAGGTCTCTGTTTCTAAAAGCATTGTATCAAGCTTAGAGCTACAATCAATAAGGACAAACATCAGTTAAAAAGGTACGAGTTTTCTATCCTTTTGGATTTCATTTGAATCTAAGGAAAGGGGTGTGTTCTGTCTTATTTTGTTCTAGTATTGGGTTCTCGAACTAGGGATATTTTTTTATGTCTACATTTACAAATTTATCCACAACACCAAGTCCTTCAAGAGCTTTCATGGGTTCTTAGGACTTATGGGCTATTATACGAAGTTTGTGAAAAATTATGGAAAAACTATTACTCCCTTAACAACCATGCTAAAAAAGAATGCCTTTGTATGGAGTGAGGCTACTAAACATACCTTCTTAGCCTTAAAGGATGCCATGTTCTCTACTTGAGTCCTAGTAGTGCTAGATTTATCCAATATCTTTGTCTTGGAATGTGGTGCCTCGGGTAGAGGGATTGATGTGGTTTTGATGCAAGAAGGGCATCCCTTGGAATTCACCAATAAATATTTGTGTGATTGAAATTTATAAAATAAAACTATGACAAAGAAATGATAGCCATCCTTCATGCATTTGAAACTTAGCACCCATATCTCATCGAGAGGAATTTATAGATCAAGTCTGATAATCATAGTTCAAAGTATTTTATAGAACAAATATTATTGTCACTGGAGTAGCATAAGTGGGACACTAATGATTAGGTATGGTTATGAGATAAAATATAAGAAAGGGAAAGAAAATGTGGTGACTAATTCTTTATTAAGACAATACAAGGGGGAAGGATCCCTCTTTTCCTTATCCTTACCTATTATAGGATGGGTAGAGGAAGCCTTCTAAGAATGGTTGGTAAACGATATTTTGGATCAACGAGCATCCAAAGGATTCATGAAGATCCCAACCCTTCTAATTTTATGCTACCAATTCTAAATGTGGAAATAATACACAACATGAAATTAAAGTTCATTCAACTATCCACACTAAATAAAAACATGAATGAAACCACTTTAATTGTGTACAACAACAACTAAATACACACACCATCATTCAACCATAAAAATGGAGATTCATGTGCATCAATATACTCACAACAAGTAGAAATAACCAATATAACTCAGAGTAAAATGCACAACAACTATATCAACATTTAACACGAATAAACACAACAAATAAGAACACTTATCCTAAGAAATATTAAACCTGTTGCAGAGGATGGAAGTTCCTCCCAACTGTAGACTTCTTGTTCTATTTCTCAACAACAAGTCACCCCCGAGTTGGGGATATGAATCCACAAGAGATGGTGGTCTCTAAGGTTGACTATGTTCCCCTCTCAACAATCAATTCCCAAAGATAATTCTAGTTCACTAACTATCTTCCCCACAACTTGCACAACCCAAGGGATGTAATCGTCCTTCACTGCTCATAGTCTCTCATGACTTTCCAGTCCTGTCCAGGGCTTCCAACATAGGTTGGACAAGAAATATCTCTGTCGGGACCTCAAGAATTCTATAGTTTCAATAAGAATTTTCCCAACAACAAAATTCTTGCTTCTCTTGATGAATTTCGAACAAAATGTTACTCATAGGCACACAACCTCTTTCTCCATGAGATTATAGCTTCAAACATCTACCAAATGTGCCCACAACAACTTCTTTCAAGCTTTAACACTCATATATCCTTTGTTATCCAGATAATTCATGTAAAAATAACTCTCCATGCAAAAATGTAAATCTATAATTTTGGTCTCCTACCCATATGAATTTCCCCTCTTACTCTTGCTTGCTTGACTTACACTCATCCCGAAGTTGATTGTACTCAACCCCCATGCTCTCAATAACTATGGGATGTGACTTCTCACACCCACCCTCTTACATGAATTCAATGATTGGGCTCTAGAACACTCAACAAATAATGGAAGGTTTATGGGAAGGATAATTTAGAAACAAATAGTTTGGTTTAATAAACATGGGTAAAATTTCCCCCTTGGACCCCCTCCCTCTCTTGTGGAAACTAAGCCCCCAAATATTCATCTGTTTTCATCTGCAATTGGATACACATTTTATTCATTATATTCAATTTACATCATTTACATATTACATCGCTTAACCCTCGACCATATATTACATTTGCGATATATATCATTAGTTTGGGGTTTGAAAGCGGGGATGTTACAAGAAAGATTTTGTAGCATCCCCACAACATCATAGGAAACTCCATAGAGAGTGCCCATTCCTTTGTATTTACATTTTGATAACCGAAGCAAAGAGATAAGAGCATAGGCTGTCAGGTATGTGTTATATTCTTTGCATGTGTGTGTGTGGGCACATCAGATTTGACAACTGTGTTTGATGATCCCAACTTCCTTCGCCTGTTGTGTCATGTGCATTGATCACTTTCATGGGGGGGTCCCAGGGGGGGCCAGGTCCCCCCCCCCTCGATTATGTGTGGCGTTTAGCTTGGGGAAACGCCCCAATTTTTTTTTTTGGGTGGTTTTTGATATTTTAACAGATTTTGCTATTTTTAGCAATTTTCTACATTAATCTCGGATTAAGGGATTAGGGTTTTGGTGGCTATGAAATACCTAAAATATTGTATATAGTGTATGGTGAATGGTGAAATTAATACAATGAATATTTGAAAGGTGCGACACCAAGGAAGGATGGTTTTCTCTCGGTTAAGGGTTTCCAGCGTAAATCTTTGTGTACTATGTTTATGGGCCATTGATTAATTTTTGTTTTTCTTAAGAATATGTATGCATTGATTTACTTCATAGGTTTAAAAATTAAATGTGGTATCCTAGCTCGTTTTTGTCTTCAGGGGGATGCCTTTGTTGCTGAGGGTTTGACTCAGTCTTGATAGATCACATTTATCTTGGGTCTGTGATAAACTTGGGTTCAGTGGGAGATTTTGCAGTGGTGATTCGAGTGTAGAAAGAGGAATGACGAGCTCTTCTAGAATCAAGATAGATAAGTTCAACGGTAAAAAAATTGAGCTATGGAATTTCAAGATGGAGGACCTTCTTATAAATAAAGAACAATGGATTTCTATGGATCCTGGTACACAACCTACTGGTACGCAGTCTACTGGCACACAGTATACTAGTACACAAATTACTAGTACACAACCTACTGGTATGTCGAAGGAAGATTGGGAGAAGTTGGATATAAGAGCAAGGAGTACTATTCGACTCTTCCTGGAAGATTCAGTGTTGTTGAATGTCTTGGGAGAATCTACATTCAAGGAAGTATGGGATAAGTTTGGGAATTTGTATCAATCAAAGTCCATGGAAAACAAGTTATTTCTTCGAAAGAAGTTGTATCATATTAGGATGGAAGATGGAGATTCTGTGATAGAACATCTAAATTCCTTTAATACTCTGGTAAGCCAACTTGTCTCTGTTAATATTACGATTGCAGAAGAAGATAAGTGTATTACTTTGTTATGTTCTTTTCCAGACTCTTGGGATAATCTGGTTGTAGCAATTGGGATAAAGGGAACTTGCAATATGGTACGAGGAGCACTGGTGTTGATGAGGGGAGTTTGGTGTGGAACTCTGTACAATTTTTTGGGAAGCACTTATACTAACGGGTGTAACAATTCTGTTGTCCCTGAGCAGAGAAATAAAGAAGACAATACCAATACTATCCCTGGAAAGAAGACCATGACGTGGCATCAAAGACTGAGGCATATTGGAGAAAAAGGGCCTTCAAAAACTACAAGGTAAAGGTATGGTTTAAGGTATGTCTAATTGCACTCCGGATTTTGATTTCTGTGAACATTGCATATATGGTAAACATAATCGAGTAAGATTAGCATCTGGTGCTACAAGAGCAAAGGGGATCTTAGATTTGATACACAATGATGTGTTTGGACCTGTGCCTGTTCCATCACTAGGTAAATCTATGTATTATGTTTCATTCATAGATGATTTCTCAAGGAATGCATGAAAATAAAGGTATCGAGGACAGATAATGGTGGAGAATTCAACGGAAATGAATTCAAAGAATTATGTAAGAAGTGTGGTATAGAAAGGCAGAAGACTACTCCATACACACCTCAACATAATGGAGTTGCATAAAGGATGAACGTGACACTGATGGAAAAAACAAGGAGCATGCTTAGTGGTGCCGAGTTAGGACAAGAATTCTGGGCATAGGTAGTGGGTATAGCATGTTACCTGGTCAATCGATCACCCTCATCAGTGTTGGATGATAAAACTCCACTCGAGATATGGACTGGTAAGAAACCATCTCTTGAACATCTCAGAGTGTTTGGTTGTGATGATTATGTACTTGTTCCAAAGGAAAATGGGAGTAAGTTGGATAATAAAGCTGAAAAGTGTATCTTTATGGGTTATAAATATGGTGTGAAAGGTTATAATCTTTGTAACCCAGAAACTAAGGAGACTGTTCACAGTCGGGATGTTGTTTTTAGAGAGGTAAAAGATGTTTCCAAACATGAATTCCTACCAAGGCAAGAAGAACCTGAGAAAATAGAGTTTGAGTTGGATGATGCAAAATATGAATCAACTGAATAAGATGAAGAAGAAGAAGAAGAACCTCATACCCCAATATTGAAGAGATAAGTGAGGGAAAGAAGGAAACCAGAAAGGTATAGTCCACCTGATTTTTCGTTCTAATTTTGATTTATCTATTACTGATGATGATCCCATAATTGTCAGGGAAACAATGAATTTATAGGATCGTAAACTCTGGAAGAAGGCCATGGTTGAAGAAATGGATGCCTTGGATAAGAATGAGACATGGGATCTAGTTGAGTTTCCAGTTGGAAGAAAAATTGTTGGTAACAAATGGTTGTTTAAGAAGAAGTTTAATGCATAAGGAAAAGTGGAGAAATACAAAGCTCAGTTAGTAGAAAAAGGTTATTCCCAAGTAGAAGGATTGACTTTGGTGAGATTTTTTCTCTTGTTGCCAAGTCAACTTCTATTAGATTTATTTTATCTATTGCTGCTGCTTTTGATCTTGAAGTGGAACAGATGGATGTAAAGACAACATTCCTACATGGGGATCTGAAAGAATAAATATACATGAAGCAACCATAAGGCTTTGTAGTGAAGGGAAAGAAAGAGCTGGTTTGTAAGCTAAAGAAGTCACTATATGGTATGAATAAACCACCTAGGATGTTGTACCAAAAGTTTGACACATACATCCTTGGATTGGGATTTGTGAGAAGCAGGGATGATCACTGTGTATATTCCAAGCAGGTTGGTAATCACTTCATTTATGTAGTATTGTATGTCGATGACATGTTGCTGGTAGGAAATAACATGGATGTTATCAAGGAGGTGAAATCACAACTATCCTCCAAATTTGACATGAAGGATCTCAGTGCTGCTAACTTCATTATGGGAATGGAGATTAAAAGAGATCGTGCAAACAAGAAACTCTGGTTGAATCAGAGAAAATATGTTGAGATGATATTATAGAGGTTTAATATGCATGGAACTAAACTGGTCAAGGTTCCTATTCCTATAGGTGTAAAGTTATCTACAGATCAGTGTCCCAAGACACAATAAGAAGAAGAGGACACGTCCCATGTTCCGTATGCTAGTGTAGTTGGCAGTTTGATGTATGCGATGGTCTGTACTAGACCGGACATTGCACATGCAGTGGGAGTTTTGAGTAGGTATATGTTAAAACCAGGGAATGAGCATTGGACAACAGTAAAGCGAATCTCCAGGTATTTGCGTGGCACTACCAGTTATGGTTTGTGCTACTAAGGAAGACTAGGATTGGACAAAGTGTTGGACATACATGGGTTTGTTAATCCATACTGGGCTAGAGATCTAGATTGTAGAAGATCTACAAGTGTGTATGTGTTTAAACAATTTGGAGGAGCAATCAGTTGGATGAGAAAAAGACAGGCTGTAGTGGCACTCTCAACTACAAAAGATGAATACATGGAAGTCACTCATGCAAGAAAGGAAGCAATATGGTTACATAGATTGTGTTCAAGTATTGGGTTGGTACAAAAAGCAATAAGATTAGATTGTGATAGTCAGAGTGCAATCTTCCTGGCAAAGAACCCTTCTTATCATTCAAAGAAAAAACATATTGATGTTCAATATCACTTTGTGAGAGACATGGTTGAAGAAAAGAAGGTGTTGCTGGAAAAGGTTGACACTTTGAAGAATGTTTCAGATTCGTTGAAAAAGTTTGTGAGCACAAAGAAGTTCTCCTGGTGTAGAGGAAAAATGGGCATTGTTGCCCTGGATTGTTGACTATGTAATCCTGTGAACCCCTGTATGCAAAGAAAACAACAAGTGGGAGAATGTTGGGTATGTGTTATATTCTTTGCATGTGTGTGTGGACGCGTCAAATTCAACAAATGTGTCCGACGATCCCAAATTCCTTCTCCCTTTGTGTCGTGTGCGCCAGACGCTTTCTTGGGGGGGTCCTAGGGGGGGCCAGGCCCCCCTGGTTACGCGCAACACACCTATTTGTTTTTGGGCGGTTTTTGCTATTTTAGTGGATTTTCCTATTTTTAGTGGTTTTCTAAATTAATCTCGGATTAATGGATTAGGGTTTTGGTAGCTACTTAATACCTTAAATATTGTATATATTGTATGGTGAATGGTGAAATTAATACAATGAAGATTTGAAAGGTGCGACACCAAGACAAACCAGTTTTCTCAAATCTTCGTCTGTGTTCATCTGCAACTAGCTATACATTTTATTCATTATATTCAATTTACATCATTTACATATTACATCGCTTGGCCCTTGACCATATATTGCATTTACGATATACATCACTAGTTTTGGGTTTGAAAGCGAGGATGTTACAAGAAAGATTCTGTAGCGGCCCCACATCATCATAGGCAACTCCATAGAGAGTGCCCATTCCTTTGTATTCACATTTTAATAATCAAAGCAAAGAGAGAAGAGCACAGGCCTCACCTTTGAGCCAGGTTTATATTGAGTAAATCTTGAGTTTATTTGTGTGGATGGTGTTTATTTTTATTTTTATTTTTTGTTCTTTCATTTTCTTTGTCCCATATCCATAATACTGATGTAAGCATAAGTAGGTAACACTATTATACAAGACAAAATTTATAATAAAATAAATTTAATACCGGCTAAATAAGTATTAATTCACAGATGTATATATACATAAATAACACTATAAAAACTAAATCATATCAATTATTGGAAGAAAAAACTTTGGAACAATTCTCTTTGGCACCATTCTTCATTATCTTTTGTGAACCCACACTATCAATGATAAATTGCATAATACCAAACATATATATACAACAACTTAAATCCATTTTAACCTTAAAGTTATATTATTATTATTATATATATAACACAAGCTTAAATCCATTTTAACTTCATAATGTTTTTTTATCCCTTTTCATACTTAATAAATTTAAAGTTTATATAGATTTAAATAACTCAAATTTAATATAAAATTAAATTAAATCTGTTATAAAAACTTAATAAATATCTAGTAGTAAACTCAACGTTATTATGTGTTATAAATTTTAGTGATTAATAAATATCTTACCATTCCATCAACTAAAGACACTTAGTACCCAAAGATCATTTAGGAATCAAAAGATTATGTCATTTTATTTTAGTTATATTAATCACAATAATGATTAAAAAAAATTACAAATTATCAAATTGAATTTTAAAATTATTATAAATTGAATTTTATTATGATATATTATTAATATTTTTATTAAAAAAAATTCTTATATATTAAATTTTTTATAATATAAAATTTAACAAAATTGATTAAATATAATTTTTTTATATTTTTATTATATTAAAATTTTCAACTTTAATTTAATTTTAATAAAATTTAATATGCACAAAAATAATAACATGAGCCAAGCCTAAGTAAATGTCATTCACATTTGATAAAGAGCATGAGAAAACACACTTAGCCCTTTAAGTTTTCTTTATGGGATTTGGAAACTCAACAATCTAAATATAGTTTTATTAATTTCAATTTCATATGATTATAATGGATTCAAAAATATGAAATCTTACTTGCTATTAATTTTACAAATTTTATACAATAATAATAATAATTTAATTTTAAGATCATTACCAAGTGAGATACTAAACATAAAAGGTATGAGAATTGGAAACTCAGTAATCTAAATATAATTTTATTAATTTCAATTTCATATGATTATAATGGATTCGAAAATATGAAATCTTACTTGCTATTAATTTTACAAATTTTATATAATAATAATAATAATTTAATTTTAAGATCATTACCAAGTCAGACACCAAACATAAAAAGTATAAAATTTAGAAACTCAACAATCTAAATATAGTTTTATTAATTTCAATTTCATGTGATTATAATAGATCAAAAAATATGAAATCTTACTTGCTATCAATTTTACAAATTTTATATAATAATAATAATTTAATTTTACCAAACATAAAAGGATTTTTTTTATTGTGAAAAACATAATTTGAAA
>JZKD02S1723816.1:409222-423577 GCA_000966675.3 Picea glauca
ACATGCTTTCCAAATCTGGCTTAGAGATGGTTTTTAGGACTTGGAAAATTCAAGAATTCAAGGATGGGCTCACTCTGAAGCTCCTCACACTCCTTTCATCTAGAAAGGACAATCTCTCTTTATTTGGACACTTTTTCAGACAATTTTGTGCATATATGCAAAGTTTCTTCTCTTGAGAGATGGACATGTACATCCAGTAGATGATATATATGTCACAGTTAGTTTAATTTTGTAATTGGGCTTGGGGAGGCTCCACTTTTTATATAATTGTGCTGGTTTTGGTTTCCCTTAGGACTATTCAATTTTTTTGAGTCTTTTTGGACTGCCAATTTTTGTTTCGCAGCCCTCTCTGGGAGGTTGTTTTATAACTTTTTGTTCTCGGGCTGCCCGGAAGCAGTTCTCAGAAATACGTTCCTTGACATGTATCTACAAAATGTAATTTTATTCTATGAATAAAGTTATGTTTTTTTCCTCGGAAAAAAAAACAAAAAACAAATTAATATTTATGTTAATTTTTTTTAAAGGAATAATTTTATCCTATCTACCTAGGTTCAAATCACTCCACAAGCCATGATTGCTACAATACAATACTCAACATCCAACATATCTCAATACAATGATACTTGTGTATTTATGCTTTCTTATGAGTACACAACTGAAGCAAATAAAATACATGATAGAACATAAGAAAAAAAGAGAAGACAAATACTAGTTTCCATGCCCATTACACGATGCTTGCTTGGGATCCCTTCACTACAAGGAAAAGACCCTCTAGCGGAGGTTTTTGCAGACGTCCCTATTAAAATAACGGAGGATACTAACAGAGGCGAGGAGTCAAAGGTTTTAGCAGATGTTTTTGTATGGTGCATTTAAAAATATATACACACTGATGCGTTTTATACAACTGACGCACCAGTACCCAGAAAACTAACACACCGCAGTAGGGTTATTTGAAACAAAAAAAATACTCTGGTGCACTACAAAAATAATGACGCACCAGGGCACACATATGCTCTAAAAAAGTGCACACTGTGGCAGTGTTATTTTTAATTTTTTTATATACGACGGTGTGCTACTTAAACAATGGCACTGATGCAAATGGTTGCTCCCAAACAATGGTCCATCGAGGTAAGGTTTTCAAAGAAAAAAACTTCGGTGCAGTATGTAAATAACTACACATCGATGCATATAGTTATTTAACCGACCGTAAAAGGGTTAAATTAAAAAAATTACTAACCATATTATTAATCATGCAGAGACGTCAGCCGAGAGAGAAACAACAAAAACATGAGCATAGGGTTGACATGTGCAATGTTGTAAGGGATTGGGAGGCGAGGGAGAGGGAGAGGGATTTGTTTTTTGGGCATTTCTGTGAATTTTTCTATTTGCATTTCAGCTGTAAAGACTTGAGTCTAAACTATAGGCATTTCAACTATAAATACTTGAGTCTAAAGTATGGGCAATATCTCAAGATTCTGATTTATAATCATCTGAAGCATGTTGTAGACTCAAGTATTTGGTGAAATCCAAACTAACGAGCTGTCTAGCAAAATTCTGATCTATATTAGTTGCTAATTCACAATTGTGTGTGATTACGATGACAATTTGAGTTCTTATGACCATGATACCCACTATGGGAATATTGCTCTGTGGGTACCTACTGCCGCATGGATTTCCCTTCCCATATCACCATCATGATCGTCAATGATTATAATCTTGTGTGATCTCGCTGTCAATGATCATAACCAACTTGCATGATTGCCAATGATCATAACCTGCATGATCTTGCTGTCAATGATCATAACTTGCGTGATCTCGCGCCAATGATCATAAACTATTTGATATCGCTGTCAATGATCATAACTTGCGTTATCTTTCCATCAATGATCATAACCTGCATGATCTCAACGTCAATGATCATAACCTTGATCTAGATGTCAATGATCATAACCGTCTCTCAAAATCCTAAACTATAATCCTTTCCCATTTATAATATAGTTGGGAGTTCACCAAATCCTTGAGTCTACAACATGCTCAGCCTAGAAAAATTCTAATCTATATTACTGGCAAATCAAAGTTTCAATAACTTTTAAAGAAGAATGATGCGTCTATTTAAAAGACACCACACCAGTGTGTCTATAAAACACCAATGGAATAGGGCGTTGCATCAATAACCACACTATGGCACGATTAAATAAAACAAATACGCACCGTCGTATGATTATTTCGAAAAAAATACTCTGGTGTACTTCGTGGCATACTGATGCACTAGGAAACACACATGATCTAAAAAAACACACTGTGATAGGGTTATTTAAAAAACATCCGGTGCACTTGTTAAAACCTGATGCACTGGTGCTGCTAATAATAGATCACATTGTGACATGGTTAAATAAAAACATTTATGCACCATTGTAGGATTATTTCAAAAAATATATGTCGGTGTGCTCCATAGTATACTTACGCATTGGGGGGCACTGTTGCTCCAAAGGAAGCACCGTGTTAGGGTTATTTAAAAAAAAAAACTGGTTCCCTATGTAACACCGGATGCACCGGTGCGTCAGAAAATCGACTGCACTGTGTTTGGGTTATTTGTAAAAAATATTATCCTGTGAGCTATGTATATATTGTAGCACCGATACGTTCAGTCAACGAGCACATCTGAACATGGTTTAATTTTTTTTTTTATTGGCTGTAAAATCCATTTTTACCATTTTCAGTATTGTAGAGCTCAAAAGAACCGGTGCCAATTTTACCTCTCTGAAGCGCCCTACTATTGATGCTTCTCTTTCTTTCCTTCCTTCCATCTGTTGCTGTGTGCGTGGCTTTCAATTTTTTCCAAACGGTGGACAAATTTGGTTTTTTTGACTACGTTCCAACCATACCTCCCCGACAACAAAATGTCGAGATAATATCTTTGTTTCTTTATAACTTAAGTTTTCTATGGATTAAAATTTAAAATTGAATTAATTTTTCACTGTTTAAAAAAATAAAAAATTTCTGTGTAGTGTGTTCGAGACATTCGGCTCGTATTTCGGTCGGTGCACCCTATAAATTTACAGGGAACACCACAACATAATGTTAAATTCCTCAGTGGTGTGTAGGTAAAGAGGAACGCATCGGTGCATCCGTTTATCGACACACCACACAAAATTATTTATCTATTCGGCGGTGTGTCTCAGTACCTCTAACGCATCGGTCCATTATGGTACATGAAACATCACACAAATCATATATATTATTTTATGCGGTGTGTTAGTAAGTTTTCACATCGATGCGTTCATATTTACAAACACATCGTTTTAAAAATTGGCATTTTGTCACAGTGCGCCCTATAAATTCTCTATATGCACCGCTAGCAGTGCGAGCCTAACGACTTGAATTCACTACTCGAAAAAATTAGATAAAAAATTGCAATGTTTCGTAATCATCATTTAAAAAAATTGGTGGGGCGGTGTTGTTATAGCAAGATTTGCCTAACCTTTTGCAATCTTGCATAGAGGGCCTTTTGCCATTTCCCTATGCGAACTTGAAGTTCCTTTTTGCAAATCCCAAAGCTAAAACATGATTTTTCCACATATACACACCCTTCCTATATTACAACATGCGTATACGTAGGTTGCGCCACTATAGCCCGCATACACCTAAAATTCTAATTTTCACCCTAAATAACTTAAAAATTGGAACCCAAATACAAAATCTAATCCATTGAAAAGAAAGAGGAGAGGAAGACTAATTACCTGGTCCAGATGGTCATCGATTCCATCACTCATAGCTCCCGCAATCACCAATTGAATTTCAGAGGTAATTTGGTCCAAAATCCACTATTTGGATAAAAAACACAAATGGTATAGTAAATTTGTTTTTTTTTAACTATTTATAGAATTTTTTTACCCACTTTGCATAGTTTCAGATAATATTTCACCTAATGGACTAATACAACATTAGATTGAGTTGGTTTTTGTAGTTTTATCCAAGGATTCTTGTGGTTTTCAATGTTATGTCACCCATTCCTAACTTTGGATAGGTATTTTCGCTACCCAACATATAGGATAGGTATCCATTACCATGCACACTTGCATCGTCCTATGATTGTAACTCATATGCCTTAGGTACAAACCCATTTGATAGCGACACAGAGCCTTCTATATGCTACTAGAAGTGTCATTATCAAATGGTAGAGACTTACCAAACATGGGTGCCCTAGTTAGATCCTCTGCTTTATTTGCTGCCCATGCAGAGATAATACATGACTTTATGCTGAACCTCATTTCTCACTCATGAACATGATGGCTTATACCTAAAGGACTCCCAAACGAGTTTGATTTAAGCTCTTTTTAAACTCATTTTCAAAAAGAGAAAAGATTGATGAGTGAACTTGTCTCTTTCACACTCGTAAATTGGATTTGAAAGGACGTCTATTTGGTGCAATTTTTGTTGGAAGATTGGTTGTTGTCATTTATGTCAACCCTATTCATTGGTTTTGGACCGCAAGATTGATGGAGGTATTTGGACATGACGGACAATGCACATGCAAACACAACACCCATGGATGGATAGTACACATCATGTTGTTTCCGGTGGTAGGTGGAACGCCACGTGGATCCTCATGGTTGAGGAGAAATGAATTTTCGAAGATGACAAAGTGAATTGAAAGAGGAAGTATAGGTCGACCCTGAAGATAATTACAAAATAAGAAAGTGTTAGGACGACCTTAATGTTAAAAGGAAGTTACATAAAGGGTATAAATACATATCATTATACATTCATTTTACACACACAAGTTGAATTTCAGAGGAAATCTGAAGTAAAGAAGGCCAGATTTCAAGGGAGGATGAAGTCTTTTGGTGATGTGTTATAAGGTATGTTATTTACAGGTCATCTTACCATTTTCGCTATAATTTTTTTTCTAGAATGATTTAAATGGTGAAATTGATATGGTATTGAGAAAACATATATAGGTACCCGGGGTAAACATTTCAGCTCTTTATTCGCTATAATTTTGGAGATACACTCTGTAGAAGATAGGGTTTTTGACTAGTCCTGAAGCTAGTCATAAACATGTGTTTCAGGTAAAATAATCATAACTTCTTCATAGAGAATCCAAATGAAGTGAGACAAATTTCATTGGAAATAATATGGGATGTAGTTTTTTGTGCGTGAGTTTCAGAATCTGATGTTAAATATTGAGCGCGAGGAATTCAGTACAAGTTCTCTCTCATGAATAAACCAGAATTGAATAAAGTCTACCATTCTCTCTATAAATTCTTTTTGGGGAGGATTCAAGGAGTGAAACTTGGAGGAGTTTCAGAGAATAAATTGAGTAATATTATCTACAAGGTCAGAGTATTCCAATAATTGAAGAATTGCAGAAGTTGAATAAGTCTCAGGAAGCATTATCAGGTTCTATGTGATGGTTGGTTGATGGTGATGATTTAATGTAAAGTTTTATTATCTCTCTTATATTATTGGGTGCAAGGATGGGGCAAGGATGGATAGGTCAAACCTCTCTTTATATTGGAGGATTGTATCTTCCTTTTGGAGGTTTATCCCTCCCTTTATATTTGGAAGCTAGAGCTACCTTTGGAAGTCATTACTTCCCTTGAACAATAACTATTGATTATTTCTCATATATTGTGCATGGTGTATTATGGTGTATTGGTGCAACTCTTATACTATTGTTCATTGATCATTGTATATAATTGAATGGTTTAAGTATAAGTTGATTTTTTTTTAAAATTTTACTTGATACTGATTCACCCACCTCTCAGTATCAACAATTGGTATCAGAGAGGGTTACCTTCAGTACAGTTTAACCACTGGAAGGAAGATCCTAAGAAAAAATGGAAGACAACATTCCAAATGGGATTCCACCATTTGATGGAAGAAATTTTGAATATTGGAGTAATAGAATGGAAACTTACTTGAAATCTCTTGGGGCATATGTTTGGTTCTCAGTTGCTTCAAGATATAATGCTTTGAAGAAACCAAAGACTGCAGCTCAGAAGGAAGAAAAAAGGAACAACAAATTGGCAATAGATACCATCCTGGATGGATTGACAGATTCAGTGAAATCCAAGGTGGGATCATGTTCATAAAAAAAAGAGCTTTGGGACAAGCTACAATACCTTTATGCAAGGGAAGAAGCAAAAGAATAATAATAAGAAGAAGTTGAAACAAATTACAACATCTCAGATTTAAAAGAAGCAAATAGAGGTCAGTTCTTTTTCTTTAATTGTGAAGGAGTAGGACATGTTGAATTTGAATGTCCTCATCCAAGGATTGAAAGAGATGACACTGAAGAAGAAAAATCCAATGAAGAAGAAGAAAATCATGAAGCAGAAATGATTCAACAAGAAGATGTGAATCTTAAAAAATTGAAGCATGTTGAGATTGAAAATAGCAAGCTGAAAGACACGCATAGAAAACTAAGAAGTGAATTGGGTAGTTGTGAAAAGACAGTTGTAATCTTGAATAAACAATTAGAAGACTTTGATAAACTAAGATAAGAAACCATTTCCTTGAAAACTCTACTCGAAGAAGCAAGAAGAATAAGAGAAGTAAGGAATGTCCAAATGATGAAGAAAGAAGAAGATTGTGAAAAACTTGAACAAGAAGTTGTCTCATTGAGGAAGAGCTTAAGAAAATATCGAGTGCCAAAAGACTTAACACATATTGGATGCATGGGTGAAACTTAATACAAATAAGATGCAAATACCAACAAGAAGGTTGAAGAAAGATCTACACAGACAGTTGATGAGAAGTGGACCATGATACCAGAAAGAAGGAATAATTACAAAAGAGATCAATATCCAAGAAGACCTCATACCTTTAGGAATCAAAGAAGCTTCAATCATTATGAAGGAAACTACATAAGACTATATCATGAACCCAGATGGACTACATCACAAATAAGGTCACTTACTCCCAGGTATCAAAATTTCTTTCTTGGTCATTGTTATACTTGCAAAAATTTTGGACATAAGACAATTAATTGCATAATCAATGAAAGGAAAAACTATACAAGAAACATGAATGGTGTAAATAGAAGATATGGAAATAATCATGGATTTTTCAAAAAAAGTTATAATTCATTTTCCCCATTGATGGACAAAAATATCATATGTTACAAATGTAATTATCTTGGTCACAAAGCACAAGATTGCAGATATATGAATGAAGATGTCCCTATGCCAACCACAATATGGAGAAGGAAAGAGATTCCAAACAATGAAGATTGTCGAATAACATTGACCGCTGAAGAATGTAAAGAAGAAGATGAATGTTACATAGACAATGGATGTTCTTCACACATGACCGGGGATCAAGGCAAATTCATCATCTTGAAGAGAAAGGGTGGAAATATTTCATTTGGAGATGACTCATTTTCCAAAATAATTGGAAAAGGTATAGTAGATATTGGAAGAAAAAATGTAAAATCAAAGAATGTCCTATTGGTTGAAGACTTGAAGCATAATCTACTCAGTGTTATTAAAATGTTTGATCAAGGATTACTCTCACGTTTGACTCAAAAAGATGAAAAATCAAAGAAGAAGGTTCATGAATATTGGTTGCAACTGCAACAATAAGACCAAGTAACATATATGTCCTAAATCCACAAAAAATATCCAAGGAAGAAAGAGACAATACAAATGAAGTGTTATTAAGTGCTATATGTTTAGGGGGAGCAGTGCTAAAGAAGAGAGTTACCTTTTTCCATTAAACTCAGGGGGAGAAACCCTACCCTTTTCCATTGATGTCAAAGGGGGGGAGAAATCATTATCATGATGATATGGGTAGCATGAGTGTTTCCATCAATGAAAAAGGGGGAGAGTGTTGGAATATTGCTTGTTGTCATTGATGTTAACTCTAGTCATTGGTTTTGGACCACAATATTGATGAAGGTATTTGGACATGAAGGACAGTGCACATGTAGACACAACACCCATGGATGGATAGTATACATCATGTCGTTTCTAGTGGTAGGTGGAACAACACATGGATCCTCATGGTTGAGGAGAAATGAAATTTTGAAGATGACAAAGTGAAATGAAGAAGGAAGTACATGTTGGCCCTGCAAATAATTAAAGAAAATAATTACAAAATAAGAAAGTGTTAGGTTGGCCCTAATTTTAAAAGGAAGTGACATAAAGGGTATAAATACATATCATTATACATTCATTTTACACACACAAGTCGAATTTCAGAGGAAATCTGAATTAAAGAAGGCCAGATTTCAAGGGAGGATGAAGTCTTTTGGTGATGTGTTTTAAGGTATGTTATTTATAGGTCATCTTACCATTTTCGCTACAACTTTTTTTATTGAAAGATTCAGATGGTGAAATTGATATGGTATTGAGAATACATATCTAGGTACCTTTGGTAAACATTTCATCTATTCAGTCTCTATAATTTTGGAGATACACTCTGCGGAAGATATGGTTTTTGACTAGTCTTGAAGCTAGTCATAAACAAGTGTTCTGGGTAAAACAATCATAACTTCTTCATAGAGAATCCAAATGAAGTGAGACAAATTTCATTGGAAATAGTATGGGTTGTAGTTTCTTGTGTGTGAGTTTCAGTATCTGATGTTAAATATTAAGCGTGGGGCATTTAGTACAAGTTATCTCTCCTGAATAAACCAGAATTGAATAAGGTCTACCATTCTCTCTATAAATTCTTTTTGGGGAGGATTCAAGGAGTGAAACTTGGAGGAGTTTTAGAGAATACATTAAGTAATATTATATATAGGATCAAAGTATTCCAATAATTGAAGAATTACAGAAGTTGAAGAAGTCTCAGGAAGCATTATCAGGTTCTATGTGATGGTTGGTTGATGGTGACGATTTAATGTAAAGTTTTATCATCTCTCATATATTATTGGGCAGAAGGAAGGGGAAAGGATGGAGAGGTAAAACCTCTCTTGATATTGGAGGATTGTATATTCCTTTTGGAGGTTTATCCCTCCCTTTATATTTGGAAGCTGGAGCCACATTTGGAAGTCATTACTTCCCTTGAACAATAACTATTGATTATTTCTCATATATTGTGAATGGTTTATTGTGGTGTATTGGTGTAACTCTTATACTATTGTTCATTGCTAATTGGATATAATTGAATGGTTTAAGTATAATTTGATTTTTTTTTTTTTTAAATTGTACTTGATACTGATTCACCCCCCTCTCAATATCAACAAGTTTACACCCTTTTCAAGCCAAGTAAACTAAGATTACGAAAAATGACATTTTTTGGCGTTAAGTTGTGATTACATCTCATGCCCTTGCTTGTAGTATTGAGCCTATTTCCGGTTCTCTCTTTGTGTTATAAACCGTTTAACTTAACGGTTTTGCATCCTCAACAAAATAGAGCCTTGTTTATATCCTTTGTAGCTTGACACCCTATACCCAGGAGGGAACATTCCCCCAAATTTCCATCTCCCACATGCACTTCCTTGCATTGATAATAGGTATGTTCCACTTCTGGAACTAGTTTTTCTTACTTGCGACACTCGTTTCCTCCTCTGTATCATAGCATTCATTTGACTATGAAAAAACACAAAAAGATGGGCGGGGAGGGAGTATTATCTTATATTGGTAGCAGTCGCGTCGCCTTTGAACATAGCACAAATGTTTTTGAGTCCACTTGTCATCATAATTTTGGGTTTAGCATGACCTTAGGAAGATGAGATTGTTATATAAAGTTTACTCCTCCAACTAGTTACTCTTCCAGTCCCTATGGAGAATTTGATTGATGCCTTTTGCATCTCACAGTTTCATCATTGAGTCTATGCTACCCGAGTCTTCCATATGTCTCATGCTCTTGTTCAAAGGATGTCTATAAACCTGTCTCGACCATTCCTCATAACTATTGACTTTGCATATCGGCCATACCCTCAGTTTGTCTCAAAATCACATGAATCTGCAGTCCTATCGTGCACCTTGGTCCTAC
This sequence comes from Picea glauca, assembly GCA_000966675.3. Classification (NCBI taxonomy): domain Eukaryota; kingdom Viridiplantae; phylum Streptophyta; class Pinopsida; order Pinales; family Pinaceae; genus Picea; species Picea glauca. The sequence continues at coordinate 419,171 of JZKD02S1723816.1, forward strand.
TTTCCTCATTGGTAGGTAACCTTGAACCCAACAATCGACATTTCATCATTGGTCGTTGACTGGGTGGTTTCCCTTATGTTCAAAGGCAAGACATTTATTCACACATTGAGATTCGTGCAGTGTCTTGGATGCCATTAGCCTTATTGTTGGTTTCCTCGCCTTTGTCAATAATTTTCCTCATTGGATTCTATTCAAAGGGTCTTTTTCGTGTACTGCTTGCGCCTGTCACATGTGAAAGATGCACAGGGTCGTTGGTTCGTGAACATGTTCTTCATCCGATATCCTCCAAATCGTCAAAGTCATGCTTTGTACCTCATGGTGAATGATGAGAGATTCCTTAATGCTCTCCTTTCAACGGGTCTCCTTCCATCAAATTTAGCTCATCTATTTTGGAGACAAGACCTAGAGTCCTATGAGTACCTAGAGGCTTGCAGTCATTAGTGGCAAGTTCTCTCACCATCGACAGTTGGGAATACATCAATGTATCCTAATCGATGGATTCTTCAAGTGTTCGACCTCGAATCCTTTTTTAACACTTGTAAGAATGTACTCGGTGCCTTGATACCAACCTTCATCATCGGTAGGTCGTCTCACGTTTGTTACCACTATACCTCAATGACTGGTAGTGAAACGAAATCTCATTGTGTTCGACCTCAAGCCCTTTATTCACACGATGTAGACTTGCACCTTTGGCGGATTGTGTAGAAGACTTGAATACATCAGTTTATGGTCACAACTTTCCTGAGCTGTTGCTACCTTTCATTGGACCAATACCTATGTGACTTCAGTGATCATGGGAGATCATATTGTACTCCATTATATACAAATATCTTCAGATTTATTTTGAGACTGGTTTCACTGGGCCTTATTCATGACTATGAAAACCTTTGGCATGTAACCACCTTTGTATTTCCTATTCATGGTCATGGACAACTGTTTGGTGTATTTTCACATGGATCTGCAGTGTAATTCAAATTGGTAGCCATGTATGCAAAGTCAATATAGATTGTAATGAGCAACTAGTTCTTCTAGATGGGTCCCCATTACTCCACTTCTGGGTTTTTATAATGTATTTCAACCATCGCAGATACTCGTCTGACCTCACACATTAGGGGGCATCTGTTATACAAAAGATTTGCCTCACCTTATGCAATCTTGCACATAGGGCCTTTTTCCATTTCCCTATGCAGACTTGAAGTTGCTTTTTGAAAATCCCAGAGACAAAACATGATTTTCCCACATATACATGCCTTGCCTATATTACAACATGCGTATATGCAAGTTGCACCACTACAACCCGCGTACATCGGGATTTGTGCCCAAAATTAAAAAATGGTGTCGGGTTTCCATGTCATGTCAAGAGATCTATGATCCTTGGCCTTCCATATATTGGAAACATTTCGACTCGACCCTTCAGTTCCACTTGAAGGCTATAAATGGGCCAAATCCGAGCTATGGAAAATAAGAGAAGAGTTCAACTTTGAGAGAAAAGTTACTCTAGAGAAATTATTCACTTCACATTGAGTCTGCATCCCTTTTTCCTTTAAGTTTGAACACATTGTTCAAACCCCAAGCTCTTCCCTTATTGATTGATAACCTCATTGTCTCTCTTATATGAGCTTGCCTTTGGTGGAGGATTGAAGTGGTGGAGGCCCAAATGGAAGGAACTTGGTTTCTTGGTTCCGAACCATGCTGACCCAGAAGTTTGTAACTCATTCACTTCTGTTGATTACATCTTAATAGAAATACTCTTTCCTCATCCAATTGATATCTTGTGAATATTTGAATTATTATTCCATGGGAATATTTGTTATGAATATTGATGGATTATGCTATTGAATGTGCTAACATGATCTATTATCACCATATGATTGCGTTTCTTGGTTGTTGAGGACTAGTTGTAGGTATATTTCTTTGGGTCAAGTGATCAATGGTGGAATCAATCGAACGTCTGGACGAGGTAGGCCTTTTATCTTGTCTTTCTAGCATATTTTTTATATAGCATACTTGAGATTAGAGTTGATTTCTGCAGTAATTTTTGTCTGTTGTGGTTTACCCCTAGCCATAGATATATTTTCCTCGTAATAGGTGTGTCTCCCTTACCAAAACACACCGGGTAATTTAAGGAACTTATACATACTACCTTAACTAATTTAAAAAAAATCATTTTACGATGCGTTATGATTTTAATTTGTTTTTATTTTAAGTGGTGCGTAGGGTAGTCATAACACACTAGTGGGGTGGTGCGTCAATTTTAAAAAATTCGTGGGGAAGTGCATCTCTGTTACTTAAACGCATCGGGGAATATAAGGAATGTATACACACCACCTTAACTAATTTAAAAAAAATTGTTTTATGGTGCGTTAGGGTTTTAATTTTAATTTTATTTTAAACGATGCGTAGGATAACCATAACACACTAGGGCATGGGTTTACGTGACTGCACCAATGCGGTAGGGTTATACAACACACCACTTTACATAATATAACAAATTTATATGGTGCGTTAGTTTTCACTGGAACACTATGGGTGGTGCTCACAATTTATATACGCACTATAGGTGATGCTTGACTCTTTTTCAGATGCATCGATTATGAAATTTACTTATTTTTTGAAGGAATTTATTTTTCCGTATTTATAAATAAATTTCTCATTTAGTATACTTTTTTTATGTTTTATGTATGAGTGAGGCTGATGTATTTCATATGTTCATCATACAGAGATGTGAGCAAAGAGAGTAGCAGTAGTAGCAGGAGCAGAGGATGGACCTGTACAATGTTTTATGGGAATGAGAGGTGAGAGAGAGGGAGAGGGATTTGTACCCTTTCCCTATTATTGCAGTGACTCATGTTCTCTTGAGGAATGTATGCCTCCTTAAGTACTATGAGGAGGATACATCCCTTAAGGGGCACTTCGGGTTGTTGGTGCATATGATTCGTCGATGGGATGCCCATCGACATGCTTTCTGTGCGGGCTCGGATCAGTGGTACCATCCCACTGAGGATGATATTTACTTTATCATTGGGCTATACATGAGAGGGGAGGATTTTCCCTAGTTCCCAGGTGTCTCAGTAGGTTTTACAACAAATATTCAACTCATGTACTCTCAACAATATATTAGGGTTGACGTACTATCCCCAAATGATTTTTAGGTGTTTGGTGGACATATGAAGATCACTTCTTTCGATGCAGAGGAGGTTAGGTGCCTCTCACTGTTAGTGAATACCATAACACACCTTACTAGTGATGGGAAGCACACTATTTTCCCTCTTTTGTATTATTTTGATTTGTTGGTACAGAGGCCATAGTGTATCGGATGGTCTATCATTTTTTGTGGTAGTTTTTTATAGCGCTAGAACAATGTTGTGCTATGATACGTGGGAGGTTGAACTTCCCTTTTTCCTAAGAGTTTTTTTTCTTATTTTTTGAGAGGTTTTCGAGGACGAGGCCAGATTTTGTGCGTCAGCCTGCTAGGCCGAGGAATCATGTGTGGATGCACATGTGGGAAGAGATGATGCCCAAGAGGGGCTACCAGGCAGTGAGGTCGATCACATGTTCACCATGGTTCCATGTACTTACATAGGTTTGGATTGGAGAGGATGTCTGAACATCCTCTTCACACCAGATGAACCACTAGATGATAGAGGTGATATTAATGTTTTGTTTAAATTAATCTAGTTTCATTTTATTGTCTTAATTAATTAGAATAAAATTAATTCTAACACATTCTTTAACTTGTTTTATTAAATTGTTTAATGAAACTGTGTAATTATTGTTGTGTACTATATATTTTTCATATATTGACACTTTCATTGGGGACATGCCTCCTCCCCTAGCAGATGACGATGAGGAGACAATGCCCGAGGTTGTGGCGGGTCAGGGTCCTCGGGTGCATATACCCAATGACATACGCTGTAGGACATATACACAATTCAGGTTGTAGTTGGTCGACCGACTCTGTGCACTTTTGACTGAGGTGGGAGTCCCCTCTGTGCTGATGCGAGACATTAGGGAAGATCCTATTCTTGTGGAGCTTTTGAGGGAGATGCCGTGTGATTTGATGCCTCTTATGCGTCATATCATTGGAGCTACCAAGATACTTGTAGTGAGGAGGGATCTCAATGATAGGCACATCTCACCTTCCAGTATGACTTGTTCGTCCAGTACCGCATAGATTGATGAGGGTGGCCGTGATCCCTCTCAACATCCTCCTCCTCCTCCTTCACCTCACCCAGATGAGAAAGAATGACCTATTCCTCATCCTCCTCTTTCACCTCACCTAGATGAGAAGTCATGACCTATTCCTTCATCGCTTATTTGTGGTCAGAGAGTCAACCAACCACTTCCTCCTGACCATCCATCATATTCTAATACATACCATGCCTCCACTACTGTTGTAGATATGCA
>JZKD02S1723816.1:427093-455191 GCA_000966675.3 Picea glauca
AGTCTTTATCAAGCACCTTTTTCCATTCATTTGGAGAAGCTCCCCTTCTCTTTTGTCTTCATCCTTTTCATTGTCCCAAATCACTGCACCTAGTGTGTTGTAGATCTACTTGATGTACTCACTGACATAATAGAAAGACTCATACAATATGTACCCTTCTGCCATAGACCCCTCCGATTTTTCCCTTTGTCGAACAACTCCTTTCAATTTCTTCATGTATCTCTCTAAGAAAAACATCCAATGACAAGAGACCACTCCAACTAATTAAACCTCATCTACTAGGTGAATTAGAATATGAACATGAAAGTCCATGAAACTCGTCGGCAGTTCCTTCTCAAACATATAAACAATCTCAACTATCTCTTGACGCCACCGTGGAATGATAGCCATATGAATATCCTTTAATGTGATCCAATGTAAAAATGCAAATAATTTAGATATGGCACTTCATAGGTATTGGGGGAAGTCATGGTTCACACACCCACACACGAGCAAAGGATATTGACACTACAAAGTAAACACATACAAAATTAATTATGTTTTATCCCATGGCATGAATTTATAAAATAAATACTAAAATCATGTTTTTGACATACATACTCTTAAAAGGTTCAAATGGTCATGTGATTTTAATGTTGAAAAATGGTCTTCCACAGTGAATTTGCGTTGTAGTGAAGATCCATATAAAGAAGGCACCATCACACCTAATATAACTTCCTTTTCAAAAGAAATATCAACTTTCTTTAATATCCATGAGACATCACCTTGATTGAAAGACCAAGAGGGACCAACCTCTCCTCTACTTTCTTTTCTTGGACAATGCTTCTTTTTACTTTTTGAAGAAATAAGATCTCTCCTAACAACCAATGTGTCAATTTATTTTGATGATATGTCCCTCCATAAAGAATACAATTTTTTTTTAAATATATACATCAGATCTATTAAGTGGGAAATATTAAGATGCTCCCAATATGGGAGTTCATAAAAGACAAATTTCCTTTTCATCCTAATGAGAAATTTCCCAACATAGGTGTCGAAGAATTCTGGATCATCAAACATAGGCTCCCCATTTAAATCGAACACTTTTGTAATATCCTTATCATTCTCTCTCTCATATGATCTAAGCCATTCTGTTGGTGTCATTATTGCAGGCCTTTGGGTTCTCTCTGGTTTACCATTGAAAGAAGATGTTTCTCTTTTGTAAGGGTGTTGTTCTGGGAGGAATACCCTGGAGCAATCATACACTGGATTTCGTAGGTGGTTGGACCACCTAGCCTTCAGAGAAGGTCCACAACATTTACATCATGATATACTTTTGTTACAAGACCCGTGAAATTATTAATGTATACAAAGCATGTTAGCGTTGAAGATAAAACAATCACAACGAATTAAATATGCCAAAAATATTGTTACATATACAAACAAATCAATAGACATGTAAATTACCAGAGAAAAATCCTAAGCCTAGATAATCATGTGTGGTGTAAGCACATATTACATACAACGTAAAACTCCACTCTGTTGTGATGGGTCTTGATACATCGTATACATGTATCCATTCCCATAATTCCTTCAATTCATATACCAATGGTTGTAGGTAGAAATACCTATTATTCACTTGTCTTCTACCAGGGACTATAAGAGCCAACATGAGATGTTCATTCTTCACAGAAAACCATGGGGGGATATTATTATTGATCACTACTATAGGCCAAAAAAAATATTTGGTGTTTTGGAAGAAATATGGGTTGACACTGGATATTCTGAGTTGTAGACTTCATACTTCATCCTTGAATTTTTCGGGCCATGTATCCTTTATATGCTTCATGGCTATTGAATCTTTCACATAAATCCTAGATCACTTCTGTGCGAGGCATGCCATCGCTGCAACATAGCTAATTATTTTCAATGAAAGAGCCTTTGAATCCTTTGAATTATAGGCATGTGCCTCAATATATTATGATGAGGACCATGTGATTTACCATTTTTATTTGATTTATCATATCTGTCATGCCCACATTTCAGACATATCTCTTTGTCTGCATATTCTCCTCTATATAGAATACAATCATTCAGACATGCATGATATGATATGTACTCAACACCCAATATTTTCAACATCTTATTTTCCTCTTCACAACTATTGGGCAATGCATTATCACTCAGACGAACCTCATCTTTGAATAACCTATAGTTAGTGGGCAATAGAAATGTACTATGTCATTTAAAGTTCATAAAATAAATCTTTTTAATGTTGATTGTGTGACAATATTTATCAAATTATAAGGGACTTAATGCTGGTCACTTACCTCAATATTTATGAGAAACATGCGTTTGACATGCCAAACTTTTCTTTAAAGTTGTACAGTAACATTGTTGTCCCCATCTGGGTAGACTTTGACCGGATATGTCCAAAGAGAGGGGTAGTGGAAGCGAATTTCATACTTTCGAATAAGGTATCAATGATATGAGAATCATACCCTCGCTCATTGTTCTAGAATGCATCTAACAACATTGTCTCCATGGTAGTGGTATCCCGTAAATAATCATCCATACCAACCTTTATTTCATTGAATCCATTTCTAACTTGTGAAGAAATACTATTATTATAGTCATTCCTACTTGGTGAATCTGGACGTAGTGGGAATCAAATAGGTGGTTGATTCAACTATTCTTGGTATACTTCCTCTCTGAGTTGTGCTCTTATTGAAGCCTTCTCTCGATTTGACATTGTAGTGGGGTGCAACGGAAGATGATAGGTAGGTCTCTCATCATCAGAATCCTAATTTCAAAAATATTGAACATTAGTACATTGATGATATTAGTAAGCACAATGCAATTGGTTTGTTTAAATCACATTATACCCAACATTAATTATTACCATCGTTGAACCAAGATTGCAGCTGGAAGATGGCATGTTACTATTGACAACATAAAGCGATTTTCCATTTTCATCTACCAACTACTTGCAATATGTTGCTCCTGATAAGAGATTCCAATTTTTTTGAATTGGTGGAATATTATCTGCATTTGAAATCGATTATGAATCAGGATCTTGCAAATTTGGATACATTTTTATTCAGATTGACAAGGATAAAAAAATAAATTCAATTAGATAATCAAAATATAAATAAAATCTGAACTTACTGGAGATGGAAAGGGAGAACTCCACGGTGGACTTTGAGAAATATGGAACGTGATATAATTTAAATAATTATCCATTTTATATTATAATATTTTCTCCATTCATTTGAGAAAAATCAACAATAAATTTTTAAGAATAATGTGACTTTAAGAAAAAAATGTATACTATAGAGTACTCCAAGTCATGTGGATGCATCTTAAAAGATAATTTAAGATGAATATACTATTTTATATGAAAATAAAAATTTAGATAAATTTGAAAGCATAATGGTGTGCTTACAACACGCACACATGCACTTATTTAACCAACACAGATCAATGCATATATAAAAATATAAAGCACCCAGACATTTATTTACGAGTCACACAAGTTTGTAAATAAATAAAAAATAATTATCTGATATTAGTGCTCCAAAACTTTTAATCACACTGATGCGTTGTATACAAAAATGTACCAGTGTGTTATATTAATAGATACACCGGGGTTTTGAAAAACTTAAAAAAAAGTGCGACCTTGTATTTTTACAATTGAAAAATGAGCGGGAGTTTAAAATTTAATTTCATAAAGTCATTTAAATAGTAAAATCCTATTCACTGTTTCATTATTTTACCAAAATTTACAGTGGAGATATTTGCAAGAGAGCCATACTGGAGAGCACTTTGGAGCAGCATAATACTTTAGAACAACAAGATTATTCAAAAGATCATAATTTGAAGGTTATGGTGATTCATTTAAAACCCTTTTCATAAAATCTTTCCTGGGTATTAAGCTATTCAATATTTTTTTTTATTTTTCCAAAATTTACAGGAGATATATTTGCAAGAGAGACATACAGGGGAGCACTGTGGAGCAACAGATCAATACTTTGGAACATGAGACTTATTCAAAATAAAATAATTTGAAGGGTATGGTGATTCATTCAAAACCCTTTTGGAGCAACAAAATTATTCAAAAAATCAGAATTTGAAGGGTTTTGTGATTCACTCAAAACCCTACATAGTAAAAATTTTAAATTTTGTCGTTGATTTTAATAATAACTTTTTTTACAATTTGTATCCCTGTTTAGATTTAATTAAAATTCAGAAAAAAATAAAAATATTTCATACTTACCTTAAGCCCTTGCTTCTTCTTTCTTATGTGACTATGGAATTTTACCTGTTTAACTTCCTCTATCACTTCATAATTACAAATTTTCATTTTAGGAATTTTAGATTTAATGGGTTTATAGGAATCTGCAAGGAGCTTGCGAAGCCACACTGCTTCATAGATTGTCATAATTAATGCAATGTACTCTTCTTCTGTTTTTCTCAAAGCCACAAAATTTCGTTTCCTCCTACACCAGGAAACCATGGAAGATCCCAAAGTGAAGCAACACCTTAAGGTGTTCTTTCTGTCCACTGTGCTCCCTTCCCAATCATAGTCAATATATTCCTTCCATATCATATCAATACTAGAATTATATCTTAGACCATGTCCAACTATGCCTCACAAGTATCTCAACACATGCTTCTCAACAATCTAGTGTGTCTATATCAACTGACTTATAAATTGGCTAAGTGCACTCACTACATAGAAAATATTTGGTTTGGTGTTAACTAGATACATCAATTATCCAATCAACTGTCTGTACAGAGTCAGATCAATTTTTTCAGAATCGGAAGAAGACACACTTAGTTTCTTTAGATTCATCATCATTGGTGTAGCCATGCGCTTCAAGTTCGGTATCTCAAACTTCTTCAATATCTCAACTATGTACTTCCCCTAACTCAAGAAGATCTCATCAGTTCTCTGCCACTCCTCTAGTCCCGAGAAGTAGTGCATCATACCAAGGTCCTTCATCTCAAAATTAGAGGCCAATGCATACTTGCATTCAACAATAAGTCTCTCTGTATCAATGAGGAATAAATCATCAACGTAGAGGACCAAAATCAGGGACTCACCATTAACAATAATGTAGTACAGGATGGGATTGATAATAGTTTTGCCGAAGCCCAAAAATCATCAGGTGTCCATCAATCCTGACATACCAAGCTCAAGGTGGTTGCTTGAGTCCATACAAGGCCATGTTCAACCTGCACACATGAGACTCCTTCTCATGTATCACAAAACCACATGGTTGCTCGATGTATACTTCTTCTTCAATCTCTCCATTGAGAAATGTTTTCTTTACATCCATGTGATGTACTCTCTAACCCATGGATGTTGCAGGGGAAATAATCATTCAGATAGAAGTGTATCGAGCTACATGAGTAAATGTGTCCTTATAATCTATTCCCTCCGTTTGAGAGAATCCTCTAGCATCAAATCTAGTTTTGTGCTTCTCGATGCTTCCATAAATTATGTGTTTGATCTTATATATCCACTTGGAAGTCACTACAAAATTCCCCTCAGGTCTCAGAAAAATATCCCACACATCATTCTTCATGATGGATTGATACTCTTACATTATGGCATCTCTCGATACTAGATGACTAGATGCCTCCTCACAAAGGGAAGGCTCAAAATCATTGATGTGGCTCATAGATGGGACATGACACGAATATTAGATGCCTCCTCATAAAGGGAAGGCTCATAATCAATGATGTGGCTTAGAGATGGGACACAACACAAATATCTCTGAGGTTTCCATATAAAAGGAATTTGACATGTGATGCATCGGATCCAAACCCTCTCGGCCTTGTCACATTTAAAAAAAAAAATATTTTCGTGTAATCTGTGTGCCTAATTGAATCTAATGGATTGATGCGATTTCAGATAAAACACGTCGGTAATCTACAACATAATTAAAAAAAAATGTTCATCGATGTGTACTATTATTTGTTCATGGTATTTTTTATTTTTTATTTTATTTTTCTATTGGAGGAGTGTTGATAATGATACACATCACATCGTTGTAATTTATAGTTTTTAAAAAGTCTATTTTTGATATCGCTGCGTTTCATATATGGAAACACACTGGTGCTATTATATTATGAAAGCGCACCGTGAACTTTTTTTTCGCAGAAAATTGTGTGATTTATTTATAAAATATATTTAATAGCTTGTGTATTGAATGGTACAAGATCTATATTGATAAAAAAATGTGTGAGAAAAGTTCAAGTAATAAAAATTCTGATTGACACTATGATAACACATCCAAAAAGATGAGCTCTTTGTAAATTCTATACAAAATTAATATGTTAAAAAGACAAGTTCTTTGTAAATTCTATACAAAATTAATATGTTTGAACTATATGTAAGTTTAACTAATATGTATTGGCTAGTGTGTGTCCCACATAACCATAAAATGAGGAATCTAGATAAAATTCTTTGTGATCCAAATGCAGAAGAGCATAAAAGCTTGATGGAAAAATTGCAAAAGGAAGAATCAGGTGAATGGAAAATTCTTTTTAATATGAGTTCTTTTTTGAATTTTCATTAATAATATGCTTAAAAATATTAGATAACATGTTTCAAACAATCTATTGATTCACATATGTTTAATGTTCTACAGGGACCAACAACGAAGGAAAAAAATGTCGTCCTAAGAAGATACAAATTATAGAAGATGTAAATGATGATGAATTGGTTCTTAGCTCATTTGGAGTGGTGGTGGAGGTTAATGAAAGGGGGGAATTTTTTTACAAAACTATGAGAGATATAATGGAACGAACATATAGACGTACTTTCCACTTTAAATACATAAATCAATCCAATGATTGCAAGAACTAGGTTTTATCTAAACTACAAGAAGCATTTCCAGAGAAATGGTCAATGAGACCTGTCAGACTTGCAATAGAAAAAACATACACCAACAAAAAAGAATAATTCAAAAAGTAATATTCCTAAAAATTCTTTTCTAGAATATGTATATATTACTACAAACCATTTCTTTATTAATATCATTTTTTTTATATTTAGTTTTAATATATCAATAGAAAAATAATTTTTTGTCATGTTACTTTTTTCAAGAAGATTATGAAAATCCCAAAGGATCAACGAGATGATATCCAAAATATGCAAGTAGGAATGTCAAAAAAAGTGTACAAGGAGATGGTGAGAACATAATTGCATCGCAGGAGGGACTATCTCAACAACAACATGCTTCAAATGTATGGAATCATTGAAATTTTGTATTAGGTATATATAAATAAATAATTTAGCATTAAATATTAATTTTCAAGTATTTTCTTGCAGAAAAGAAAACAAAATGGAACCCATTCAAAACATAAAATAGGACAAGGAAGAAAAGGGTTGATAGCAAATTTTGTGAGCAATTGTTATTTCCTTATAACATTAACTTAAGATTTCATTTTTGCATATTTAAATTTGTTTTAAAAAAATCATCCTTGAATGTCTTCAAATGGGTGCTAACATACAAAGAAGAGCCATCGCAAGAATTGATTGCCATTGGGTTAAGTAAGGGTTGTGAGTATATGGTAGCATATCAAAAATTCATTGTGGAATTTGTAAGTATCTTTTGTTATTTTACTTCTCTCATTTTATAATTAGTGGAACACAAAAAATCTTTTATATACAACATATGATTTATTATGGGGTATAAAAGTTGTAGGAAACAAAGTATGGAAATGTGCCAACAAAAGAGTTGTTGATATAAGGCATGAGATTTGGTTTTGAAAAAATGTCATCAGTTCCAACGAATAATGATGATCAATATATTTGGATATCAATGCAAGCTGTTGTATTTTTTGAAATAATTGTTTGTGAAAATCAGACATTTTGTTTAATGTAAGGACATAGTGTCCCAATTGAAAGACAAGGGGTTACCAATAATTGTCGGCCAATTTTGTATGACAAAGAGCCTATTATTCATATATAATAAAATATGTTTTATTTTATTCTACTGCGTTGTCCAATGTTGTTGTGAAATGTTACATCACTGATTAAATATTATAATGAAGAGATGCGAAATATGATGATATAACAAATTAATCCAAACATCATATCCAAATGCACTAATAAAAATTTAATTTATACGAATACTATTATAAGATATATGCCAATTTTTTGATGAACAATGGAATTAAAAAATAACAATAATTATGCACTGTCACAGGTCAGTGTTTCTAAAAAGAGAAAATGACAACCGATGTGTTTAATGATAAAAAACACCGGTACATTTCAAGATACAATGCATCGGTGCCGTAACAAAATTCACACATGTGCTGATATACAAGGAACCAACATTGATCTTAATACTATTTTAAGAAACAATTATACTAATAAAAAACCTTTATCGGTGAGTTTAACTAATAAATGCATCGGTGCTTCTATATCTCACTTCCACCTCGGTGCATTCTGAATATCATGCACTGATAGGGTTTGTTTTTTAATTCGCATGTGATGGTATCATAGATTTGCTTGATGCCTTATTCTTATTAAGGCACAAGTGCGTTATTACTTATAAGAGCACCAATGCCCCAATAATGTTTGGACAACCTTGGTGCTTTCTTGTAATGTTAAGCACCAATTCTTTAAGTTATAGAACATATTGGTGCTTGGTATCATAGATTCCACCGGTGCAATTTTTTATTAAAGAACTAGTGCGTTATTTTGTATAAACGCACTTGTGCCCCAATTTTTTAGGATTGGCCCGGTGCTTTTGGTGTAATGTAGGAACCAAAGATTTATGTTTGAGAATTCACCGGTTCATATAGATCATGAAGTGCATCAGCTAGAAAAACATCCGCTACAACCTCTGCCCACCTAGTTTTTTTAGTTATAATGAAGTTCTGTTATAAGCTTCGCAAAAACATCTTCTACCAAAAACAAATGTTTTCACGAAGGTTTTTTAGATAAATTTTGCCAATTTTGTAACACTAAAAACCTCTGCTAGAGGGTGTTTTCCTTGTATTTATTGACTCATTTCCACCAACATCCAAGCATCTCTCTTCCTTGAGTGAAAATGTTGGAGAAACCTGACCAATGCCTCCATACAATTCCATATTCAGAGAGAACAATGTGCCCGTAGGATCCTTCAAGGATAAAGAAAGGCCAAAGAGGGATGTATCCACTAATGGGATTGAGTCCACGGGAGAGGGAGAGGAAACTACTAACATAACAACATTGGGATGAGTCACAATCCATCCAACCAGTTGTTGTAGAGAGCTCAATTGCCTCATGATTTCCAGGTATTTAATGAGGTGTATGTCTATGAATTCTTTCAATTCCTTCCACCATTCTCTATCTTCCATGCCCATTATGCACATCTTCTCTCACTCCATTGACTCATTTCCACTAGCATCCAAGCATCTCTAATCCTTGAGTGAATATGTTAGATGAACCTCACCAATGCCTTCATCTAATTCTATATTGTGAGAGCACAATGGTCCCGTAGGCTCCTTCGAGGATAAAGAAAGGCCACATAGGGAGGACTCCATGGGTGGGATTGAGTCTATGGCAGAGGGAGATGAAGTTATTGATGGAGTAACATCAAGACGAGTCAAGATGAGTCACAATCCATCCAACCAGTTGCCGCAGAGAGCTCAATTGCCTCATGAATTTTAGGTGTTTCATGCACTATATGCCCATGAACACTTTAACTTCCTTCCACATTCTTTAAATTATAGCATATGCCTAGTAGTATCCACTATCAATGAATCCCTTAAACCATTATTCCTCTATACACGTTGCTAAAATTATTCCTTCCATTTCTCTCAACGAATTGTGGATTTCACAATGCTACACTACACATCTACAAAATATGATGTGCATTAATTCACCCCTCATTTTACCTCATTGAGCTCACATAATAGAAAAAATCCACTCCTACAATGGAAATGGGACATGAGTACCACCCTTGTAGATTGAATTATCCGCAAAGCATTATACTATACCACAATTCCTCCTAGAAAAAATCCACATAGTGGATGCTCACAATTTAAGAGGGAGCCAAAGCTCACAATACGAAGAGTCCTCACCTCTGTTCTTAGCAAAGAGAAATCACCCTTTAATTAACCCACAATGCCAAAATATAGAACCATAACATACCACTCCCTAATTCTTGTTGTATTAAACCCTCCATCCATTAAATTTAACCCATATGCGACACTAGACTCCTCCCTTGTACACTTCATAATTTCATGTGTAGGTAGATGAGAGGTAATAAGGAGAGTGGTGAAATTGATGTATTAATTGGTTATCTCATTTATCTGTAAACTTCCATGGATATTCCATTGGCAAAGTTTGTCACAATGGGTCTTACAATATTATGAAAATATTAAGTTATGTAATTTATTTCCTTACATCCCAGATTAATTATTGCTCAGACACAACCAATTGTTTGTAACAAAAGAGCCTTTGAATCCTTGGAATTATAGGCATGTCCCTTAATATCTTATGAGGAGGACCATGTTCTTTACCCTTGTATTTTATTTCTTGTACATATCATGCCCACATTATTGACATATCTCTTTGTCCACATATTCATTTCTATTTATAATACAATCATTCGAACATGTGTGGTATGATATGTACTCAACACCCAACATTTTCATCATTTTATTTTTCTCTGCACATCTATTGCGAAATAAATTTTCTCTCAAAAGTACCTTATCTTTGAGTAACCTACAATTAGTGAGAAATATAAATGTACATTGTCATCAAGCATGCATTAAATCAACCATTTTCTTGTTTCGTTGTGTGACAATATTCCTTAAGAAATTAGGGGACTTAATGGTCAGTTACTTCAAAACTGTTGAGAAACACTTGCCTATCATACCATACATTTATTTTAATTTTCATAGTAACATTTTTGTCCCTAGCTGTGTAGACCTTGACCTTTGTCGACCAAAGAGAAGGGTGGTGGAAGCAGATTTCAGGCTTTCAAAGAAGGTATCAATGAAATTAGAATCATCTACTAGTTTATTTTGTTGGAATTCATATAAAAACATTCCCTCCATGGCTTGGTGTAACACCATGTTTCCCCTAGTATGTAAATATAACTATAACTGGACAAGAAACTATGGCAGATTAGATATGTGTGAATGTCTGATTTGATGAACCTTTGTATAAAAAGTCAATGTATGTATTTTCTGATTTTAATAAAAAGTGGATAAGTGTTGCATAACTACTGAAAGGGGGGTTTTCCAAGATGGACCATGAATTATATGGGAGATATGGTGGGGGGAACTAGAAATGGTTGATATGACCCCCACCAAACCAACACCTTACTGGAATTAATGACTTAGAACATTCCTCTAACCCAGATTTGAATTACCAGTCAGAGTGGTAGCTGGAAGAGTCCTGCCCAAGCGTTAATGAGGATATGGGGAATATTCCTCCTCAAGAGTTAATGAGGATATGGGGAAGAGTCATCCTCAAGAGTTAATGAAGAGATGGGGAAGAGTACCCCTCTGTAAGACTTCCAGAATTGGCCACAAGTTTGGGATTTAGACCCATGCAACCTAGATGAGAAAGGCAGGAAAGAGGCAATTCATGGGCAGAGGCGAAGGGGAGAAGAGGAGATCTGTGAAGATAGAAAAGTGGAGAAAAATAACTCCAGAAAGGAATATAGCATTGTTCAACTCTAGAACTGAGAGGAAAATTGAGAATCACAACTCATTCTAGATGTAAGAAGCCATGGGAAGGGTTTTTGCTGCAATTCGATAAGAAAGGATGATGAGTGACTGTGAAAGTACTCACACATACCTCCTTTCTTGGTATAGAGAGAAATCTGGTTACCATGACCCTGTGGGAGGAAGAGAGTAACATCCATCCCAAACTGTCATTGAGCAAGGAGACAAAGTCTCTCTTAGAGCATCATGGTCTAGCTTGGGGGTGGCCAACAATAAATCCATTAGGAGTGGTTGTGCCTAAGGTTGGGTGGAAACAAGCACCCCTTTCAACAGTTTCTTCATGGTTTCCAGTTTATGATAAGTACATTCATACTCTGTGTAATAAAATGGATGTGATGATTGAATGTCTATGTTTGTGGTTAAGTTTTATAGTATTTGAAAAATTATTAGAAATTCTCATTTGCTTCTATGAACTTCTATAGTTACATGGCCTTCTATTTACCTCAATATGGCTGCTAAAGAGTTATTGAATGTGAGTATGTAGGAGAGTCAGGGTAGGATTGGCTGAAACGTTTAAGTCATGATGAACTTTTGAGTCTAACTTAGCGGGAATGTCAAGTTCAAACTCTATGAAAGAAGAGCGTTTCCTTCAGACCTTTCACCCATGCGACCAAGGGCTCATACCCACGACCTTAATTAAATATCGGCTAAAAGATGAGCGTACCCCCCTGAACCTCAATATGATTCTATATGACCCATGGCTGGAAACTACTTGTTAAGCCTGAAAGGAGGGAAGCTACTCTGGCTTCAAAACTCTGGGAATTCAAAGTTTCGAGACATACGACTTCACAACCCTCAAAAACAACCGAAGACCAGAGTCGTGAATGGACGAGGGTCATGGATCTGGGAATCCATCGAGATCTCTTTCTCAACCATTATATAGAACCTAGTGAGGGGGGGGGGTAGTTCTAATCACTTCAACAAAGTTCCACTTTGGGAAAATAAGGGTGGTCTAATGCCAAAAATACCCAATGCTAAAGTCACGAAGATAATCTAGACTATTGAGAGTAAAGGGATGCATCTCCACCGATCAATGACTATCTGGAAGTTCAAGTATTCAATGGTTTTAAAATGTAAATGCAAGAACACGTGATCTTACCCAAATCTTTGCAAGCCGGAGTAAATCTCGACTGTGAACACAAGGTACACATGGTGATATATTGGGTGTGGTTTAGAGTTCGGAGCTCCAGAAGGCAGATGGAAGTTACATACCAAAATCCAAAATTCTGAATTTATGAAGCGACGTGGACCGTCGATCCTCAGATCCTTTAGGATCCTTCTCAACTGTCGATCTAAAGACTCTGTTGAGAACCCCTCTTAACTTCACAACCAACCAAGACCTGTCGTGGAGCGACACATGACCCCCTCCTGTCTCCTGTCAAATGTCATCTATTGGAATAGAGCCATTGGATGAGAGTCTACATGGCACAAGATCCTATAGTTTGGAGACTTGACAATCCAGAGGAACTTGGCCGAGAGTCTTAAAAGTGTGAATACTCTTGAAGTCGCGAATGATGAATTAAATCTCCACCATTGATAGGTAGAGGAAACGTGGCACCAGATCTTATAGTCCAGAGACTTAACACTTCGAGGGATTCAAGATGTGGTGAGTTGACCAACTTTGAAGCCTGGAGTTGCAAAGCAATGAGAGCCATGGATCTATGGATCTATGTGGATAGATCTCTACAATGATATCTAAAGAATGTGAGAAGGTTGTTTGTTTGGTGATGATGTGGTTCACTGACATCATCTAGGGTGATGTGGAACCACAACTAAGGTTCCATGTGTCACCAAGATGTGGATGTTTTTTATACCCCTTATACCTATTAGAGTGTGGCATGTGTCACCCTCTGATGAGGGCACGTGTCACCCCTATCCCTTTCTATGTGTCAACTTATGGTACGTGCCCGCCTAGCCAAAGTGGTTGGTGATGTAACCGAGACACCGAGAGTCAAAGGAACCTTCGGGATATCCTCTAATCATTGGATCTAGACCATATTTGACATTTGGGTAAGCTCCCCAAATGTCAGAGCTATGAATAAATGTGAAACGTAGATCTGAGAACCGTTCAGGATCTCTCTTGAATGTTATATCTTGGCTATGGTCAGCTCGACGTTGACCACTCTGATAGCAGGGAGGAAGTCATTCCACGAACTCCCAAAACATTGAAGTTATGAAGTAATAGAGGCCATGGATCTAGGGGTTATGTGGACACACCATGACCATAAGATCGAAGAACTTGAAAGGTGATCAATCCAGGGTGATAAGGTGTGCCGACGCCTAGTCAGGTTGATGTGGACCCATGTATGATGTGCCATGTGTCCAATGGATTCATATGTTTCATAGACCTTATAGGTCGATAAACCAATGACACGTGTCACCCATTGAAGGGGCCATGTGTCATATTTTACCCCTTGGCACATGTTCGACTGTCCATTGGTAGGTGGAGTAGTCAGGGCCCAACTATCCTTACCTTTGCATTGCCTCATGCAAGGAGAACCCTTTGACAGTTTGGGACTTCGGGAGTTCAAAATTTCGGAGTGTAGTGTCATATATCTAGGAAAGGACCTGAAGGCTGGGGCCATGTGGAGAAATCTCAGGCCCCTTTACAACTTTGCTAATCCAACGCTCCATAGGAGTGAGTGTATTAACCCTATGGAACTCCCAAAGCCCAGAGTTCTGGAATAGATCATGACCTTTGACTATTGGAGACACATGGCCACTGTTCGAGGTCCTCTACGACTTCACCAATTTGACACTACATGGATATCACATGAAGGAGTGAAAAATATCTCCGAAGCTCAAATTTTTGAAGCCTCTTCCCATTCGTAGGATTTTAGTGAGTGACATGAGACATTTATTCTCTCCATTGTTCGGTGATCTAGGAACTTGGCGTTCGGGAGGAATGTCGTGCAATACCATTGGAACTCTTGAACTCTGGGAGTTCCAAACTCCCAAAACCTTCGCTAAGAAAACATTTTAGCTCCTGATTTTCAACTCGAGGTCACAAGGAGGACTCAACTAGTTGGTTTAGGTGCATAGTGTGAGAAGTACACTCTGGGTGAACATAAGAAATGGGTTTTCACCTTAAGGGGACCAAAGCTGAACCGAGAGAAAGCGAAATTTTTGATGCCCCATCCCTTAAAATAAAATTTAGGGATCAGGTGTGTTACAAATTGGTATCAAAGCATGGTAACCACACTTGGCCCGCTTGGGCTCATGCACGAGTCGATTAAAAACCATAATTAGAGAAATTTTAGGGGTGACACCCTATCTTATCCCATTCTTAAGAAACTTTCTGCTATTGTATATGTTTTGAAGAACTTGAACTGTGTGCTACTCATAAAACTAGTAAATCATTAACTAACAGAAAATGTTTTATCATCACTCAAGTAGGCATCAAACAAATGGAAAACTACAACGTAAGGGATGGTGACACACCATGAGTTGGGGGAAATCTCCCACAATAGAGAGGAAGAGTTTTATGAGAGGAGGGAGGTGGAAACCCCTCCAGATTTGGCCAAAATTGTAAGAAGCCTCATGACAGTATTACAAAGCTGTAAGGTTAAAAATGAAAGGTTGATAAGAGAACATGAAAATTAGATTGAAATTCATGCAGTCTTACTACAAAGTCTATCATATATACAAAGACAACTGTAAGATGGTCCAACTTCCAGTCATGTGGACATGAATCATACTAAGAAAACTCCAAGTCCACCTGAGATACAAAATCATGGTCCTAAAAGTGGCCACACCAGGAGGAGCACCTTAAGGAAAGCCCAACATGGAGCCAAGATACACTCATCGAGAGATTCCTATGGCGAGGACACTGGCAATTCCAAGGAATCTTCTAGTGGTAAAAATAGTTCCGATTCCCAGACGAGAAGAAAGAAGAGGAAACATTCCAATAGTCATGACCCTGAAGAATTCAATAAAGAAAAACCACCCAACTTCAATGGAGAGATTAAGAAGGGTGAAGAAGAAGAAGTTTGGCTACTCAGCTTAAAGAAGTACTTCATAGTCCATGACTACTCTGAAAACTTAAAGGCTCAGATAACCATTTTCAACCTGAATGGGAAAAATTCCATTTGGTGGGAGGACCTTAGGAATGTGAAAGGAATCCATGAGAAAGACTTGTCATGGAAACAATTTGAGAAATACTTCAAGAAGAAGTATTTGTCATAAAAGTACTTTGACAGGAAGACCAAGGAGTTCTATGAACTCAAGCTGGGAAAACTCACCATAGATGAATATATCAACAAATTTCTTGAGTTGATGAGGTATGTGCCCTATATAAAGGATGAAAAAGTAAAGATGAAATGATTTATTATTGGATTACCTCAGCCTATTGTGAAATAATTGAGTTTGATGAGCCAAATATTTTAGAAGATACTATTGGAAAGGAAAGGTATTGCTATGAGCAATTCAATAATAAGACATAACACCATAAATACTGGGTGAAGAAAAACAATTCGAGATTCAAGATGAAGGGGTTTAAATCCTCAATATTTAAGAACCATGGGAAAATCTCTAGGATGAGCCTTCCCACTAGAAGTGTGTATCAACAAAACTTTCCACCTTAGAGTGGAAATAAACCATTCGGAGCAGCCCCAAGAAAGACTGATAACACAAAGAGAGATCCCTTGAAATGTTGGGTTTGTGAAGATGAAAATATGTTGAGGGAATTTTCACATAGGCAACAAAACAATAGGAGGGTCTACAAGGTCCAAAAGGCTACCACAGTCAATGATGTGGCTAGGAGCATGCTACAAATTTATGCAGCCTTGGATAATAGACAAGCTGACCACCGAGCTTCAGTGTTGGATATCAAAGTTTTGATTTCCAACCATACTGTTTCCATTTTAATTCAACCTGGTTCTAATTTGAGTTATGTTTCCCCTCAAACTATTGAGAAATGTAAATTGCAACAAGTTAAACATGTTAAATCATGGCTGGTACAACTAGCCACTAGAACCAAAATAAAATTAATAGAGGTCATACCAGTAGGACAATTCATTATGAATGAATTACCCACCCTAGCAACCCTAAACATGCTCCCTTTAGGGTCTTACAAAATTCTGATTGGCGTGGAATGGTTGGATTCCCATAAAACCAAGTTGGAATGTTACAATAAAACTTTGGAGTGTGAAGATGGAGGAGGAAGAAGGATAAACCTACAAGGGATTCAAAATCTTGTCTCAGTGAGATGAATATCGACCCTCCAAGTGAAGAAGTATTGCAGAAAGGGATGTCCCTTATATGCAATACAAGTGCTAAACTCTGTTGAGAAAAAAAAACCCAACCTAGAGGACCATCCCATATTGAGAGAATATAAAGATGTGTTTCTAGAAGAGGTGCTAGGTCTACCTCCAAGAAGGGACATTGAATTCTCAATAGAGCTTGTACCAAAAGCGGTGACAATGTCTAGAACACCCTATGGAATGAGTACACAAGAGCTAGTTGAGCTCAAACTACAACTAAAAGAGATGTGGGACAAAGTCTACATTTGGCCTAGTGTGTCTCCATGGGGAGCACTAATATTTTTTGTGAAAAATAAGGATAGCACACTCAGATTGTGCATAGATTATAGAAAAATCAATAAGATGACCATCAAGAATAAGTATCCCTTACCAAGGATTGATGACTTGTTTGACCAATTAAGGGGTGATATAATCTTCTCCAAGATTGACTTGAGGTATGGATACCATCAAATCCGAATTAAGGATGAAGACATCCACAAAACAACCTTTAGAACAAGGTATGGTCACTGTGAATTTGTGGTGGTTCCATTCAGGCTAACCAATGCACCAACCAATTTTATGTGCTTAATGAATAATTTAGTTAGTAAATTCTTAAACAGATTTGTATTGGTTTTCATTGATGATATCCTAATCTATTCTAATAATAGGTAAGAGCATGAAGAACATCTCAAGTTAGTGCTTCAATTACTAAGATAACATCAACTCTATGCTAAGTTTAGTAAGTGTGACTTTTTCTAGAAACAAGTCTGTTACTTAGGCCATGTTATTTCCGAATAAGGGGTGACAGTTGATCCTGAAAAGATCAAAGACATTATGGACTAGCCTACCCGAAAGGATGTATCTAATATCAGTTCCTTTATGGGCCTAGAAGGGTACTATAAGAGGTTCATAAAATGTTTTTCTAGGATTGATTTCCCAATCACTTCCCTTCAGAAAAAGGGATTTAAATTCATTTGGACATCAAAATGTGAAGAAATATTTCAAGAGCTAAAATACCTTATAACCAATGTGCCTATGATGAATATTAAAGACCCAAACAAGGACTTCCTTGTGTGTACAAATCCATAAAATTGAATGAGCATGAAGTCAACTCTACAACCTATGATATGGAATTGGATTCCATAGTACACGCTTTAAAAATGTGAAGGAATTACCTCTTAGGTAGAATATTTGTGCTTATGACAGACCATAGTGGGTTGAGATATTTGTTTGACCAACTGAAACTCAATGTTATATAAGCTAGATGGATGGCTCTCCTTAGTGAGTTTGATTTTGTAATTAAACATACCAAGGGAAAGGAGAATAGGGTGGCTGATTCCCTTAGTAGAAGTATGGAAGTGGTTCTCTTGGAAGCTATAAGATCCAATGAATAAGACATCAAAGAGAGGGTCAAAAGTGCACAAGAAACATATGCATTTTTCAAGACCGTGACATCATACCTAAAGCAAGAGCCGACATGGATAAAGTATGAAGGATATCAGATGTTGAATAATGGCTTGTTAACTTACAAAGGTAGGTTGTATATTCTGAATTGTGATGACTTGAAGAGGTTCATAATGGATGAACTACACAAAACACCATATCCTGGTCATCCTGGTTATCAGAAAATGATCACGGTCACTAGGAGACTATTTTATTGGCCCAGAATGAAAAAAAACATAACTAATTACATAACTAAGTGTCTAGAATGTCAACGAGTTAAGGAAGAGAACTGACACCCAACAGGGTTGTTGCATACCCTATCAATTCTAGAATGGAAATGGGAAACCATCTCCATTGGTTTCATCACAGGGTTACCAAAATCAACCAAACAGAACGATGCCATCATGGTAGTTGTGGACAAACTGACCAAGGATGCTCACTTCATTCCTATCAATTCAACTTGCAAGGAAATATATATTGCCCGTGTTTTCGTGAAAGAGATATTTAGACTGCATGGCATGCCCAAGGAAATTATATTTGACAGAGATATCAAATTTACTTCAAACTTTTGGAAATCTCTGTTTGCTGGTTTCGAAACAAAACTGCTATTTAGTACAACCTATCACCCTCAAACTGATGGAAAAACAGAATGAGTAAACTGGGTATTAGAGGACATGTTAGGGATGCATGTAATGCATCAACCTAAGAAGTGGGAAGACTACCTACCACTGGTATAGTTTTCTTACAACAATGGCTATCAAGAATCATTAAAAATGAGCCCTTTTGAAGCCCTCTATGGAAGATAGTGCAAGATTCTAATCAACTGGAATAATATAGTAGATAGAATTATAATTGGGCCTGACATGCTAAAATAAATGGAACAAAAAGTAATTCAGATAAATCAAAATATGAAAATAAATCAGGATAGACAAAAAAACTATGCAGACAAAAAGATGACTCTTAGAGAGTTCAAACAGGGGATCATGTGTATCTCCGAGTTAGGCCTAAGAAAATTTTCTTGAGGATGGGAGCTTGTGCCAAGATGGCACCTTGGTATTGTGGAACCTTTGAGATTTTCGATAGAGTGGGACATGTAGCCTATAGGCGAGCACTCCCTTCCACAGTGAAGGCACATGATGTTTTCCATGTTTCGTTATTAAAGAAATATGTACATGATTCTAATCATATCATTGACTGGTCTATGATTCAAGTGGAACCAGAGGGAGAATTACTGCCATAAACTAAATGCATAATATATAGGAAGGAGATCCCACTTAGGAACAAAACCATTCCACAAGTCAAGGTGAAGTGGAAACACTTTTTACCAGATGAGGCCACATGGGAAATGGAGGATGCCACGAGACATGCATATCCGTTTTTGTTTAATTCTGTACATACAAAGCACATCGACAGATAGAACTTCAAGGACGATGTTACTTTAAGGAGAGGGGATTGTAACACCCTATTTTCCCCAGTCTGTAAGTATAACTATAACTGGCTAAGAAACTATGGCAGACTAGATATGTTTGAATGTCTGATTTGATGAACCTTTGTATAAAAAGTCAATGTATGTATTTTATGATTTTAATAGAAAGTGGATAAGTGTTGCATAACTGCTAAAAGGGGGAGTTTTCCAAGATGTACGATGGATTATATGAGAGGTATCATGAGGGGAACCATAAGTGGTTGACACGACCGCCACCAAAATAGTGAATTACTAGATTTAATGAATGAAAATAGTCCTCTGACCTAGATTTGAATTACCAGTCAGAGTGGTAGCTGGGAGTGTCCTCCTCAAGAGTTAATGAGGAGATGGAGTAGATTACCCATCTGTAAGACTTCTAGACCCATACATGAGTTTGGGATTCAGTCCCATGCAACCCTAACGAGAAAGGCAGGAAATAGGTAATTTATGGGCAGAGGCAAAGGGGCGAGGAGGAGATCTGTGAAGAGATAAGCGCGGAGAAAATGAACTCCAGAAAGGAAGAGAGTGCTTTTCAGCTTTGGAACTGAGAGGAAAAATGAGAAGTAAAGCTTGTTCTAGATGTAAGAATCCAGGGTTGGGGTTTTTGCTGCAATATGATAAATGAGGCTAATGAGTGACTATGAAAGTACTCGTGCAGACCACCTTGCTTGGTAGATAGATAAAACTGGTTTCCAAGACCTTGTGGGAGGAGGAGAGTAACCTCCATTCCTAATTTTTGTTGAGCAAGGAGACATAATCTATCTCAGAGCATCATGTTCTAGCTCGGGGGTGGCCAATAGTAAATTCGTCTAGAGTGGTTATGCCTTAGGTTGGGTGGAAACATTCACCCCTTTTAGCAGTTGCTTCACAGTTTCCAGTTTCTGATACGTATCTTCATACTATGTGTAATACAATGGATGCGTTGATTGAATGCCTGTATTTTTGGTTAAGTTTTACAGTATTTGAATAGTTATTAGAAATTATCATTTACTTATGTGAACTTATATAGTTACATGGACTTCTATTTACCTCAGTCTAGTTGCTAGAGAGTTATGGAATGTGAGTCCGCAGGAGAGTCAGGGTAGAATTGACTGAAACGTTTAAGTCTTGCAGACCTTTTGAGTATGCCTTAGCAAGAATGTCAAGTTCAAACTCTATGAAAGAAGGGTGTTTCCTTCAGACCTTTCACCTGTGTGATAGAGGGATCATACCCATGACCTTAATTAAATATTGGCTAAAATCTGAGTGTAGCCCCCCTGAACCTCGATATGATTCCATATGACCCAGGGATCAAAAATCCTCGTTAAGCCTGAAAGGAGGTGTTAGCACTCCGTAAATTTGTTTGGCTGAAAAATAGACGACGAAGGTAACATTTTTAACCAATATTTGATACCTCAAACTAGTCTTTCGGATATGGAGAGGGATCTCTCAGAAATGTCATGGTCTCCACATAGGATATGACTTTGAAAACAATGGCTGGATTTAACACCTATGATATGATGGGTTTTGGTTATATTGGCGTAGGAAAGTAAGACTTGGGATATGGGGTCGATTTGAGGAAGAGATAGGACAAATGAATCAGTGTCTAGACTCGAGAGGATAAGGCTAGGTGAGAAACAACCTTCAGTGTAAAACCGTAATGTGTGCGGGAGAAATTACAGGAAGCAACTCAAGAGCACTGTTGTGGGCGAATTCAGAGCTAGATTTAGAGGAAAATGTTTTCTCAAAGTGGCGCAAACATGGGGCGCTGTACAACAAATCCACATGTTCAATAATTTGTTCTGAAACAGATAGAAAGAGATATGAAATAAAGATAACAGGAAAGAACATATGGAAATAAAGAAGCACAATACATCCAACTATTACAACTAGAATCTTTTCATCAAGTGACAAGACCTTTGCATTAAATTCCGGTCAAAAACTCAGATAACATACAATAGCTATCGTCTACCATTTTTTTCCAACCAACCTGACTTACATTGAAAATATGAAATATATGAAAGAGGGTGCTGCTTGGGCTACCCTGCTTCCTAACTGATAACCCTTAGAACTAGGACAATTGAGCAACATGCGCTGGAGACCCTTCGCATAGTGTTTTCCAAAAATAGACAATAATCACGCCTGTTTACTTATGACTATTCGTAGGTTCACCACGTGGATATGATCGTCATTCAAGATTTGGCATGTAGAAAAGATGTGTCGCTGTGTCCCTTTGAGCAGGTGTCTCGGTGAACAGGTGTTTGTCAGAAGCTTGCTGTCTGTAAGTAACGACTTCAATTTCTGTGATGTGATCATTTTATGAGAACTGGATGTAGTGAGTAGCTGTTAGGTCGTCCTAGCCATTATCAAAATGGTAGTGTGCTTTAGATAAATGTATCATTCAAAAATTCCAAGATTTGTCTCATCCTTTATGGGTATAAAGACAGGCACCATCTAGACTTTATTTTCCTGCGCGCTGTCGAGAGCCATGCATGATTCCTTCTTGGTTGTTTCACATTCTCTGGAATGTTTCGTGTGCCTTTCTTCTGTCAGTCTCTCTATTTATTGCAGATGTACAATGGTGTCTTGTGCCTCTCTGATCTCCCTTTTCAACCATGCCATGTTCCCTTCGCGACCTTGCGTTGCCGATGCTTCTGTAGCCTTTGTCGCTAGCTGTCACCTCAATTCCACGTTTTCCTGATAGATTTCAGTGACAACCATCTTTTCTTGCTTCAGCTGCTGATATGGAATTTTCTCATTTTCTCGTGCAATATGTACTCTCCTTGATCTGCTCCTATCTTCACGGCTTGATCCTCCAATAGTTTCTAGCCGGATGGCGTGTCTGAGTAGTTCTTCAACTGTCAATCCGACGCACGGTTCTTATGAAATTTGAGCTTCCATGATCTCCTGGTTCTTTCTCGGCCTACCCCTCCTCCGAGGAATTTGTTTCTAGGGATAAGGGGCTCTTACTATATTCCCCTCCTGTTCGAATCCCTCCGTTTCATATTTTTCGTGATTTGATCTCCTCTTCTCTACAGGTAAAATAATAGTTCCTTTCACATCTTTAGGAATGCTTGCTGCAGGTGAGAATGAATCCTAGTCCCTTTGGGGCTCGGACCTTATAGTTATACTGATCCACATGCCTTTCCTTGTTCTCTGAGAGGTCTCCATGGAATGACCAAGGTGATCTCTGCACGTAGTTTATCCAACAAACGTACAGGAGGGAAGGTTCTGAACAAGATGGAATTGCAAGGGAAATTACAAATAGAGTTTAGGCCTGGTTCTACGATTGGAGAGAATGACGAGCATCTGAGATTTATAATGAATTAGAAAGGAGAGGAAAATCATGCTGGAGGACAATGAATTCATGGTGACGAGATGTTCCAAGTCAAGTTGTAGGTTTTTCATGGAAAATCCTCATGTGTAGGATATAAGTGATAAGTTTTGTTGGGCATGTATGATATGAACATCATGATTTTGCATTCCATCGGCCTCCACGATGAACTAATAATAAATGATGTACTTTCCTACGTGACCTCTATTAACCACTTGACTCAACCTAGGGCATGTAGAGACTGGTTTCTCAACATGACTCGACTTTCTTGGAAAATACATACCCGTACCTCTTATACGATTTTCAAATCTGGCATCCCTTCTCGCTTCCAAGGTCCAACTAGACATTTGTTGACTTCAAACCCATACTATTATGTACCTGACTTTACATGTTCGGGTGCATGGGTCACAACGTGACTTTAAAACCGACTCTAAAAATGGAAAAAAAATGGCGGTGCTAACAACTGGTTCCAATGGGGATGCTATCCTCCCTGTGAGATAGAAAAGAACAGTAGACCAGGTGCCTAACCATTGGGATTTATTTGACTTCTAGACACTGGGAAAAACAAACTAAACCTATCGACATAGATTCTAAGACTTCAACATAAACTTAGGGCCTTCACTTCGGGCTTCAATTTTCTATTGACCTACAGACTCGACGTAAAATAAAACGACTATTTACAATGACAAATGACTTAAACAAATTTTATTTCATCAGGTAATGTTTTAGGAACATGCCATTTATAGGGCCCCAATCAAAATTTTCTCCATCTGATCCTTCTAAAAAATAAGCATTTTTTCCGCTATGATCACAGATTCTGAATGGACCCGTACAAAGGTGGTCGAACTTAGAATGCTTCCCTTTACCTTCATTTATTGCATCCCATATCAAAACTATGTCACCCAACTGGAAATATTCTGGCTTAGAATGCTCATCGAAGGCTTTCTTTATCTTTTCCTGATGATGCTGCGACCGATTATACACTTTCTCTCTCTCCTGCTGCATGTGAATTAGCTGATTAATTCTTCTTTGCACAACATTTGGCTTAGCCTCTTGTTCTTGCAACAAATTATTGACAGGCGGTCTCAGTGAAGTAGGGAAAATTGCGTCCGTGCCATATACAATCTAGAAAGGTGACGTTGATATAGATTTCTTGGTGGTGACCTGATCTGCACACAATGCGTAGATAATCTTTTTATGCCAGGCTCCCATATTTTCTTGAAGGAGTCTTTTGATAATTCTGGCCAGGCTCTTATTCGAGGACTCTGCTAACTCGTTTCCTTGTGGATAGTATGCCATGGAATTCCCTAGGGTTATGTTATAATCCTGGAAAAAATTATCCATCCTCTTAGATTTGAATGCGGCTGCATTATCTGTAACGATCTTAACAGGACACCCAAACCTCGAAAAAATGTTTGTCTCCAGGAATCGGATAATGATTGCGTCGATATCTTGTTTCGTGGGGATCACCTCTATCCATTTAGTGAAATAGTTGGTGGCCGTGAGTATCCATTTGTGCTGCGTAGAGGATGGCAGGTTTATCTCTCCTATTAAATCTAGATCCCACTGCATAAAATGTGCTTCGACTGAGATCGACTTCAGTGGTAGGGTATGAAACTTTCTTCTTCTATCAAAACTTTGACATTCATGGTAGTTGGAGACCTCCTTATATACATTAGCAAAAAATGTAGGCCAGTAATAACTCTCCCTCAGGATTTTGTGCGCGATGGTTTTCCAATAGTGGTGTCCTCCACAGTTGCCCTTGTGAAATTATTGTATGGCCTGCTTCATGATGCAAGAGCATCATGAGTGAGACAACAAATCAAGCGCAAAGGTAAAGGACAACTAGAATTTCACTAGCACACGTTTTGAGAACATTTTGAATTTTAGAGGATAAAGCGTTAATGAAATATCTGGAAGGACATATTTGCATTTATGTTTCAAGATTGTAAAATAGATATTGAGTGTTTCTCCCATCTGTCGGATATGGAGGCATTTAATTGTAATGAATGTAAAGTAGGTATCTTTTAGTTCGATTAGATATCTTAGAGTTTCAAGAGGGAAAAAACTCAAAAAAGACACTCTCGTTTGGATCATTAAGATAAGTAAGCTATAGAGAAAGAAAGAGAGAGCAAATAAGAACATAGATTTTAGGATTTTATAAGAAGATAGATTTTTCTATTGAACTCATGTACATGAGCACTAGGATTAATATAAAATTTCTTTAATTCCATTTCATGGTGTTGTGGTGGTTGTTGTTTACATCTATTTTTAATGGTATGTTTACAATCTTGCTTATGTTCTCTGTTATGCATTTGTTTCAATGCTATGTGTGTGTATGCTCTTGATTTCATGATGAATGTATGAAGTCTGTGAGAAAATAAGTATGAGTTTCAATTGTTTCTCGTACTAAGGATTCCTACAAGGAGTGCAATGAAGGTCTGCATAGAGTGTGTTGACATGGTTTTGCGTTTTATCTCAGAAAAGCTCAGGAGGGATACCGTTTTTATTATACGAGTGGGAGTGAAAGTATAGCACAAAGTTGTGCAAGGAGTGCGTAGGTGAGTGGAAGTCTTAGACTTTTCCAACCAAGGAGAAAGGTTGAAGAATTGCTGTTGCAGAGAAGTGTATAGAGTTGAAGAGTGAAATAACCAAGGGTTATTGTGAGTTCCATAAGGTGTGCGTGCAGGGATTCCTTAGATTCCAGGAGTTACAATGAGAGTCCAAATTCATAAGGGTTAGAACCTTTGAAGTGTTCAAGGGAAGAATGAGGTCCAGAGGCACCTCATAGAACGTAAGATTAGAAGGAAAGATGCTAAGATAATTGGGCAAAATTCTTTGGGGAATTTGAACGGACGGTTGAAATTCTCAGAGGGAGAATCACTGAAGTTCCATGGGTCGTTGGATCTTGCAGACCAGCGGGGAGATTAAGGATGAGTGTATTTCAGCACTCGTAAGCTCAAGAGGAACAATGGTCATTGGATCTGGATCAACGAGAGTCGTTGATCTCGCGCCTGTATTTTGTATTTTGGAATTTGGGGTGTGAAAGAAGTTGTGACTTGGAGTCGGGAGTTGCGAACTCCCGATTCACGAAGTCCCGATCAAATCAGGACCATCAGATCGCAGGAAGATCAGAGTCGTTGATTGTGATGAGGAATCATCGTGATTTCAACCATCAGTGGGAGAGATTGTTGTATTGAAATTCACCGATACATGAAATTATGAAGTGCAGAATTGTTTGGGCCCCAGGTTCTATTTAAAGGTCACATCAAGAAAGTCAAAGGGGAGGAGTCAAAGACCCGTTAGCCTTTCAGGGTTTCGGGAACTGACGAAACAAAAACTTTGTATTAGGGGTCATGAAGTCGCAAAACCTGAAATACCTTTTCAGTTGAAGGCTGTGGTCATATCAGTTGACCTTGTAGGTAAGAGTTGGCATTTAGTGCTTGCTCGCACAGTTGTAACTCCCAACAAGGACATGTGGAAACACTTGTGAGATTTCTGTGGGAAATCAAAGAGTCAATCAGAATCGAGGGGAGATTAAGAATGATCCTAGATCAGGAGGTCGTGCAAAACCTACTGAGGTAGGCATGTCTGTATCAGGTGGTATCAGAGCCCAGATTTTAAATTCTGCAGGGAACAAATTGAAACAATGCCGCCAAGAAGGAGAGAGAGACAAATACCCGATCCAACTGTGGAAAGGGAAGTGAGATAACTCCGTGCTCGATTATATTCTATGGAGACAACACATAGATGAACAGTTGATGGTGGAGATGTCAATGAAGCTGAAAGTGAAAATGAGGCTGGAGCTGAAGAAGAAGTTGTAGCCAAAGATGTTGCAGAAGAACGTCTATTCATAGCTGTTGCAAGAATAGGAGCCAGGGAAAAAATGGATATTCCAATGTACGAAGGCAACTTAGACATTGAGGAGATGCTAGATTGGTTTATAGCTCTAGAAAAATACTTCAAATATGAGGATGTTGAGGAAGATAAGAAAGTTAAACATGCCTTCACTAAACTTAAAGGGCATGCAACACTGTGGTGGGATGAACTGTAGGCTGACCAGTGTTGCAAAGGCAAGAAAAGAATCAAAAGCTGGGATATAATGGTTTCGAATATGAAAGCCAAATTTATACCCAGGGACTACCAAATTAATTTGTTTCAAAGAATGCAAAATTTGAGACAAAAAGGGATGGTAATGAAGGAGTAAATTGAAGAGTTTTACAGATTAAACATCAGAGCAGGTCATCGAGAGAGTGATGATGAAAAGGTCACCAGATACTTGAATGGCTTGAGATATGAGCTTCAGGACGAAATAAGCATGCTAACCATCATGAATGTGGAAGATTCTTATCAAATAACATTGAAGGCTGAAGAAAAATTAGCTCGAAAGCAAGGTCAGAGAGGCAGAGGTAGAAGTCAGAGCAGAGGCAAAGAAATTGCCCATGACAGAACTCAAAATCCCAAGGATGAAGAAAAGAAACCTCACACTCACCCTGAAAGAGGAGGAAGTTCACAGGGAAGACAATGTGTCGACAGGAACACTTTTCCGCAAGCTAGAGGAAGAGGAAGAGGCAGAGGTGTTGAGATAAAGTGTTTTGTCTGTGGAAATATCAGACATAAGTCTTATGAATGTCCTGACAGAAAAATATATGGAGGAGGCGAAGCTCACATTTCAGAAGCACAGAGGCAAAATGTGTTGGACAACTGAGAGGGGGGGTGAATCAGTTGTTATCGTGCTTAAACAATTATGCTTCTTTTAAACTCTTTACTGAGACACTAAATGATAATCACAATAATGCAAGGAAATAGACAATGGAAAATTCAACATCAGTCACACATATGAGAAACATAGAGACATATATTTCTTGAGGAAACCCATACAGGGTAAAAACCTCTTTTTCTTTATATGATAAGTA
>JZKD02S1723816.1:455201-474654 GCA_000966675.3 Picea glauca
ACTTGTCACTCCCTGGTTGTGCCACGTGTCACTTTGCTGACGTGATCTGTTGACGTGTGTTGGATCGATGGTTCATATCTCATGCGTGTTTTAACGGCTGCGATCAAATCGCAAAATCGCACTTCGCGAAATCGGAGTTTCCGTTGTCATGAGTTCTTTTCATTTTGAAATCGTGATCCCCGATTCTCCGATGAATGAGATCAACGGTCCAGACCTCTTTTTCACTTTAATGGCTGCGATCATATCGCGAAATCGGAGTTTCCGTTGTCAAGTGTTCTTTGCATTTTGAAATCGCGATCCCCGATTCTCCAATGGCTTATCTCCCTCGCAACTTCTGCATATCTGACAACTGTCGGGGTTTGCTTCCAATCTGATGGCTTATATCACTTCTTTTATGCGCTTAACTCCTGCGCTTAACATCTGCGCAGCTTCTCCCGATCCAACAGCTGTCGCGATTTCTGAGTGAGATCCGACGGTTCTCGGTCTCTTTCCTATGCTTCTTGCGCATATAAGACTGCTATTCCTCCTGAGCTTAATTTCCTTTGTCTTCTGTTTTCCTGTCATCTTCACTGTTGTACTTGCCATCAATGACAAGAATATGCTAACTGTTACACATTTCCAACAAAATGTTGAGGTAGAAGATGCAGAAGGCGGAAGATCTTTAATGATGTAGAAAATTCTCTTGAAGCCATAGAAGGAGATAGAGAATCCAGTCCAGAGAAACAGTTTGTTTAGAACTACTTGCAAGACCAAGGATAGGGTATGAAAGGTAATAGTGGATAGTGGAATTATAAATAATCCAGTCTCCACATAAATGGTGGAAAAGCTGGAATTGGAGACAGTTGCACATTCGAGCCCATACAAGGTATCGTGGTTACAAAAAGGACATCAGGTAACCCTTACTAAACAATGTTTAGTTGAATTTAAGATAGGGGTTACAGAGATGAAATCTTATGTGATGTTATTCCCATGGATGTCTGTCATATTTTGTTGGGTAGACCATGGCAATATGTCAGAAATGTTGTTCATGATGGGAGAAGGAACACATACACCTTGGAGAAGAATGGTAGGATGCATATGTTGCTGCCAATTAAGGAAAAGGAGGTAAAAACAGAGGTGAGAAATACTATACTTCTCATGAGTGGGAAGGAACTTTTTGATGAAGTCAAGAAAGAAGAAGACATGTAGTTTGCTGTGGTGAGACAACCCAGAGTCATTCTGACAAGTACCAAGATAGATGATCTACCTGAGGAAATTCAGGAACAACTAGAGGATTTCACTAATATAGTGGTGGACAAATTACCTTGTTCGTTGCCGCCTATCAGAAGTATAATCCATCACATTGAACTTATACCAGGAGTGAGTTTACCAAACAAAGAAGCGTACAGATTGACGCCGCAGGAGAATGAAGCAGTCAAGAATCAAGTCCTGGATTTGATGCACAAAGGATTGGTGAGAGAAAGCTTAAGTCCATGCGCTGTACCAAAAATGCTAAGTCCAAAGAAGGATGGTGGTTGGAGAATATGTACTAACTTAAGAGATATAAACAAAATCACCATCAGGTATAGATTTCCTTTACCGAGGATAGATGGCTTGATGGATTGCTTGAGTGGAGCAAAGTTTTTTTCAAAAAATTATTTGAAAAGCAGGTATCATCAGATTCGAATGAGAGAGGGTGATGAATGGAATATAACATTCAATATGAATGAAGGACTATATGAATGGATTTTCATTCCGTTTGGTTTGATGAACGTGCCGAGTACTTTCATGAGGTTGATGAACGAAGTCTTGAAATATTTCATTGGAAAGTTTGTGATTGTGTATCTCGATGATATACTAATCTTCAATAAGACCGAGGAGGAACACTTGAGACATTTAACCCTAGTAATGAGGAAATTGCAGCAAGAGAAGTTGCTGATAAATTTGAAGAAGTCATCTTTCATGAAGAAAGAGCTCATTTATTTGGTTTTTGTGATCTCTTCGAACGAGTTGAAGATGGATCGTGAGAAGGTAAAAACAATTAAATATTGGCCATTGCCAAGGAGTATCTTTGAAGTCAGAATCTTCCATGGATTGGCTAGTTTTTACTGGAAGTTCATCAAAAGTTTCAGCGGGATATGTGCACCAATGATGGACACAGTCAAGAAAAGATACAAATCTTTTCATTGAATAGAAGAAGCGGAGAAAATTTTCAAGTTGCTCAAAGATAAGATAACCGAACAACCAGTTTTGGTTCTGCCAGATTTTAGTAAGACATTCCAAGTCATATGTGACGTAAGTGGATTTATGATTGGAGCGGTCTTAAGTCAAGATAGTAGGTCGATTGCATACTTCAGTGAGAAGCTGAACGATACAAAGTTGAAATATTCCACATATGACAAAGAGTTTTATGCAGTCATACATGCGTTGAGAAAATGGGGACATTACTTGGTTCCAAAAGAGTTTGTCTTGTATAGAGATAACCATGCTTTGCAATTCATAACTCGACAAGAGAAGTTGAACCAGAAGCATGCAAAATGGGTTGAATACATGCAAAATTTTACTTTTGTTATAAAGCATATTTCTGGAACTGCTAATAAAGTTGCTGATGCATTAAGCATGAAATGTTTGATTTTGCAGGAGTTTAGAGTGAAGACCTTAGGTTTTGATAACCTTAAGGACATGTACATATATGATCCATATTTTAAGGATGCTTATGAAGCATGTGAGAACCCAGTTCTTAGAGATAGAAGTCAATGGATCGAGTATTTGATTCAGGATGGAATGTTATTCAAGGGAAATCAGTTATGTATTCCGAAGAGTTCTATGAGAGAGAATCTTCTGAAGGAAAAACATAGTGGGGGATTGGCTGGACATTTCGACCATGAAAAAATGTTTGCACAGATGAACAATTTATATTATTGGCCAGGGATGAGGACATATGTCAAGAAATTTGTGAATAGATGTAGGATTTGCCAGCATGCAAAGGGGAAAAGATAGAATGCATGATTGTATCGACCATTTCCAGTACCAGAGAGGCCGTGGGATGCGGTAAACATAGATTTTGTGTTGGGACTGCGAATGGCACAGAGGGGTTGTAATTCCATATTTGTGGTAGTCAATAGATTTTAAAAAATGGCACATTTAATACCATATTAGAAAATCAGTGATGCAACTCACATTGCAAATCTGTTTTTCAAAGAAGTTGTTAGACTTCACGGCTTACCCAGGAGTATTGTTTCAGACAGGGATACCAAATTTGTTGGTCATTTCTGGAGGACACTATGGAAGAAGCTAGAGACATAATTGTATTTTATCTCAACATATCACCCTCAGATGGATGGATAGACAGATATAGTGAACCAAAGTCTAGGAGATTTATTGAGGATTTTAGTAGCTGAACATCACAGTTAGTGGGATCATATTCCGCCACAAGCGGAATTTTCATACAACGATTCACCTAATAGAAGCACATGATAGAGCCCATTTCATATTTTGTATGAAATGCAGCTGAGGGGAATATCTGAATTGAGAGATTTAGGGCAGAGCGAATTCAAAAGTGTTGGAGCATAGAATTTTGCAGCAGAGATGCAAGAGATTCATAGTAAAATCAAAGAGAGATTAAAGAATTCTAACTAGGAATATAAGCGCAAAGAAGATCAACACAGGAGAGAACTTCAGTTTGAAGTAGGTGATTTGGTTCGAGCGCATATCAAAAAAGAGAGATTCCCAAGGGGAACGTATAATAAGTTGAATATGAAGAAGATAGGGCCGTGCAATATTTTGAGGAAATTTGAGGCCAATGCTTATGAGATTGAATTTCCAAATGATGTGGGCATCTCGCCCATATTCAACATAGCATATTTGTACCCTTACAAAGATGATGAAGCAGGAACAAAGGAGGATGAGACATAAGTTCAATGGGTCAAACAGATGCCTGTAGCCGAAAATCCACATATGGAAAAGATAATTGACCACAGAGTTGGAAAGAAGACCCGAAGGAAGACATCCTTTGAGTATTTGGTCAAATGGAAAGGACACTCGATTGAGGATGCCAGTTGGGAAATTGAAGTAGATATCCAAAGACAATGACAGATGGTGCAGGAGATCATGAACAAGAGTTCATGAAAATTTTCAGCCAAGAGAGTATGATGCAGGAGCATTGTGACCGAGCCAACAAAGAAAGTGCAAAGGTAAAGTACAACTGGAATTGCACCAATGCATGTTTTGAGAACATTTTGAATTTAAGAGGATAAAGCGTTAATGAAATATCTGAAAGGACGTATTTTCATTTATGTTTCAAGATTGTAAAATAGATCTTGATCGTTGCTCTCATCTATCGGATATGAAGGAATTTAATTGTAATGAATGTAAAGTAGGTAGATTTTAGTTTGATTAGATAGCTTAGAGCCGCAAGAGGGAAAAACTCGAAAAAGACACCCTCGTTTGGATCATTAAGATAATTCTGTAAGATGTAGAGAAAGAGAGAGAGAGAGCACAAAAGAACAAATATTTTAGGATTGTATAAGAATATAGATTTTTCTATTGAACCCATGTACAAGAGCACTGGGATTAATATAAAATTGCTTTAATTCCATTTCATGGTGTTGTGGTGGTTGTTGTTTACATCTATTTTTAATGGTATGTTTATAGTCTTTCTTATGTTCTCTGTTACACATTTGTTTCAATGTTATGTGTGTGTATGCTTTTGATTTCATGATGAATGTATGAAGTCTGTGAGAAAATAAGTATGAGTTTCAATTGTTTCTCATCCTGAGGATTCCTGCAAGGAGTGCAGTGAAGGTCCGCCTAGCATGTGTTGACAGGGTTCTGAGTTTTATCTCAGAAAATATCAGGAGGGATACCATTGTTCTTATACCAGTGGGAGTGCAAGTATAGCATAGAGACATGAAAGGAGGGTGAAGGTGAGTGGAAGTCTTAGAATTTTCTAACGAAGGAGAAAGGATGAAGAATTGATGTTGCAGAGAAGTGTGAATAGTTGAAGAGTGAAATAACCAAGGGTTATTGTGAGTGTCGCAAGGTGTGCGTGCAAGGATTCCTTAGATTCTAGGAGTTACAGTGAGAGTCCAAATTCATAAGGGTTAGAACCTTTGAAGTGTTCAAGGGAAGAACGAGGTCCAGAGGCACCTCACAGAAATTAAGATCAGAAGGAAAGACGCCAAGATAATTGGACAAAAGTCTTTGGGGAATTTGAATGGACAATTGAAATTCTCAGAGGGAGAATCACCGAAGTTCCATTGGACATTGGATATTGTAGACCAATGGGGAGATTAAGGTTGAGTGTCTTTCAACATTCGTAAGCTCATGAGGAACAGTGGCTGTTGGATTCAGATCAGTGAGAGTCGTTGATTTCGCGCTCGTATTTCGTCTTTCGGAATTTGGGGCGTAAAAGAAGTTGTGACTTGGAGTAGAGAGTTGTGAACTCCCGATTCATGAAGTCTCGATCGAATCAGGACCATCAGATCATAGGAATCTCAGAGCCGTCGATCATGATGAGGAATCATCATGATTTCAACCATCGGTGGGAGAGATTGTTGTATTGAAATTCGCCGATACACGAAATTTCGAGGTGTCGAATTGTTTGGGCCCAAGGTTCTAGTTAGAGGTCACATCAGGAAAGTCAAAGGGGAGGAGTGAAAGACCCATTAGCCTTTTGGGGTTTCGGGAACTGACGAAACAAAAAATTCATATCAGGGGTCGCGAAGTCACGAAACCCAAAATACATTTTCGGTTGAAGGCTGTGGTCATATCAGTTGGTTGTGTAGGTAAGAGTTGGTGTTTAGTGCTTGATCGCATAGGCGTAACTCCCAATAAGGACCTATGGAAACACTTGTGTGTGTTGGATATTTCTGAGGGAAATCAAAGAGTCAATCAGACTTGAGGGGGGATTAAGAATGATCCTATATTGGGAGGTCATGCAGAACCTGCTGAGGTAGGCGTGTTCACGTCACTTCACGTCATCTTCCAGTGAACAACTCAACAATATTCCATCGGGATATTTCCAGTAGAGGGAGTTGTCCAGTATGCAGAACTTAACCACTTTGAGATTGAGAAATACGGCCTTAATATTACTCATGCCCAGAGGGGCCTGGAGATTTTCCAACACATAGATGATGTTCGTGTACCATGGCGAATCAATGAATTGCTGAGGCACCTGTGCAGTTCTTTCTTCTTGGGGGAATTCCGACAGATCAATGATGAAATTCATTTCTACAGCGTTGCAGTCCGACTGTGCCATAAATTTTGTGAGACCCTAACCTTTGATCAGCTTTGTAGGCTTGATTTCAAGGTTGTATTCTAACATGGCCTCTATCCACTTGCCTCTCCTTCCTTCCGAGTTAGTTTGAGTCAGAATATATTTTACTGAACTATTGGGCACACAAGCGATAACATGGGAGTGCAGTATGTATGTCCTGAATTCTTTCAAGGATTTTACTAAGGCATACGCCTACTTTTCCACAATTTCATACCTTAGTGGAGTGTCGCATAGTGTCCGACTGAAATAGGCTATGGGTTTCTCAAAATCCCGTTCGTCCTTCTGCAACAGTATGCCGACAATAGTGTGTTCTGAGACAAATGAAAAAAAGGAGGAAATATTTCGTAAAGTCTGGGCTGGCTAGCACAGGATCCTTACTCAGTGCCACTTTTATATCTTCGAAATACTTCTTGGCCTTTGGGTTCCACTTGATCTTGTTTCCCTCCCTGAGCATTCAAGTTATGTGTTTTATGATTTCTGCCAGGTTTATGATGAATCTCCTAAAAAATTTCACCTTTCCTAGGAAATATTGTACCTCCTTTTTACTCTGCGATATGCCGATATTCAGGATCCCTTCAACCCTTCTCGGGTCTATCTTAATGCCCTCTTTGAAATTATGTTCCCTAAAAACTTTCTTTCTTCTACCACGAAGTGAGACTTCTTTGGATTTAGTGATATGTCAAATTTTATGCACTTCTGGAAAACTCTCTTTAGGTGCTCGAGATGTTGTTTGTCAGAGGTAGAGTACACAATGATGTCATCCATATAAATCATGATAAAATTTTCCCTTTCATCAGCAAATATGATGTACATGACCCTCTGAAAAGTGGCTCCAGTGTTCATCAAGACAAATGACATCTTGGCATACATGAACGTTCCCCAGGGAGTTGTGAAAGTCATTTTCTCTCTGTCGTCCGAGTTGACCATGATCTGATTATATCCTGAGAAACCATCCAGCATAGAGATATTTTGGGACCCCACCACTTTTTGCAGGATGTAGTCTATTTTAGGAAGGGGATAGTGGTCCTTAAGAGGCACTTTATTTAAATTTCATAAGTCCACACACAGTCTTATCTCGCCGCTTTTCTTTCTCACAGGTACCGAATTAGCTACCCATTTAGAGAATCTCAAAGAAACAATAATTTTAGCATCGAAAAGGCTTTTTACCTCTTCCTCAATCAGCGAAAACAACAAGGGATTTATCCATCTCAGCTTCTATTTGAACGGTTTCTGATCTTCCTTGAGAGGGATAACATGTTGGATCACTTTCGTTTCATACACTTTCAGGTCATCGTAGCTCCATGCGAAGATGTCTAGGAAACATTTCATGAGCTTTACATAGTTCTGCTTGACCTCTGGACTAAGTGTCTTGGATAATTTTACCATCTTCGGGTTTTCCTCAATCTTCCACATCATCTTCGCTTGCAGTGATCTTGGGGTTCTTAGCCACATCATTATCGTCAAACAACTTTTTCAGTGGCACGAACCCCTTTGGAATAATATTATTTTTCAATTGTATTATGTCCCTTCCTGCGATCTGGTTTTGGAAAGGGTGATCGTTACTATGTGCATCCGCACTCTCATCTTCATCACCATAGAATTCCTCGTCAATGTTCGTATTAGTGAACTCGTTACTCATAATGAGGAATCTTTCCACCTGTTTGTCATCATCGAACACCTACTAGTGTTTTATATTATCATGCATTGTCGACCTGTTCCTGACCTCGATTTCATACTTTTTGTTTGGGAATATGGGGATCTTGAAAATCGAGGCTGAGGTGGCCAATGCATCGACGATCTGATTTTTATATCTGGGGATAGTAGATAGGTCATATTATGAGAATCCTTCGAGGAGGTCCAAAGACAAATTCCTGTATGCTCTCAGCCTGGGGTGTTTGGTCTGATATGCACCCTTTACCTAATTTATGATCAGCTCAAAATCTCTGTGCACTGCTATCTTCTGCGTGACCAATTCTTTCAGAACTTGTAAGCCCAAGATTAGTGCTTCATACTTGGCCATGTTGTTAGTGCATTCAAACACGAGCTTGTATGAGCAAAAATTCGTGCTTTCTTCAGGGGGGCTCACCGACCCCAGGTCCTTCTCTACTGACTGCGCCGTCAAAACTCATGTTCCACACCCTATTTTTCGTGCGGTCTTTTTGGTCGACGCATTATTTTGTTTCCCACACAGTCTCCTCGTCAACTTTTACAATGGTTGTCAGTTCTTCCTCTTTCAAATTCAGGTCATTGTAGAATATAGAAGACCCCACTTTGGTGTCGATGACATATATGGGATGATTGTGTGGTGACATCTTGCTACTTACCATGTACTTCAACAACAATTCTTTGTACAACCTTATTTCATGGCCAAAAATAGGGATAATGGTGTATGACATATCCATCTGCAACATGCCCTTCAGATTCATAGCCCACGACCTCAAGAGAAGCATGCCGAATTTCGGGGGTATGTCTATGATGACCATGTTCGTAGTGGGGATTTGAGCCAATGATACAACTAGGTCCTTGATAAGGTCCAAACACTTGACTTTCCTTGAATCAAAGGAGAAAAGGTCTTTGTATGGCCTGGTGACATCCAATCCTATCTCATCCATGATCACCTTCGGCATGAGGTTGTGCGATGCACCAAAATCTAGCATAGAATTATGTAGGTTCATGTCATGGATCTTCAGACTGAGATAGAAAGGAGGGACGTCTTCGGTATTGCCTGTCTCTTCAACGCGTGGACCAAAAATTATGGTGGGGTGATCATCTTGAATATTCAGAGTATCGGGGGTCCCCCCCATTTTTATCATTTTAATGATTTGTTCCCGATACTCTCCCTTTATAATAAGTTCATTGAATGGGACAAAGATTTTTATTTTGGCCATCTCGTGTTCAAAATTGAAAGGGGGACAAGTTTTCTCTACCTATTTTTCGCTCTCTTTCCATCCTATCTCCGAGGATTTCTTGGGGACCTCCTCATTCGACTTAGATTTCTTTGTCGCGTCCTTAGTTGTGTTGTCTGACCTTGTTCAAATTCTAGAAGGAGTGTTCACCGGAGGCTTCCTTATGGGGTTTGTTTGTTGCGACTCGGTAGGAATGTCTTTGCTCCGAAGGTTGTACTTATTCTAGAAATGCATGATGGAGTTTTGATAGCCTTTCCTGAACTCTTTCGTCTCCCAAGACGGTGCATCATCTGTTTCGAGTATCATATCATCGTTGGCCTCTAGCACAAAGTCTTTGTTCCTACTCATATATTGATCATGCTCGCTCTTCGTCAGGAACACGTGCAGGTTTTGGTCATCGCAACAATGCATCTGGTCATCACATGTCTGGTCAAAATCCTTGTATGCGTAGTTGTTCTGGAAATGAGGTCTCGTTTGCTGATCACCTTGATCCCTTTACTCTTTCTGTTACCTCTGTCTGATTTGAGGGATTTGACCTCTTCCGAGGTTCTGATTTCTGGGAGGTGGGTCGTTCTGTTCTCGGGCAACAATTATATTTTCCATGGACATTCTCTCCATCAACTTCTCCATGGTCTTCATCATCATGTCGAATTTATCATCTGAGGACCATGATGTCGATGACTGTGCATATCCTTAGGGTATCTTGTCTTCTAGGCTGAACCTTGGTTTTATTTTTTCCAAGTCCATCATGTTTACTTAGACTTTGACAACATTTCTCATTATAACATCTAGATTTTTTGATCTTCTTTCTCTTAACAATAGGGTGAAATCATTTTCGAAGGAATCAGTGTACCACAACTGCGCAACACCGATGGGCGGATTGACTTCTACAGGGATCAAGTTGTACACCTTCAAAAAGTGGGTCGATAATTCCTGCACCGTTTCTTTTGGTGATTTATTCATGTTATTATATTGTGTTAGCAGCTTCAAAGGGTTTTTCTTGTCTCCCCATTTATCTAGGAATGATGTTTTGAATGCGGAAAAGTCCTGAATGCTCACGGGTTGGAGGGATTTGAACCATTTTATTACATCTCTCGAGAGGCTTTGCACTAACAACCACATTTTTCCATCTATGTAGTCCACCTCCTCCAGGTCAATGAAATCATTAAACCAATCCAGGTGCTTATGAGCGGAAACATTTCCCTCAACGTCATATAGCCTAATCGTCTTGCTATAATTTTGAGGCAAGTCATGCAATTGGGTAGGCAGGATGAGGGGAGTGAATCTAGTGGTCATAGCCCTAGGAGGATTCAGATTCTGAGGGATATTATTTGATACTAGGGATTGGAACATCTTTGGGTCGAAAATGGTCTCGTCCAAACTGGTTTCTTATTTCGACCAGAATAGAGTTTACTCAAAGAATGCATCAAACTCAATGTCATCAATTCTTTGCGCATCGTCTTTGGGAAAGGACAGGCTTCTGTCTAGGTAGTAGAATGGGTCCGACGCTTTCTCTCTAGACTTGCATAGAATCTTATTGGGATCGTACATAGGCTCTGAGGGGTTTGGGTTAGGATTCGCTTTGGTGTAAATCATTTTTGGAGCCAGGTTTCTTGAACTGTGCTACTTGGAGCTAATGGTCTGTTTGGACTGGAGTTGCCAGGGTAAGGATTTAAACCGATATCGATTTTTTTCCCTCTGTTACCTTCAGGGGTCAAACTGCAATGTTGTTGTTCTCCCAGGGAAATTCTATTCAATTTCATCCCCAACAACGATGCCATAATGTTAGCACTCCGTAAATCTATTTGACTGAAAAATAGACAACGAAAGCAACTTTTTCAACCAATATTCGAGACCTGAAACTAGCCTTTTGGATCTGGAGAGGGATCTCTTGGAAATGGTGTGGTCTCCACGTAGGATATGACTTTGAAAACAATGGGTATATTTAGCACCTATGATATGATGGGTTTTGGTTATATTTGCACAAGAAAGTAAGACTTGGGTTATGGGGTCGATCTGAGGAAGAGAAGGGACAAATGACTTAGTGACTGGACTCGAGAGGATAAGGCTAGGAAAGCAACAACCTTCAGTGTAAAACCATAATGTGTGGCATGAGAAATTACAGGAAGCAACTCAAGAGTGCCGCTGTGGGTGAATTTAGAGCTATCTTTAGAGGAAAACATTTTGTTTAAGTGGCGCGAACAAGGGGCACTGTACAATGAATCTGTAGGTTCGATAATTCGTTCCGAAATAGATAGAAAGAGATATGAAATAAATATAACAGGAAAGCACATACGCAATGAAAGAATCACAATACATCCAATTATTACAACTAGAATCTTTTCATCAAGTCACATGACCTTTGCATTAAATTCCGATCAAAAACTCAGATAACATATAATAGCTATCATCTACCAATTTTTGCGAACCAACCTGGATTACATCGAAAATATGAAATATATAAACGAGGGTGCCGCTTGGGATACCCTTCTTCCTAACCACCAACCCTTAGAACTAGAACAACTGAGCAACATGCACTGGAGACCCTTCGCATAGTCTTTTCCAAAAATAGACAATAATCACGCCTGTTTACTTATGACTATTCGTAGGTTCTCCATGTGGATCTGATCATCATTCAAGATTTGGAATGGAGAAAATATGTGTCGTTGTGTCCCTTTGAGTAGGTGTCTTGACGAACAGGTGTCTGTCAGGAGCTTTCTGTCTGTAAATAACGACTTCGATTTCTGTGATGTGATCATTTGCTAAGAACTACACGCAGTAAGAAGTTGTGAGTTCGTCGTGGTCGTTATCAAAATGGTAGCATGCTTTAGAGAAACATATCATTCAAAATTGCTGAGATTTGTCTCATCCTTTGTGGGTGCAGAGACGAGCGCAAGCTAGACTTTCTTTTCCTGTGCATTATCGAGAGCTACGCGGGCTTCCTTCTCGGTCATTTCGCATTCTATGGAATGTTTTAAGTGCCTTTATTCGATTAGTCTCTATGTTTCTCACAGCTTTACAATGGTGTCTTGCACCTCTCTGAGCTGCCTTTTCAACCATGCCACTTTCCCTTCACAACCCTATGTTGCAGACGCTTCCGTAGCCTTTGTCGCTAGTTGTCGCCTTAATTCCATGTTTTCTTGATAGAGTTCGACGACAACCATCTTTTCTTGCTTCAACTGTTGAGATGGCATTTTCTCATTTTCTCCTACGATATATTCT
The DNA here is from genome assembly GCA_000966675.3 of Picea glauca. Taxonomy (NCBI): domain Eukaryota; kingdom Viridiplantae; phylum Streptophyta; class Pinopsida; order Pinales; family Pinaceae; genus Picea; species Picea glauca. Next base: position 467,586 of record JZKD02S1723816.1, read on the forward strand.
CTCCTTTCTCTTCTTCTGTATTCATGGCTCAATCCTCCAACAGGTTCTAGCCGGATGGCGTGTCTGAGTAGTCCTTCAACTGTCAATTCGACGTGCGGTTCTTCTAAAATTTTAGCTTCCATGATCTCCTCTGAGGCATTTGTTACTGGGGATAGGGGGCTCTTACTGTCTTCCCCTCTTGTGCGAATCCCTCCATTTCAGATTTTCCTCTATTTGATTTGGTCTTCTCTGCAGGTAAAATAATAGTTCCTTTCACGTCTTTGGGAATGCCTACCGCAGGTGAGAATGGATCCCAGTCTCTTTGGGGCTTGGAACTTGCATTTTTGCTGCTCAACACACCTTTCCTTGCGCTCTGAGAGGTCACCATGGTGCGACCAAGGTGAAATATGCACGCAGTTTATCCAACAAACACACAAGAGGGAAGGTTCTGAACAAGATGGACTAGCAAGATAAATTGCAAATAGAGTTTAGGCCTAGTTCTACGACTGGAGAGAATGCCGAGCATCCAAGATTTATAAAGAATCAGACAGGAGAGGAAAATCATGTTGGAGCATAGATAATTCATGGCAATGAGATGTTCCAAGTCAAGTTGCAGGTTTTTCATGAAAAATCCCCATGTGTAGGATACAAGTGATAAGGTTTGTTGGGAATGTATGATATAAACGCCATGATTTTTTGTTCCCTCGACCTCCATGATGAACTGATAATAACTTCTGTACTTGTCGACGTGAACTCTATTAACCACTTGACTTGACCTGGGGCACATAGAGACTAGTTTCTCAACAAGACTCGACTTTCTTGGAAAAGACATACCCGTACCTCTTATACAATTTTCGAATCCGGCATCCCTTCCCGCTTCCAAGGGCTAACCAGACACTTGCTGACTTAAAACCCACAGTGTTACGTACCTGAATTCACATATTCGGGTGCATGGGTCACAACGTGACTTTAAAACCGACTCTAAAAATGGAAATAAAAATGGTGGTGCTAATAGATAGGAAGGAGATCCCACTTAGGAACAAAACCATTTCACAAGTCAAGGTGCAGTGGAAACAATTTTTCCCAGATGAGGCTACATGGGAAATGGAGGATGCCATGAGACATGTATATCCATTTTTGTTTAATTTTGTAGATACAGAGCACATCGACAGATTAAACTTCAAGGACGATTTTACTTTAAGGGGAGGGGATTGTAACACCCTATTTTCCCCAGTTTGTAAATATAACTATAACTGGACAAGAAACTATGACAAACTAGATATGTTTGAATTTCTGATTTGATGAACCTTTGTATAAAAAGTCAATGTATGTATTTTCTGATTTTAATAGAAAGTGGATAAGTGTTGCATAACTGTTAAAAGGGGGAAATTTCAAAGATTGACCATGGATGATATGAGAGATATCGTGAGGGGAACCATAAATGGTTGAGATGACCCCCACCAAACCAATACATTACTGGATTTAATGAATGAAAATAGTTCTTTGACCTAGATTTGAATTACCAGTCAGAGTGGTAGATGGAAGATTCCTTCTTAAGAGTTAATGAGGAGATGGGGTATATTACCCATCTGTAAGAATTCCAGACCTGACCATGAGTTTGAGATTCAGTCCCACACAACCCTACTGAGAAAGGTAGGAAAGAGGTAATTTACAGGCAAAGGTGAAGGGGTGAGGAGGAGATCTGCGAAGAGAGAAGAGTGGAGAAAACAAACTCCAGAAAGGAAGAGAGTGCTTTTCAACTTTGGAACTGAGAGGAAAAATGAGAAACAAAGCTCGTTCTAGCTATAAGAATCCAGGGTTAGGGTTTTTGCTGCAATATGATAAATGAGGCTAACGAGTGACTGTGAAAGTACTCGTGTAGACCTTATTACTTGGTATATAGCGAAAATAGGTTTCCAAGACCATGTGGGAGGAGGAGAGTAACCTTCATTCCTGATTTTCGTTGAGAAAGGAGACATAATCTCTCTCAGAGCATCACGGTCCATCTCGGGGGTGGCCAACAATAAATTCATTTGGAGTGGTTGTGCCTAAGGTTGGGTGGAAACATGCACCCCTTTCAGTAGTTTCTTCACAGTTTCCAGTTTCTGATAAGTATCTTCATACTATGTGTAATACAATGGATGTGATGATTGAATGTCTGTTTTTTTGGTTAAGTTTTATAGTATTTGAATAGTTATTAGAAATGCTCATTTACTTCTATGAACTTCTATAGTTACATGGCCTTCTATTTACCTCAGTATAGCTACTAGAGAGTTATGGAATGTGAGTCTGTAGGAGAGTCGAGGTAGAATTGGCTGAAACGTTTAAGTCCTATAGACCTTTTGAGTCCACCTTAGCGAGAATGTCAAGTTCAAAGTCTATGAAAGAAGGGTGTTTCATTTAGAACTTTCACCCATGTGACTGAGGGGTCATACCCATGACCTTAATTAAATATCAACTAAAAGCTGAGTGTATCCCCCCCTAAACCTCGATATGATTCCTTATGACCCAGGCATGGAAAATCCACGTTAAGCCTGAAAGGAGGGAAGCTACTCTGGCTTCGAAACTCTGAGAATTTTGAGTTTCGAGACATACGACTTCACAAACCTAAAAAAAAATCGAAGATCAAAGTCGCAAATGGACAGGGGCCATGGATCGGGGAATCCACCGGGGATCTGTTTCTCAGCCGTTAGATCAAACATAGTGAGGGGGGGGGGGGTAGTGTTAAGCACTTTGACGAAGTTCCACTTCAGGAAAATATGGGTGGTCTAATGTTGAAAATCTCGAATGTCGAAGTCGTGAAGATAATTTGGACCATTGAGAGTAAAGGGACGTCTGTCCATAGATCAACGACTATATGGAAGTTCCGTTATTTGGTGGTATCAAAATGTAAATGAAAAAATGCGTGAGCTTACGCGAAGCTCTGCAAGCCAGAGTAAATTTTGTCCATGAATGCTAGGTACACGTTGTGATAGATCGGGCATGGTTAAGAGTTCAGAGCTCCAGGAGGAAGCTAGAAGTTACATGCCAAACTCTCAAATTCTGAATTTATGAAGTGATGTGGACATCAATCCTTGGATCCTTCAGGATCATTCTCAAGTGTTGATCTAAAGACTCTGTTGAGAACCCCTCTTAACTTTCAAACCAACTAGGACTCATCGTGGAGTGACACTTGGCCCCCTCTTGTCTCTTGTGAAATGTCATATGTTGGACCAGAGCCATTGGATGAGAGTCTACATGGCGCCAGATCCTATAGTTCAGATACTCAACACTCCAGAGGAACTTCACTGAGAGTCTTCAAAGTGTGAAGACTCCCGAACTCGCGAACGACGAAGTAATTCTCACTAGTACATATTGGAAAAATTTCGACGTTCTATTTGCGATGTTAAGAACAAAATTGGCCATACTTTCGAAAAATAGAGGAAATTTTAAATTATTTTCTCCATATTTCCCGATAACGTCGGAAGTGAAACGTAATACAAACACATGTTGCTATTGTGACACCATTGGATTTTTGTCTCCCTTGCGACATTTGTAAAATAGTCGTTGCAGTTGCGACATTATGGAAAATAGATTTTCCCCCTCCCAATGGTCATCTAGTGTTTGACCAAGTCAAATTTGACTTGGTCAACTATCGTCGGAATTGTGACATTATAAAATCTATAAATATGTTTCATTTTACGGATGTTGCAACAAGTTTTCTATAATAACGACACTTCAAAAAGGGTTTAAGCGGGTCTTCTTGGCGAAGAAAAAACATATATTTTTTTCAGTATATGTCTGTGGGGAAGAATTTCAGAAAACATTATAGTTGGGAAAAGAATTAAAGATGGTGAAAAGGGTGACGGTAAATGTTATTTCCCTTGCAAAAAATGTTGTACTAGACGTCCCGAAAGATTTTTAATAGAAATAGCTAAAAAAAATTGTACAAAATATGGGCACATGGACGGGGGATCAAATGAATATCGTCCCATGATAATTAGCTATATATAAATTCATTATCTGTTTTAATGTTCATTGTATTCTCAAAATTTTGTATTGTTTTATACATTCAATAATTTTTCATGATTGTTTGTAATTATAAAGTTAGATTTACCCCCTAACTTTATGCACAAAGCACCAAGTAGTAGCATAAATAATGTTGTAGTACAAGATGAATAACTTGAAGACGATAATGAAGATCAAGTTAATGATCCCATGGAATTAGATGACAATAATAACATAGTTCAAGATGATGGGACAAATCAAATGATCTAAGACTTATTCAATCATCCAGATGAGGATCATGGGGACAATAGTGATGGTATTTATGATGAACCTATGATTGGAAAGGAAAATAAACAACTTTTTAAAGGGTCAAGAGCAAATATTCTCTCCACTACATTGTTGCTGGTGAACTTGAAAGTTATGAATCATTTTTCGAACACTTGTATGACACAGATCCTAAGGTATGTAATATGTTTCTTCACATATACATAACGGTTGAATTTTCCCCATTTTTTTAATGTTGATTAATGTGTAAAATAAAAATGCAATATTTAAAATTACTATTCTTTACATTAACTATTTATTTTTTATGTTTTATATTGTTAGGTGAATTTTTGTTACCCTCGTCAAATATTTTACCTCTCACATATCGAGATTTACATGCCATTATGAAAGACATTGGAATGGAGTATCAAATTATAGATGCATGTCCCGATGATCATATTATATATTATGGACAACATGCATCGAAAACAGAATACTCGGTATGTGGTATCAGTAGATATTGAACCGATCAAGTAACAAAAATGGTCTCACGAAAGGTTCTCTGGCATATTCCCATAATTCCACATTTGCAACGAATGTTCAGGTGCCAAAGCATAGCACAATTTATGTATTACCATGCATGAAAGAGAATTGAATATGGCATTCTTCGAATGCCTACATATGGTTATGCAATTAAGGAAATTGCTGCAAAATAGATAGAATTTACAGATGAACCTTGTAATGTTAGGCTTTCATTGGCAACTGACCGTGTTAATCCATTTGGAGAGCTTCAATCTGTTTACTTAGTGTGGCCTATTTTTTTTATCAACAATAACATTCCTCCTTGGATGTAAATAAAGAGGGAGCACATAATGTTGATAATGATTATTCCAGGTATTTGTTTACATTGATTTTTCGAATTTAAATTTTTCATTTTTCTCTTTTTTTGGATAAAATCTTTTTATTTCTTTATTTACGTATATATACATACCATGGTAGTAATTTCATGTAATTTCAAACAATTATGTAAGTACCAAGTTAAAGATATGAATGTGTATATTGAGCCTCTTATCGACGAGATACTAAAGTTATGGGAGGGCATCACTATGTATGACATCTGTAAACCAATTGGGTAGAAGGGATTTCAATGCCATGGAATACTTTTATGGACAATTAATGATGCCCTAGGACTAACACATTTTTTTGGTATGTAACGTTCCATAATGCACACTTGAATAGTATATAATTAATTTAATATATCATGCATATTGTTTAAATAATCATTTCGTATATATATTAATAATTCACATTAATCCATCTGTTGCAGGTCTTCAAACAAAGGGTAAATTTTCATGTCCAGTTTGTGGTCCTAAGATGAAATATCGTCGGTCAAAATTTTTAGGAAAGGAGGTGTTTGATGAGTATAGACACTTCCTCTCTAAGAACCATAAGTATCATACTACTGAAAAAAATATTTTCAATGGGAAATGAGAGACTGTACTAAAACCACAAAGAATGACACCTCGCCTATGGAAGTTGTCATATGACATAATTAATCCTCGAGGTATGCATTTTTTTTATGTATCGTAAATGGAATCATGTTTTGAAATTTTATTTTAATTATTCATTTTATTTTACCGCATTTGATAAATAGTGTTCTGGTTTTTTTTATGCTTCATCAATGTTGTCGTCATGAAGGTAGTAATAATGGGCTTCTATGAGGAATGAAATGTTATCCCAGTCAATTCATGAAGTTTCCTTACTATAAGTACCTAAAAGTAGTTCATTTATTTGATACAATGCATATCGGGAAGAATGTGACAGAAACATTATGGCGAATCATAGATGACAGGAGGGATAAAGAAAAAATTGTCAAAATATGTAATGACATTTGGGAAGCCAATCATGCAATGCAAAGTGTGATCCGATCAAATAACGACGGAGACCAAAATAACCTTCCATGGTTATTAAAAGAGCAACAAAGCAATGGTGTAAAATATGTCATTCAAAAAATTAAATTTCTCACAGGTTTTTGTTCAAACATAAAGAATATATTAACGAAGAAAGATGAATTTGGTGCGGTAAAAACACATGATTAGCATACCTTGATTAAGGTAATTAATCATTTTAGTATTCATATTTATATATTGGTCGTATACATTTTTTGAGATTTTTATTTTTTTGTCTAGTTTTGAACAAGTAACGATTCGTTTTTATTGTTACAGTATGTTCTACCTCTATCTCTCCCAAACGACTTTGACAACAACGTCATACAAGTTATATATGATCTTGGAAAATACACGAGGTAAGTAGCTGCAATATATATACAAAAAAAAAAATTCAATTTTTTGTTGTACTTGATGACATGTGTTTTACTTGTAATTTAATATGTATTTTATATGTTTTGTTGAAACATGTTATTTTCTTGCGTAATTATTTGTAGATGGTTGTCATTGAAATAAATCCATGAAGATGATATCAAGTATTGGAAGAGAGAAATTCCTCGGCTTGTGTGAAATGCAGAAGTATCTACCTCCAACATTTCTCAATGCACAAGAACACTACCTCATACACCAAGTTGAGGAGATTGAAATGTGTGGACCTGTACACACAAGGTCAATGTGGATGGTGGAGAGGCACTTGAAATCATTGAAGGCTTTGGTTAGAAAAAGAGCATGTCCTGAGGGTTCTATGGTTGAGGGATATATGGTATATGAATCCATGGTGTATATTAGTCAGTATCTTCCTAAATTAGCAGTGCAAGCTATGCATGCAGTGGATTGCGTTTGGGATGCGAACTCCATCAAAAAATTTGAAAGGGGGAAGTTGTTGGGGAAAG
>JZKD02S1723816.1:491374-512935 GCA_000966675.3 Picea glauca
TAGGATATAAAAGAGGTGATGGAAGGAAGTAAATATAAATTCCAAATCCAACAAGGGAAACAGAGTCAAGATGAATCAAAGGGGCTTATGGGGCCAAAAAGAACACCCCTTTTCAAAATTGGTCTATTTCATCTAAAGATTATGACAAAGAGACTAAAACCCAAGGGGAAGAATAATCTGATCTTATCTAATAAATATTAACAATGAAGACCAAGGCCCTACAAGAATGGGTCCTTATGGGAGAATTCTTCACCAACAAGATCAATTATAGCTCCACAAACGTACTCAATACCCTTGCTAGGATTCCTAAAATGGATAGACAAAGAAATGCATCAAATAGAGGAGGGGCGTTACCCCAAACTAACAAAGGAATAAGGAGAGGAGTTACCAAATAGAAACCAAGATAGAAGAGCTTCAAGAATTGACACCAACGTCCACAAAGATAGAACCCTTATACATCCATATGCTCCAAGAAAGATATGTCAATTAATATCCAAGGAGTGGAAGGTCCAAAAATTACAATGATGACTACAAATGAGGAATGTATACTCCTTATATAGAGTCTATCTCAACTCCCTTTACAATAGAATAATAATATCTCATGTGAAATCCTTAGATTTATCCTAGGGAGGAGTGAAGAATTATTTCATCCTACCAACTAATACTTTTTGTAAAATAAATAGGTGGTCAAGCCACATGTACAATACTCCAATCAAAATAGGCCCAAGAGAGTGGGATGCCTCCATAAAAGAAGAAATAAGATGAGTAAAAGGTGCAACATGTAGCCTCTAAAATCCTCCAAGTGGATATATCCACAACCAACTCCTCAAAGTAGGCAATGGAAACCTCATAGTTATCCTCCAAGGTGGAAAAGTATCTCCCCAAAGTGAAAAATACCAACATGTAATGAGTATAATCCCTCAAGAGTGAACACATCCCCTAAATTAAGCTCCAATGGTCTTGTGTGAGGTATCCAATGTGTAACATCCTTATCAAATCATGTCAATCATATACTCAAGTCAACAGAAGTCCAAGAAGGTCAATATGTGCTAAATATAATCCCCAATGGCTACGTAATGCATCCTCCAAGGAGGTCATCCATCAAACTATGTGATACATGCCTCCAAATGTGCAAACAAGTTGACCACTCCAATATTTGTGATGTGGCATGGCATGAGAGGTCCATGTGCATGGAGAATATCCCCAAACTGCCTATGCCATTCTGACCAATGCCTTGAGAGTTGTAAGATTGCATAGAGAGTTGTGAACGAACTCAGGAGTTGTGAAGATACCTTGGGAGTTGTGAAAATTACACGTGTCATAATGAAGCCCATTCAATGTCCACTTAGACACAATGTCCATTCACCATTAATCCGACCAATATGTAATCATGTCCTTTGAATAAGGGCTTTTCCCATTTGTCCTTTTTAGATGGAGTGAGTCAAGGTAATTAAAAAAATTATCATTTTTTGGATGGAGTGAGTCAAGGTAATCATGTACCATGTGGCATTGAGGCTATTGTATCCTTGAATGACATATTTAGTTTTTGTTTCAAGATTGGGCATGGAAGAGGTACTGGAAATTGACCAAAGATTCATGCTCTATTGTCAACCATTGAGGTTGGCATTGGAGAAGATTTCTTAATGTTCATGTGTATATGGAAGTATAAATGGTGGTTGAGTGACTAAAGAGGTATTACAAGATGTAAAACTAGTCACAACTCAAAAATATAATATACAAGACAAGACAAGACATAGAGACTATCACCAAATGATCAAGAGACTCTAAAAAACCCTTAACAGTAATGGAAAACAACAATAACATCACTTATCCCATTGTCAATAACTTGCACCCATGCCTTAGCCTTTACAATTTTGTAGCCATCGATGGGTTACAAATCAATAACAAATCTTGTATTTGTTACTTAACAATGTACTTTACTCTGAATTTTTCACTCCCTTTTGACATGTATAGGACACCTTTACCTTTCTACCGTTTATTCTCCTTGGGTTGAGGAATCACATCCTCCACCTTAGCCACCTCAGTTCCCTCTTCCCTAGTTGTGACCTCCATTGGTATTATCAGTGTTATTAGGGTCCAGTTAAGTTTTCAACATAGGCATTGTAGTCTAGTATTAGCATATTCATGTATTTGAAATAATATTCATATTTTTGATGAGGGCAATCTTTTCGGTGAGTTAAAGTTCCACCTTTCTTGTTCATTTTTTTTTTTTTTCCAGAAATACCATGATTTGGGTTGTCTTTAAATTCTCCAAAAACTCTTAGTGTAAAGTTACACGAGAAAATTTCCCAACATATAAGTGGAATCCTAACTTTTTTCATAGTTCCTATTGAGTTTGGGTCAAATTTTCACTGGAAAAAATAGATGATATGAGTGCCCCTTATCCCTAGTGTTACATCTTGATTGACTGACTGTTTCTATCATTAATGGTGTTATAGGATGTACAAGAAAAAAGGTATTTTTCAGATCTATCTCCATTGAGTGAGGGAAGTTCAGGTAGAATAGAGGAAAGTGAGACATCTAGTAGGTCTAATAGGTGGAGATCAACTAGAGGTGAGAAGATCAGAAGAAAATTCCATAGACGCATGGAATTTTTTCTTGCGAAAGGGGGATCATGTTCTTATGATCATGAGAGAATATATGACATCAAGGTGCCCCTGAGGTACAAACATATAGTGAAACGATGGGTACCCAAGGATCTTCATGAAATAAACATTGATTTTTGTGTAAACGAAAGGATATACCAGATTGCTCCATCGTCATTACATGGTTTGGGGATATTTTCCATGGATGGAATAAAGGTCTGTTGCAAAAGATTAAATGAATTGATGGAGTATGTCAGACCCTATTATATCTACAAAGAATGGATATGAATATTCCAATATACAAAACGTATGTGAAGATATGTCTTGGCAACAAATTATATACAACTAAAAGACAATGATCAAAATAAAGGAGAAACTATCTATATTAATGGAAGGCCAAAAGAAATGAGGAATATTGCAGAGTTTATAAACAATACACTACCCACGACCACAAATAAGCGACCCAATTGCGTATTTGAGGGGCGTGAAAAAAACCATGTATTCGCATGTGCAATAAAATCAATAGCTCCAGGGAAGAGTTCTTGACTGATTACAATTTGAATCGAATATATACAAATGTTGCTATTATGGGGGTGATATGTATACTAATTTACCGAACCTGTAAGCAATGACTCTCATATTTTATGATTTTCATTATGTTCTTTACAGTGTTAATCCATTTGGAGAGCTTTGGTTTTTTTAGTACTCAGTGTGTCCTATTTTTGTTATCAACATTTGAATTTCTCATAAATTTGAATTTATTTCTCATGATAATGATCACGATTCTAATTTTACTGTAATGTGGCAAGTTGATCGTGGTAAATCAAAAGTGGCCTCATGACAGGTAAATGAACAACAATTTTTGAATTGCATTTAATGTGCATTTTATTTATGTGGCGATCAATTATTGAGTTTTTTTTACATAAATGAATTATCATTTATTTTGTTGAATATGTAGTCAATGGGACATGATGCTGATGATGATTCACTCAATGAAATGGATTTGTATGAATCCCCTGACCTTATGGTTATAATTAGAAAAAAGATCAATAAAGAAAACAAGGAACTAGCTCACTTGTTAGATATTCTAGATCAAACTCTTGAGGTTGAAGAAAGGATCAAAGAAGTTATGAAAATGATTAAGACATATAAGGTAATAACCATAATTTCAAGTGGTTTTATTTTTATGTCATAAGATCAATTATGAAAGATTGATTTTTAACTTTTACATTATCTAAACGAAAAAATGTTTTCTTTCTTATATAGAGATTTTTGGATCCTGCAGCCACACAGGTAGGCTCTGGAGGTGGTGACGTAGATTAGGCCGATGATTTGACAAAATATATGGTTTCTTTTCCTAAATAAAGATGTGTGACCAACACAGGGACCCTTAAGGGAAACTTTATGGTCAACGAGGAAGGGATTCCATTAAATCAAGTTAAAGTCCCAGGTAATTTTTAAAATTTCAATTGTTTCATGTTCTCTATGTAGAAAAATATAAATAATCTAGATTATTATTTTTAAATTAATAATCATACAATCATTTTGCATTTAGGGAACAATGATTTTTACAGTTCCTTGGAGAATATGGATTTGATGATTTTTGGGCCCACCATACGGGAGAGGTGGAATTTCCATAATTCCAACCTCAAAAAAGAACTGATGGATTATCTAGAAATCCTTTTTGGTGTAGACACATTTAATAAGACATTGGCCATCGCTGCAACTGGCCAATATTTAAAATATAAGCGAGAAACATATAGGAATCAATTGAAAAAAAATTATAGGTATGAGCGTCCTCTGATGATTCCAAAGAGGGAGTGGAAGGCACTCATTGAGGACGCAAAAGAGAAGAAATTGTCAGATGAAGGAAAAACACCCTCTGGTCCTAGAAGGTAAATTACAATTTCAATTGAATACCTTCAATTTTTTTTAGATGTAAATAAAATTGTGGTATATATTAACATACTTGAAACTTTTGATGATAGGTTGAATGAGACACCAAAGGACACAAAAGAAAGGCTTTCCAAATGTGGACAACACATGCTAGGCCAGGGCGACTACTTGAAGTTGTAGTCACGAATTGTAAGTACCTAAATATCTTATTTGTATTGCCTTAAATTTTTTAGTTAATTGGAACAAATAACACTAAAAATACATACTCTTATGCAATGTAGGGTGACTAGTTTGGTACTGAAACCATAGAGGAAGACCTCTAGCTTGGTTACAAGTACGACTATAAAGTGGTAGTTGAACACTGAAAAATCTTGGGGCAGATACCAAGAACCACTTTGTAGGATAAGGTAAATAAAATTCAATCCAAATTAACCTTTATTATTAATATAATACAATCATGTTGTATATTATTAATATTTACAACTTTGTTTTAATCAGGGGAGCAACACTGTCAACAAATGCACTAGTATCAGAGAGCAGTGCATTGATAGCAGTTTACAACCAGAAGATGTTTCTGATCCCATTCAGTCCCAATTTTCCATGGGGGCACATCCCCACTATGGTTCTACGACCGAGCTGGCACATGACGGTAATATGGTCGTATTTTAATCATATACTTAATAACTTCGTAGTTATACATTTTGTACTTCTATTTTTTTTTTAATTACGCATTTATTATTGTCCTTACAAATTTTGTCGTCTCAATGGAAGAGAATGTTGTACTTGAGGCTCATACAGTTGAAGAGGAGCATGCGAGGGAAACCATTCCAATGGTGCTGACCAGTGCACTAGGTAAATAATGACATTGCATGAGTTTTTTATAATATTACTAAACTAGTTCAATGATGTTTAAAAACTGACCATTTAAATTTTTTATTTTTTTTATTTTGTAGGTGATGTCTCATCAAAACAACCTTCATTACACCGTGAGTACCCTGCAACTAGGCATGCTCTGCGTGAGAGGACGCAATCAAAATTAGATTTTGAAGAGCACCCAGAGAACGAAGACATAGATATTGATGAAATGATTATGAACTATAGAGCTAAGAAGAAGAGGCCGACTAAAAGTACTAAATGATGATGTACATGAATATTTTAATAAATATTTAATATAAAATCTATTTTCACCATATTTTGCTCACTCCAAATGGATCAAGGAAAAATTTAATTTCATTGTAAACAATTATGAATATTGGTATGTATATATGTTTATTTTTGCTGTAAATATTTCAATAGATTTATATGTTGGGTATTGGGGAATTGAGAGTGATGTGAGGGGGGGAGGAGGATGGGCCATAAGATCTTCCGCCTTCATGTGGTTGTCCCTATTCAATAGAGAATAATTTATTGGATTCGTTTAATCTTGGAGAAAACCTCCCTCGATCCAACAAAACAACACCAAAGTCAATGTTGACTTCGTTGCTGCTACTTCAAATCAAGGGCGACAATTTGATCAAATATTAGACACGTGGCTCCAATAAATTATTCTCGAAACCAAGAGGAGCTTATTCAGGTGTGTTCTGACACTCTCGTAAAAATGCATCTTAGAGTAAATAATGAGCTACAAATATGACTTGTATTGATTTTTTAGTTATTTATGGAGGTTGAATGATTTTGGCAGGTACTTTAAGATATTTCTTCGTCGATTAAGGGAAGCTCAAGACTAATAGAGGTTCATACAAACGAAGAGAAACATGCGGGGCCAACCATTCCAACTGCACTGTCGACCAACTCATCAGATAAGGTGTGATTTCTCCTTTCATCATAGTTTATATAGCCATCAATTCTAGTTATGTTTAATGTTTTATGATTTGTTATAACCATCAATTATAGTTATGTTTAATGTTTTATGAATTGTTATATTCGATTGCTAAATCGAAAAAACACCATTTAGGTATTTATAATCTTTTGATTATGTCCTCTAGATATTATGGATATGTTAGTGTAGGTTTATGGTTAACTAATGGATAAATCTAACATGAATGTTTGGATAAATTCTAACATGAATGTATGGCTTCGAACATGCCGCCAAAAATGGTTGTTTAATTTTTTCATATTCATGCCTTTTTAGCCTCTTAGAAGGGTTTTTAGAAGAGCCCTCTATGACTTTCCCTTCCTTTATGTCTCCTGCTTGATTTTTACCTTCCATTTTTCGTATGTAATTTCACAACAAAAATTAGGTATTGACTTATTGGTACCCTAACATAATTCCCCTTAGTGATTTATGGGTTTCCTTAATTTTTTCCTACCATCCATGACCAAACTAAATCTTGGTTCCATCACTTGACCATCCCTTTATCTCGATCCTTTAGTTCCTTGGATCTTAAAAATATTGCAATTATTCCTTAAACATTTCCTCAAACTTACACTTCAACCATTCAAACAAGCCAAGAACGAATCCTAAGCAAACAAACAAGCCAAGAACATGTCCTTAATTCAATGTTGAGTTTGATAAATTCCACGATTTTCCATTGATTAACAATAGGTTTGGTGTTATTATTTGTAGATGGGGAAGGTTTCCATATTTGATAGAATATAATTTATTAGCTAGACATTGCTCAATAACGTACTTACATGAGATAGGGTACTATTTGAAAAATCTATATGACTCCTTAGGATGCAGTGCATTCATTATTAAAAAAGTCATAGAGTTTTTTTATTTTTGTCGAGACATTGGGTATGCAAATGAATTGATAATTTACTAATTAAATCATTTTTGAATTAATTTTCCTCCTATTCCAAGGTCAAAAAGGTCCTTACATGTGTGCTAAATCACCTTTATTTTGATTTTGAGTTAGCAAAAGTCATGGAAAATTTTTAACTTAATGCTTATTAGGTACCCACATTCTTATAGAATTCACATAGAATGTTATCAAGCCCCAATAGATATTTGTCATCATCCATTTCCATCAAATTAGATGTATTTCCATCCAAATTTTGTCCTAATTACACATCCTCTCATGCTCAATTTATAGGTTATATGGTATAACATTGAGGCACGTAGGCATGGACATCTTATACTCTCTCTTTACCCCCCTTTCTATATTAAATCTCTCTACCTCCCTTCTTTGTCTCTCCCTCCCCCCCTACCCCTCTCTCTCTTTCCCCATCTTTCCCTCTCTCTCTTTACCTTTCTCTACCTCCCTATCTCTCTTTACCTCCTCCCTCTCCCTCTCTCTCGCCCCTGAACCCCAAACAGAGGGGGGCTAGCTAACACAACAATGAAAATGGAGAGAATAAATATGAAAAAATGAGGTGCATGTTATTGGTTCCATTAAAAATTAAAATTATGACGCTTGTTGTATCTCTCCCCCCCTCCCCTTCTCTCCCTCTCCCCTTATTAGACATTTATGTCACCTCATCAAAATAAAATATCATAACAATCATAAGTAATTCCTACCCTTCTAAACATTTTACCATGATTTGACTACATCCACACCTCCAAAAGGTCATATGTCCCTTTCATTCAATCCATCATTTTCTAATCACTATTTATTTGTCACCCATTCACTCTCAATGATGGAGAGAGTGAATGGGAGACAAAGAAATAGTCACAAGACAATGATGGATTCAAAGAAATGGACATATGACCATTTGGAGGTGTGGATGTAGTCAAATCATGGTACAAATTTTGGTGAAATCATGGTACAAAGTTATGGATCCAACTCCTAATCACATATTTTGAAGAGGTATCAATTTTAAAATTTAATTATAATTTTCTAGTCATTTTTCAACGTGAAGTATCTTTGTTTGAGAGAAAAACTTTAGATCAATCCTTCCTCTATTATCTTTCCATAGAATGAAAAATTAATATATTCCATTGCCCTCATGGATTGAGTTAATATAGGGTTAAGGATTGAGTATAAGTTATTCTAGGCTTAGATGGAGCTAGGGGGGTCTATGTCATGGTATACATCAAGCTTTAGGTCAATGTCTAAATATATATCTACCTCTATGTGGTGGTCTAGGTCATGGTCTATGTCAAGCTCAGGGTATGGTGACAAGGTATTTGGAGGAATGGAACCTACTGAAATGAACATTATGACCGTTTGGAGGCTTAGAGATTATGATATTGCAGTGCACCCAAATTGAAAGGACTATTTGGAGGAAGAGAGATAGAGAGATTGCAATGAACCGTTTGGAGGCCCAGACATCATTATATTGCAGTACACCGGAGTTGAAATGATCATCTAAAATGGTCATTTCAACTCAGGTGTACTAGAATCTCATGATGTTTGGGCCTCCAAATGATTCATTGCAATCTCACTATCTCTCTACCTCCAAACGATCCTCCTTTACACAATGATACAATTTTTCTCCTTTGGTACAAGATGGTAGCTAAGTAGTATGACTATCTATCTCAATTATAATAACATAAATATAACATCTCCTCTCTTTAGTGCAAGACTCAATGTAACCATCATAAACTAGAGGACAACTTAGGTCAAAGGGAGTGAATTTTTGGGTTATGATGGGGTTGTAAAAATTAGAGCTTCCACCGAAAAAATATTAAGCTAAAAAACACTTTCCTTAACATCCTTCGTGTATAAAAAGGTATCAAGATGTATGGAATTATCTAATGATAAGTGTGAACCAGTCTTTAGCAGACTATCTTTGGGGGAAACCCAAAGTTGATTAGATCCATCATTGGAAACTCTAGGCATCTTCTCACTTCCTTTTAGGAAGCAAATGTCATCCAAATGGTAGGTTCCTAAGGGAAAATCCTTGCTCAGTGCTTGGATTTATCCTTGGATATGTTCCTTGGTGGTTGATATAAGTCCCTAGATGTGTCTAGGGCCGTTGAATGTGTTCCAGGGAATCCTTTCTCATTGCTTGGATTGATCCTTTGATGTGTTCCTTGGTGGTTTATATAAGAACCTAGATGTGTTCTAGGGCTCATGTATGTGTTCCAGGGAACCCTTGCCTAATGAATGGGTTAATCCTTGGTCTTTTACCTTGGTGGATAATATCCTAGATGTGTTCTAGGCTCCCCATATGTGTTCTGGGGAAACCTGGTCTTTGACCATGTAGATATTGGTGTAATACCAAGATGTTTTGATGTGTGATCCTCTTCCTCTCTCCCGGGATGGTCCATGAGACCTAGGAGTGCCTATGAATATGGACATGACCACATTGTTGATGGACCCCCTTATGTAGTGTTGATAAAGTTTATAGGTCATTATGAGACTCATGTGGACATGTTTTTCCATTATGGACCCCCCTTGAATTTGTATTAAAAGGTACCCCCTTGTTGTTTTATGTGATTGAGGTTTTATTTATGTGATTGGGGTTTTATATGTGTTTAGGGTTTTTATAATTAATATTAATATTAATTGACATTTTAATTAATATTTATATTAATTAAATGTCAATATTTAATTATAATTTTAAATTTCCATAACCCCTCTCCCTAACTATAAATAAGACCCTACCCTCTAGCATTCTATTACACTCACACTCACTCACTCCTCACTCTCCTATTTGTTGTGGCTACCTCAGATGTTCTCTCTTGATGATGGTGTGACCTCCTTTTTGGAATATCTTTTTAGATTTGATTTTTGTTTTGTTGGTGCATCCTCTCCATTTGATGTAACAATTTTAGATCTGAGTTTTGTTTGTTGGTGCGGCCTTTCTATTTGATGTAACTATTTTAGATCTGAGTTTTGTTGGTGCAGCCTCTCCATTTGATGTAACCGTATCATATATGAGTTTGTTGGTGCAACCTCCCCATTTGGTGTAACAATTTCAGATCTGAGTTTTGTTTTCTACAATTGTCTTGTGATGGTATATACCTTGGAAAAATTGTTCCTAAGTCCTTATGACAGAGATCAAACCCTAGAGGTTTGATCCATGAACCTAAAACTATTTCTGAGCATATTATAAAGGTTTTCATCCACACATGTGATAGGTACATCTTTCTTAGATCAGGAGGTAAGCTTGAGGTTTGTATTTTCACTCAGAAATTTTGTTTATACTCAGAATTTAATTTATATCTGTTTATTTCTTTTCTCATATATGTTGATCTTGTGAACAGAAAAATAAAAAGGCATTATTTGTTTCTATTTTTTATTAATTCTAACAATTTTCCTATGAATTTGACGAAGGGCACACTACTCTAGGAAGCCTCTTGACACCTTCTTGTGACTATTCTTCTTTATATTCTTAGCCTATACCAAACATCACTAAAGAGCACAATGCCTGGAATCATACTAAGCTCTCTATTACTAAGCTCTTGTTATGGAAACTACGTGATATGACACTCAAAGCATAATTCGTATCTACAGCTTATCGAACTCACTATGAAGATTCTGCATGATTAGAGTGGTATCATTATTAGGAAGATACAATATGAATATTAAGACTAACTGGCTTATTACCTGTATTATACCAATCTTATTGAGGCAATGCCATCAATGAATATGGGAAAGGTGATTTCCTTGTTTCTCTAATAAGCTTCCATTACAGGTTACCAATCATATTTCTTTTCGATATTCATGCCTAGTCAACGGTAAACCTACTACTGGAACATGCCTAATTTGGCAATATAGGTTATACAACCATTGGATGAATGATTTCCATTTAATTGATACTCATATGAACCAATAGCATGGACTAGTAATACTTGTATAACCTTATTTACTCCTATTGTGTGATGTATGTACCCAATGAGTGCAATGAATATGGAATAAAGGGGCATTCACATTACCACATATAGGTGAATGGAAATAAGATTACATCATATGTGTACAAAGCTCCTTGTATCTCATATGTAGAAACACAAGTAAATCCCAGGAATCACTTCTATTACCATAAGTTGATAGGTATGGAAATGGTATGATCACATCAGTATGAGTTCCATCTTCTTGAATAGGGATAGATCATTTATTTGGTGGACGTAGCCCATATTGGGTGAACCATGTATATACGTGTCTCTATTGTATTGTGTGTCTCTTGTGTTTTATTTTTGCATCATTTTATATTATTTCTATGTGATCCTCTTTTTTCTAACAAGAAACACCAAACCATAGAGGTAAGCAATAAGCTCATTAAGAGATAAGGGAGAAATGGTGGATAAAAAGGACCTATTAGTGTAGGTCACCATTACATGAGGGGCTGGTCACTAGGAAAATAACTCCCCAAAACTACCTTCGTGTGCACATGTGCAATGTTACTAAAGTCTAGTGAAGCTTAGTTACATGTATATGTTCCCCACAAATGATGTTATAATGATCATCATTATGGAACTAGTTACAAGATTACATCAATCCACTAGACAAAATTAAAACACATTCTAACATTTCCCTCATCTAGAAATGAAAAAACCCAATGCATGCATCAATATGGATTTTTAAATTTTGAAGCTAGTCATATGAATGCTTCTCTTGCTGCTATAAGGTTTGGAAGTTTCCCCATTGACCTTAATCTATATCTAAATAAACCCATTTTAGGTCATGTCAGAATGGAAAAGGCAATCTAGTAGAAGATGCAGGCTCACTCAACAATTGAGGAAGTAAGTACTAACGTATATCAATAATTAATATCCATTCTTGATTCATCCCTTTCAATCTTCCAAGAATAGACTAGCTCTTCTTGTGTAGAAAAAATATTCACGTCTTCTAAAGGACTTGTGGAGTAATCCATTAGAGTTTCTTCATCCATCAATCTATCCACATAATTTCCTTATTTCATACAAGATATGCAAGAAGTATACTTCTTTCACACACACACACAAAGGAAAAATCCATAACATTTTTATGTTGAAATAAAAATGGTAAAGTTACACTCATAAAGTGCACTGTGACATGCAAAAAAAACTTAACAAGAATAGCTCTTGATATTCTTCCAATATAATTGAATGACTTTGAAATCTAGTATCTCAAAATAAGTTTTCCCCAAACATATTACATCATAAGCAAAAGAACCTAGATAAGTGTTACATTTTGAACGTTTCACCCTGAAAACCATAATAAAATTATCCATTGCAGCCTCTTGATATACAAAAAAAAAAAGTAGCAAAATTCTTCAAAACAAATAAGGAAATTAAATCCATTATCCAAAATGGATAGAGCTCATTTAAATAAATATCTAGAGAGGGATTTTCCCCTTCCCTTTACTCTACCATGTTGATGGTAGTATGCTATATCTCCAAATATATTTTTGACATGGCATCGACTAAGTTGGATTTCTCCTTATAGATGTTATAATAAGATATATGAGAGAATATTCCCTCCAACAACTTTATTTGGTTATAAATTGGATGGAAACAAATATTTTGTATTATATGGTTCCCCAACATCTAATCTATAACCAAATTTGAGTAAGAAACAACCTATAATTAATCAATATTTCTTTCTACTGTGATTCTTATAAATGTTTCAAGTGCTTTCATTTTATCCCAATTGTTAGTACCTCCACACAAAATAGCCTCAAAATAAATGTTTCTTGAATAAAAAAAAACAAAGTGCACCTATAGCCTTGCATGTATTGGGGTTGCTTTAATAGGCCCCATTAAAAAATCCCCATGCTTTTGTTTCGTTAATCTCAAGTGTGCTTATATTCCTCTAAGGTTTTGTCTGGCAAGGTACCTTGAGTCCTTCATAAGAGAACTTGATTTTATAGAAAACTTGGAGGTGGATATTAACTTTTCCTATAACATAATGGAATTTCTAATTAACCACAGGGCCCAAGAAACACCATTGAAAAATTTGGTTCTTTAATGCATGTGGAAATGACATCCTACAAAATTGTTTAATCTACATGATTATGTGGCCAAGGACTCATGGAGAAGGGCATCATTGGAACTATTCCATGAAGATGATTACAATGGAGAAAAATACTTGTTGAATTAACTAATAGTGTCAAATCATTTCAAGTTGTAGCTTACTTGCCTAGACATTTCATGCACACTTTCCCGAAATGGTCCAAGGGGTAAAAAATGTAAACCAACACTCAAAACGATATGCCATTTGTTATCACTGAAATTTCGTCCGCAAATGGTTACAGGAATCCAACATCTCCAAACAACTATTAAGTTCACCCATGGACCAAAATTACCAAAAACATATTTCCAAAAGGTCCAAAACTATACAACCAGTTATAAAATCAGGATGCGCTATGTCTATATAGGGAGCGCACGCACATGCGCTATCAAAAAACACAGGAAAAGTGCACATGCACACATGCATGATTGTGGACGCTAAAAGCCGTGCACACCTGAGAGTGACACATTTATGATGTTGGTCAACCTCCCACCCACTTTTGGTTCATCTTCCAAGTCGATTTGACATCCAAATCTTGGCTGAATCCAACTGGGTGGCTGGTCAAAGACCTAAAGGTGCCCTAAACAACCCCTTGTTCACACTAAAAGCTGGTTTCATAATACCTCAAAGTTGTGCTATAAAAAGAGGCCATGGGTGCATTACATCTTCAAGGAATTCATTTGTAAGGTTATGCTGCTGCTATTCTCTTGGGGAATCCTCTTTTCTCATCAAGAGCATACTAGCACCATTCCATTTGAGCTATTCACATAACCTTTTGAGTGAATTAGCTTGGGATTCTTTCACCATTTTTTTTCAAGTTTTCAAGTTGTAAGAAGAGCTCAATCTTGGGGGTCCAAGAGCCCTCCCTTGGAGGAAGAAGGGACCCAAATTCTCCCTTTCTCCTTGGTGTTTCTTTTCACTAATACAATACTTTCAATTGGCGACATGAGTCTTGTTTGTTTCTTGTTCTTATGTCCTTATGCACTATAGTTTAATTGTTTTTATCATTCCTAGTTTAATTCTTAGCTTAGTCTTTTATGCTTTATTCTTCTAACCCTTTCCTTTACTGTTGTCTTGCTTAGATAACCCAACTAAGCTTGTAAGAACCTCTATTTTTCTCATCTAGGTGACAAAAGAGGCACAAAAAATTGGCGACTCCACTAGGGAGAGGTATCAATTTCTTGCCCCACTTGGGTTATTTTATCTCTTCTTTTTCTTTATTTAACCTGCAGGTACCATAATCAGCCCAAGACGACCTATAGGAAGCCAAATTCAAAGCTAAGTTGAAGGAATTTCATCCGAAATTTTCTTCACGGTCGTGTGACAGCTGTGCGTGGGGTTATTGGCCCACATTCGTGCATCGTGCACATGTGCGCCAAAATCACTGTATTACTCAACGCCTTCTGCACACCTGCGCACATCAACCTCTTCTAGTTTGCACATTGACACTCAAAGCGCCTCTGTCTAGTCCGAGACCCGTGCACCTGTGCAGAAAAATACACATTGTAAGCTTTTTATGATATGTGGAGGGTCCATAGCCTTCTAAAAGTTGATTCCATGCATGTTGCACTACACTTACATTCCCTCTCCATATAAAGGGATTAGTCAAAACACATAGGCACTTAGGGGTAAAATCATAACTTTTCCTCCTTTTTGTTGTTTTGCCACATGGATGGCCCACTTTGACTAAAGTTAAGTTGGAATCACTCTACATCACATATAAAATTTGCTTTGGGACCAGAAATTGGATAACAATCATTGAGTATGCTCTTCTCTCGCACTTCAAAGTGACCTTGAGAATCAGAAAGAGGTTGTGGGACAATTTCGTCTCCCTTAAATAGAAAAAATATTTAGGAGAGGACAACAATCCCCTTGGGACTCCTGTTAGTTTATTTTTCAAACACATCTTAAGATTGTAAGGGCCCATACATGCCCACATGCTACAAAGATATGATAGTGTTGAAATTTGCTTTCTTAGATTAACTCACTAGGGAAGTTTAAAGGTTTTGTAACGGGCCCATACATGCCCACATGTGAACAAACTAGGATAGTTTCAAATATTTATTAGATTAAATCACAGTAGGGAGTTAAAGGAATAGTAAAGGACCCACATGTCCACATGCTAGTTTCCTAGGGACTTTAAAAATTCCGCAAGGTTGCACCAATGACATTTAGTTAATTAGGTAATCAAAGACTTGTAAGGACCAAGCGAAGTCCACATGTAGCAAGGTGACACCTAATTTATTAAAACTTGGGACACTTTCACTTGTTCACACACAAGATCACCAATCACTCACATAGTTTTACCTAGAAGTTGTGGAGGTCAAAGTAAGTTTCCTCCAACGGGATTTCCAAACACCCGACCCCTTTTCTTGACAAAACTATCCACTCCCATTTAATTTCAACGAGGTTGGTTCACAACCCCAATCTCTCACATAAACACATATAAAATTTTCTAAAAAACTCACTAAGTTTTCCTCCATAGGAGGTGCCAAAATAATTTTTTTAGTCTAGGTAGGATCTTGGGAATAAGCATCCAAATAAATCCCCGTTATTTGGTTCTCACATTTTCAAAACAATAGAAGTTGTCAAATAGGGAACTTTAAATCCTTCAAGTCAAGTGTTCCTAACACCATAAGGCAGGGAGATACCCGTGAAGGGTTGAAGGCTAAGGTCCGGTTGTTCTATGCGTCCCCCCTTGAGGCACCCACCTCTTGGACAGGATCCAACCCATGACCCATTTCTTAGGCTAAAAATCTAAATGCCGCACTTTGACCGAGGTACCTAGTGACCAAATTTTAGGACATCTACCTAGGTGGTAATTGTGGGCTGCAATTTCACCTTGATCAGATTTTGTGTGGCTATTGGGAAATATCACCAGTTCTTTCGGGATATGCCCCCTCTACCCCTCATTATAATTGATTTCTTCATCCTTCACTAGTTTCTCTTCCGATGGATTCAGACCCCACTATTGAGTGCTATTGGAAGGTCCAGTGCTATTTGAGAAGAAGGACGTTACATCTTTTAGGACACGAGCATTTGTTTTCTTTGTTCTCCCATGCAGACAAAATTCACCTATCCACATATATGCTTCTTTATCAAAACACTTTATGTATTATGCCCTTCTGATTACATCTGATTTGGAAATATATTGTGAAGGTTCAAGAAATTGCAACAAAGTCTCTTGTTTACTTATTTCTCTCACCACCATTTGCACACATTCACTCAACTAGTCAGACATTATAGGGGACCTAGAGAACCCCCGTCGTTCTATACACTTGCTAAATATTCCCCTCTATTCTAGGAGGAGTTACTAGTCTTTCCAACTCATCGACTCCCCCTTCTCACACCCCTGTGAGTGCCACTATATTGGGATCAACATTGCTTGGCTCCACCTTACTTGGGTCCACTTCCCAAGGTCAACCATCCACTCGCTCTCCTATACACGAAAGTGGGAGACCAACTTCTTCTCAAAGAGGAAGTACAAACCCACCTAGACCCCTCCAAGGGTCAGGTACTCACACCACTCACACTATGGCCAGAATTAATCCTCTGCCACCACTCCATATGCCATATTTGGCTTCCCTCAATATCCCGGATCTGACTAAACTCACTAATGATCCTATATTGCACAACCCCACATGGCCTGCAATGCCTACCAAACTCCCTTCAGACATCCCCAAGTTTGAAGGAAAAGCAGGAGATGATCCCACCAACCATATCATGACCTTTCACCTATGGTGTTCTTCAAATATCATCATGGATGATTCTGTCCAATTGAGGTTATTTCAATGCACTCTCATTGGCCCATCAACCAAATGGTATGTAGAAGAAAAATCTAGGTCCCACGCGACTTTTGAATTCTTGGCCAAAGAATTTTTGACCTTCTTTCAACTACCCATTCGTCATGACAATGGCCTTGAACTACTCTCATAATTCAAACAAATCGCCTCCACACATATTGCTGACCACATCTACGAATGGCGTCGGTGATGTAGCCTCTACAAAGCTGACGCTACCCCCCAACAATGTCTCAATTGGTTCCTCAAATCACTTGTTTCACTCCTTGCCAAAGATGTGGCCACCACCTTCCCCCAGTCTGAAGAAGAAGCCATTAGCAAAACCCAACAGTTCGAACTCATTTACATCTAGTCGGGATACCTATACACGGTACTCTTGAACACCCCAAGACCGATGCCATTCAGCCAAGAAAAACCTAGGATGTCTCACTCAGCAGATGGATTGATCGGTAACACTACACGCCACAACCCACAACCTCAACAACCACCCATGTATGGCACAACCCAATATCTGCCAGCATATGAAGGAATATCTTATTATCCTCCTCCTCCTTATCAACAGTCATACCTTGTTGCCCTGCCTCCACCCATCAGTGGAACCCTGACGACACCCATAATACGCCCACCTGTTCAACCAAGCGCTGGTACTCCCTCTACCTCAGCCTATACCCCAAGCACCAACGAAAGTGCCATGCCTTCCTATGTACCTTATGGATCATTTCCACAACATAATCCATACTTCCCATTTCCTGGCCCCCCACATCCCATGGCTCCACCACAAGGACATCCACATGCTGGGGTTAATTTTGTTCAACCCTCTCCCATTCATCAATATCAAAATTTTGAACAACTAAATACGGAAAATCCATCCCATCAATTGAACAATGCCAGAAAGAAAGGAAAAAACTGGAACAATAATAATCCCGGACCAGGAGGAAACCAGAACCAACCCCAGCAGAACAAACCTGTTGGGGGCAACCAAAACACAGGGAGCCAAAACCCTCAAGGGGGAAATAATAAATGCCAAGGGAAAAATAAAAACAATCTTCGAACTAATTTCCCTTTGGCCCTTTGTGGTGAGTTTGGTCACTATACTCACCATTGCCTCCAAATCTCGAACTTTAAACAGATGAAAGAATCTATAAGTGGACCATGTCCCCAGGAACCGACTTCCCCCCAGCAGGCCCCACAATAATATGTGCAGCAACCACCCCCAGCCGTGATGCAAAACCCCATCCCGCACCAGGGGGTAATGAACACACAATAAGACATGCAGCCTACCCTACCAAAGATAGGAAAATATCCCAATCCAGGCAATCTTGCCGATCGTACTATCCTCCTCACTAGTGAGGAAGAAGTTCTTCTACAAACACGCATTCCTTAATACATCACAACTCCTGAGTCGACTCCCACCACCTCAGATGCACCCCCAGTCGTAACTGGGCCCCCTTTGATGATTCCTCTCCCTAATACTGACCCACCCCTTCATATTCCTGGCATCCCCTTACACAGGAATGTCCATAACCCTTAGGTTAGGGCGACTCATAATTACAGTTTGGTCGATGATTTGGCACAATCTCCTGCTGCTATGTCAGTCTTAGAAGTCCTTCAAACTTGTCCTACTCAACGGAAGTTGTTACTTTCTACCTTCAAGGCAGTTGAACCTATGGATACCTGAATCATTACATTTGATCTCGATAGAGGAGAACCTTGCCTCCCCACTCTCATCACTTTTCAAATCCCAGTTAAAATCCAGAACATTACAGTTCACCGCTGCATCATTGATGAGGGTGCATCCACATGCATTATGTCAAAATTTGTATGGCAGAAACTCAGTTCCCCTGAAATTATATCATCTTCCATTACCTTAAGAGCCTACAATGGAAGACCCTCATCCCCTGAGGGACTCTTCTAAAATGTCCCCGTTGAGCTCGGGGGAAAAACTGTTCTGATTGACATTAAGGTTATCGATGCCCCACTTGACTACAATATCTTGTTTGGTCGTAGCTACATGTATGCTAGGAAGGCCGTTCCCTCTTCTATGTTATGAACCATGATGTTTCCCCATAATGGAAAAATCATTACCATCGATCAAGTATCACATTATGAGCCCAACCCCTCATCCAACATCGATAACATCCTCCCTTTCATCCACACTAATCCTAACGCTTATCCACTCATTGATATGGGCCCCAGAATCTTCAAAGATCCATCCTTTCTAGGGACATACCACGGAGCACCACTGCTCCTCCATCCCTCAGCCTAAGTATGTGTCGTATCCTCCAATGGAATGACAACTGAAGATACTCTCCCTCCCACCGAGGCCTCTTTTATCCTTGATGTCCCACTAGTCATATAACTTCTCCCTCAGGAACCCCCTAGAACTAGCTCAGCTCGACCCATTCCTGATCTTTCCCTCCCCCAGGGCCATATCCCAATCTCGGAAATAGTCCCCCAAGCCAGTACCCAAATCCCTTTCATTTACCCCCCACCAGGTATATAATATTTCCAGGTAGCTGCAACGCTTACCCTTCCTAACATGGTACTGGAAATCCCAATTTGGTATCTACATCTTCCTAAGATGGTCCCTCAACCATCCCTCCCTCCCTAAACTGAAGGAGTTCCGATGTAGATTCCAATACCTACTCCTGAAGCAACACCCTCACCTCCTCTTGCTAATGCCATTTCTACAACTGGGGGAAAACGAAAGAAGAAAGAGCCCATCACTCCTCTCCCTCATCGCATCCAACCTCCTTATGCACTCTGTGAGAAATAAGGACACCCCACTAATCGATGTTCCTCTCTCCCCGAGTTACGTAATCTCATTCAACTCCCTCGAGCACCACCATTGCTCATTTCTTCCTCCAATATTGCCGCTATCTCCCTGAATAGAAGTAACAAAGGAATGTAGACTAAATTTTCATGCATCATCTGTTCAGAATATGGCCATTACACACACCATTGTCTAAGGTTACCTCAATTCTGGTAGATGCTAACAGCCGTACGCCAGATTTTTCAGCAAGGACCCACCCCAACTCATGTCACCGACATCCATTATGTCATGACCTCAGTCAACGAACGAATGAGATGTCCTTTCTCTTTATGCAAATCACTTGATCATTTCACATATCTATGTCCTATGATCATTGAATACAGGCATCGCCAAATGGCCCTTATTCAAAATCACACACCCTCTCCTCCAGCAGAACCATTGAATACCCTTACCCCATCACTTGCGCCTATGGTTCATATCTTTTCACTAGAACCTGAGGCACTCCCTACTCCCCCATGGTTCTTGGATGACTTATACGAGGATTTACCCCCAAATCCCCCCAATTCCCCCGTTCATTTCCCCATGGAAATTTTATGCCCAACTACCATTTTTAACCCTCAGTATCTTGATATTTGGTTTATGTTGAGTGAACCATCACAATATCCTTGCATCACTCCCTCTGCTTCTTCATCAGCGGACGAAAATCACATGGTGTAAGTCACCGATATTCCTCTTCTGGATCCCTTGTATTCCTGACAATTCCACTGTGACGAGGACATACTCGAGGAATTAATCACTCGCCCCGACTTCCCATGGGATACGCTACACCACCGATCACTCTTTATTTCACAGGAAACCTTCGCTTCTCGTAACCAAAACCCCATATACGTAGTCGAAACCAAGGATTTTATCCCATCAGGGAATATCGAATGGTTCCACAAACCTATCCCTGCCCCTGATGCTTTTGAAGAAGGAAATATGGACAACATTTCCCCCACCATTAAAATCGATATTTCCATAAAAAAGGGAGTCGTTGAGGAAATCACTATTGGCGCCGCATGCACTCCTGAAGAAATTATTTCTTACAAATCTCTCTTCCAGAAATACCGGGACATTTTTTCCTAGTCATACATGGATATGATCGACCTTGACCCCTCTATCGTCGAACATCGCATCAACACTTGGCTTGATATCACACCAGTCTGCCAAAAAAAATGACCACTACACCCATCCAAAACAGTGGCCATCAAAGCCGAGATTGACAAATTACGTGCTGCAGGGTTCATTTACCCCATCGCCTATACGTCATGGGTCTCCAACCCTG
Organism: Picea glauca; assembly: GCA_000966675.3. NCBI lineage: Eukaryota > Viridiplantae > Streptophyta > Pinopsida > Pinales > Pinaceae > Picea > Picea glauca. The sequence goes on from JZKD02S1723816.1 coordinate 512,593, forward strand.
TCCCTGATAACAAAAAATAGGGCACTATCCATGTCTGTATGAAATTCCGCGACCTCAATAATTGTTGGTTGTGGAGCCTGATTATCTTCCTAATTTAGAGGTCCTTTCTTTCTGCCGTGTTTATACCCCATAAAGTATTTACACCCTAGAAGTATGTACACTCTTCCACGTGGGGGAGTGCAGAGGGGGGTACCCCCTCTGCGGGGTCCGGGGGGCCTATCCCCCCAGCTGGGGGGTCTGGGGGCGAAGCCCCCGAAGCAAAAATTGCCTTGTAAAAGTATATTGTAATTTCATTGTAAATCTGGACCGTTCATTATAAGGTCGCAGATCTAACGGTAGAGAT
>JZKD02S1723816.1:518307-534090 GCA_000966675.3 Picea glauca
AGCCCACACTGGGTGAACCACGTAAATCTGTGTCTCTCTTGTATTGTGTGTCTTCTATGTTTTGTTTCTGCATTTGTTTTATTTTATTGCTCCGCAGTCCTGTTTTTCTAACAATAATTCCTATCCCAAAAAAATTTTTCCAACTCCCTTCATCGACCAAATTATCGATGATTGCACAAGTCATGAGGCTTTGTCCTTCATGGACGATTTCTATGGCTACAACCAAATCCAAATTCACCCCGCTGATCAATACAAGATCGGATTCACTACCCCTTGGGGCACCTTTGCATATCGTGTCATGCCATTTGGCCTCAAGAATGCCGATGCCACTTTCCAATGGGCCATGACATACATTTTTCATGACCTGGCTCATATCATCCTCGCATATTTGGATGACCTCACCGCTCGATCCAATAAACTCACTCAACATATCGATGATCTACGAATCATATTTCAAAGGTGTCGCCAATATAATATCCGCTTGAATCCTCTCAAGTGTGTATTCTACGTCACTACTGGCTGCCTTCTTGGGTTCATTATTTCCCAAAGTGGTATTACCGTGGATCCCCTCAAAGTCCAAGCCATCACGAAAATTCCCCCTCCTCGGAATTTATGCCAACTGTAGAGCCTACAAGGCAAAGCTAAATTTTTACGACGCTTTGTCCCAGACTATGCCACTCGAGCACACAGTTTCTTTCGCTCACTATGCCACGACATCCCATTCCACTGGGATGAACATGCCCAAAATGCTTTTGATGATCTTAAAATGGCTCTCTCCAATGCCCCTTTGATTAGTCCACCCGACTATAACCACGACTATATCCTCTACATATCGGCCTCAGCCGTCTCAGTAGCAGGAGTTCTCGTTCAAATTAGGGATGATGATCGCGAGCATGTCATTTACTACATTAGTAAAAACCTCTCAAGGACACCCTTAAAATACAATCATGAAGAGAAACTAGCCCTTGTAGTCGTCCTCGCAGTCTAGAAGCTGCACCATTACATTCTTCTTTGAACTACCAAAGTCATAGCAGATTCCAACCCCATGCGTGTCTGTTTTCCCAAATTGTGCGCCCCCCTATGTGACTGTGACCATTACATCCACGCATTCATGCGCGGGTCTCCATCGATCGTCTGTGCATTTGGGGGGCCACAATCCCAAAAACCCATCGTACAACCATCCGTATGGTCCTGCCCAAAAAATTCACACCTAACTACTGTACAGGAGGATGAGACCACTAACTTGACTCTCGCACCTCCCAGATCGACTTCCTCGCACTCCTAGAATTTTTGAATCGATTATGGAATCTCCTCTCTAATCACTATAGCAACAAGTACAAATGAGGTGGTAATGTGGGCCCTACAACTATATATACACCCTTTTTTCCAAAACTTCCATACTCCCTTCCGGGAGCTCTGGACATCTGTTTTGCGATCCGTCTTTAGCCACGGGATTAGGATCCCACTGCCTACACAGTAATACTTTCTGGGTCACCATCCATCCCCGGTCCTCAGGGAGCCATTTTCTCATACCCCATTCAGGTACGCATGCTCATGTTCAAAATTATCAAATAACTGTTATATGTTCGTTATCTTCAGATATTATTCACGTCAGGTATTTGATTTTCATGTGTGCAGGTACTTGGTCATCACACACCAGCGCGACCCCTTCAGGTATATGATCGAGACTGGCATTTAATCATTCCTCTTACTCTCAATTGCATCTCCAACCACACCCTCTGAAATTTTCCTTTAGGGTCCCTATATCTAGCTCTGCAGTACTGTCACCTCCACTGCATTTTGGTACTATCACCCGGTAGCACTCTCCCCCACATGATTTGTCCCATTCATAGTCCCCCTTGGCACTTTGACACTCATTTTGTTTTCACCCTTTAGGGATGGGAGTCCCGATAGTCTTACGCATTTTCGAGAATCAACCACATAATCCTTCTCCTCCTTTTTCTAGATTTCCCAATGGACTCCCAGGTTATCTCATCATGGTTCTATTTTGACTGCACCTCCACAATATCATTAACCATCCATTTCATCCAACATCAGTTTGCCCATCTGCAAATTCCCCTTCATTCACTTACCTCATACAGAGACCCACCCATGGGGCCCCTCACCCTCCACCAGTTCCCTACACAACTTGTTCCCTCATAGGCCAAGCCATCTTGCACTGGGGTACCCGTTTCTATATTTGTACACTCACCCCCAATTATTTATTTATTTGGCAATTGTACAAAGCCTTTGTTTCCAACATTTACATAGCTTTTTGTCGTCACCTCTTGTGACCTTCTTCTTTTTTGGAAAACACAACCCATGTCACTCTTGGTTGGGGCATCCATTATCTTCTATTCCTGTTGACATCGTCCATAAACCCCGAGTATCCTACATTCCACCTACCTTTGCTCTCTGCGTTTTTTCACTTTGTCCCACCTCTGGCACAACTTATCCCCCGTCTAGTTGTCCCCCTGACACTCGACCTAGTTGTACAGTTGCTTCCACTTCACATATCTCCCCAACCAAGGGAAGTCTCGAGTCTCCACCCATATTGACTTTTTCCATGTACCTCCTCAGTTTCTGATCTCATCCAGTGCATTTCCCGAAGACCTTGGATTCTTGGAGTCACATCTCCCTTTTTGTCGACATCAACACAGTTTCCAGAAGGGCGATTGTATCTTGACCCTCATTCCCTTCACAATTAAGAGTCTTGGACAACACAGGGAGAACCATCAATGCTCTCTGCTGTCGTTGACCCCCATAACATTCGACTTCAACACTTTCTCATGTTATGGTGAGTCTTACTTTGTGACTATTGCAGTTGTTTTTATATTTTCTGAAGACCTCTAAAATTTGTTGGGCCATCAATGCCCACCAAATCCTTTATACTTCCTACAGGTTTCATTGCTTACTTTTTCAGAGTATTGTTCATCATTAGAATTGTTCTCTACTTTTACGAACACACATCCATGGGTGCTACATTCATATTCACCAACATATCATTTCAGTTACTGTCTTACACGTTTTTAAGCTACATTACACAAGCATGGGGCATGACCCGCCTTGTTTGTACACAATTTATTTTTCACACCTTGAGAAAGGTTGGGTCCTACAGGTTCCCCTCTCCCTCCACTAGGTTGCTCTTGATACTCTCGATATCACTCTTTCTTACAATAGTACTCTCAGTAGAAGAAACATTGATGAATTTCAGCTATATGTATGCTCCTAACCTCATCCATCAGAGGGCATCTGTTATCACTGAAATTTCGTCCGCAAATGGTTACAAGAATCCAACATCTCCAAACAGCTATTAAGTTCACCCATGGACTAAAATTACCAAAAAATCATTTCCAAAAGGTCCAAAACTATACAAACAGTTATAAAATTAGGATGCGCTATGACTATACAGGGAGCGCATGCACATGCGCTATCATGAAACGCAGGAAAAGCACACATGTGCACGATGCACGACTGTGGATGCTAAAAGATGTGCACACCTGAGAACGACACATTTATGATGCTGGTCAGCCTCCCACCCTCTTCTGGTTCAGCTTCCAAGTTGATTTGACATCCAAATCTCGACTGAATCCGATTGGGTGGCTGGTCAAAGACCTAAAGGTGCCCTAAACATCCCCTTGTTCACACTAAAAGATGGTTGCATAATACCTCAAAGTTGTGCTATAAAAAGAGGCCATGGGTGCATTACATCTTCAAGGAATTCATTTGTAAGGTTATGTTGCTACTATTCTCTTGGGGAATTCTCTTTTCTCATCAAGAGCATACTAGCACCATTCCATTTGAGCTATTTACATCACCTTTTGAGTGAATTAGCTTGGGATTCTTTACATCACTTCTCTAGTATGACGCTTCAAACAAGTGAGTGTATTAACCCTCTTGAACTCTTGAAGCCCGAAGTCCCAAAATAGATCATGAATGTTAACTGTTGGAGACACAGGGCCACTGGTCATGGTACTCCACAACTTCGCCAGTTTGGTACTCCGGGGATATCGCATGACAGAGTGGGAAATATATTCGAAGCCTAAAGTTCCAAAGCCTCTTTCCATCCATAGAATTTCAATGAGTGACATGAACCATTGATTCCCTCCATTGTTCTATGATCTGGGAATTCAACATTCGAGAGGAATGTGGTGCAATACCATTGGAACTCCCGAATTTCGGGAGTTCCAAACTCCCAAAAACTTCGCTAAGAAAACCTTTTAGCTCCTAGTTTTCAACCTGAGGTCACAAGGAGGACTCCGATAGCTTATTTAGGCACGTAGTGTGAGAAGTACACTTTAGGTAAACATAAGACGAGGGTTTTCACCTTAAGGGGACTGGAAATGAACTGAGAGAAATAAATGTTTTTTATGCCCCATCCATTGATTTTTTTTTAGATATCGTGTGTGTTACAAATTGGTATGAGAGCATGGTTACCACACTTGGCCCACTAGGGCTCATGCACGAGTCACTTAAAAACCATACTTAGAGAGAAATTTTAGGGGTGACACCCTATCTTATCTCATTCTTAAGAAACTTTCTACTGTTGTATATGTTTTGAATAACTTGAACTGTGTGATGCTCATAAAACTAGTAAATCATTAACTAACAAAGAATGTTTTATCAACACTCAAGTAGGCAGCGAAAAATAGGAAAAGTACAATGTAAGGGATGGTGACACACAATGAATTGGGGTAAAGATCCCACAATAGAGAGGAAGAATATGATGAGAGGATGGTGGTGGAAACCCCTCCAGATTTTTCCAAAATTGTAAGAAGCCTCATGGCATAATTATAGAGTTGTAAGGATGAAAATGAAAGGATGATAAGAGAACAGGAAAAACAAACTAAAATTAATGCAGTCTTACTGCAAAGTTTATAAGATATACAATGATAATTGCAACATGGTCCAACTACCAGTCATGTGGACAAACATCATATTAAGAAAAATCCAAGTCCACTTGATATACAAAAGGATGGTCCTGAAAGTGGACACACCAAGAGGAGAACCTCAAGGAAGGCCCAATATGGAGCCAATAGACACTCACCAGGAGATTCCTCTGGTGAGGAAACAGACAATTCAAAGGAATCTTCTAGTGGCAAAACTAGTTCCCATTCCTAGATGAGAAGAAAGAAGAGGAAACATTCCAAGAGTCATGACCCTGAAGAATTCAAGAAATCCAAATCACCCACCTTCGATGGAGATATTAATAATGAAGAAGTAGAAGTTTGTCTACTTGGATTAAAGAAGTACTTCAGTGTTCATGACTACTCTAAAAACTTAAAGGCTTAGATAACCAGTTTCAACCTGAATGAGAAAGATTCCATTTGGTGGGAGGACCTTAGAAATGTGAAAGGAATCCATGAGAAGGACTTGTCATGGAAACAATTTGAGAAATAATTCAAGAAGAAGTATTTGTCAGAAAAGTACTTTGACGGGAAGATGAAGGAGTTCTATGAACTTAAGCTGGGACAAATCACCATAGATGAATATATCAACAAATTTCTTGAGATGACGAGGTATGTGCCCTATATAAAGGATGAAAACGTAAATATGCAACGATTTATTAATGGATTAGCTCATTCCTACCAGGATAGAATTGAGTTTGATGAACCAAATAATTTAGAAGATACTATTCGAAAGGCAAGGTATTGCTATGGGAAATTCAAGAATAAGACATAACCCCATAAAGACTGGAAGAATAAAATCAATTCGATATTAAGGAAGAAGGGGTTTAAATCCTCAATATTTAAGAACCATGGGAAAATATCTAGGATGAGCCTTCCCACTAGAAGTGTGTATCAACAAAAATTTCCACCCTAGAGTGGAAATAAACCATTCAGAGTAGCCCCAAGCAAGACTGATAACACAAAGAGAAAACCCTTAAAATGTTGGGGTTGTGGAGAAGAACATTTGCTAAGGGACTGTCCACATAGGAAACAAAACAATATGAGGGTCTACAACGTCCAAGAGTCTACCAAAATCAATGATGTGTCTAGGAGCATGCCACAAATTTATGTATCCTTGGATAATAGAAAAGGTGACCACCAAGATTCAGTGGTGGAGATGGAAGGTATGATTTCCAACCATCCTTTTTCCATTTTAATTGACCTTGGTTCTAATTTGAGTTATGTTTCCCCTCAAAATGTTGAGAAATGTAAATTGCAACAAGTTAAACATGTTAAATCATGGTTGGTAAAACTGTCCACTGGAACCAAAAGAAACGTAACAGAGGTTATACCAACAGGATAATTCATTATGAATGTATTGCCCACTCGAGAAACCCTAAACATGATCCCTTTAGGGTCTTACGACCTGCTGATTGGAATGGACTGGTTGGATGCCCATAAAACCAAGTTGGACTGTTACAATAAAACTTTTGAGTGTTAATATGGAGGAGGAAGAAGGATAACCCTGTAAGGTATTCGAAATCCTATCTCAATGGGACAAATATCAATCCTCCAAGTGAAGAAGTATTGCAGAAGGGGATGTCCCTTGTATGAAATACAAGTGCTGAAATTTGTTGAGAAAAAAAAACCTAGCCTAGGGGACCATCCCATATTGAGAGAATATAAAGATGTCTTTACAAAAGAGGTGCCATTTATACCTCCAAGAAGGGACATTGACTTTTCAATAGAGCTTGTACCGGGAGTGGTACCGATGTCTAGAACGCCCTATAGAATGAGTACACTGGAGCTAGTTGAGGTCAACCTAAATCTAAAAGAGATGTGGGACAAAGGCTACATTTGGCCTAATGTGTATCCATGGGGAGCACCAACCTTGTTTGTGAAAAATAAAGATGGAACACTCATATTGTGCATATGTTATAGATAACTCAATAAGGTGACCATCAAGAATAAGTATCCCTTACCAAGTATCGATGACTTGTTCGACCAATTAAGGGGTTCTACTATATTCTCCAAGATTGAATTGAGGTCTAGATACCATCAGGTCCAAATTAAGGATGAAGACATCCACAAAACAACCTTTAGAACAAGTAATGGTCACTATGACTTTGTGGTGCTGCCATTCAGGCTAACCAATGCACCAACCACTTTTATGTGATTAATGAATAATGTACTCAGTAAATTCTTAGATAGATTTGTATTGGTTTTCATTGATGATATCCTAATCTATTCTAAGAATAGGGAAGAGCATGAATAACATCATAAGTTATTTCTTCAAGTACTAAGAGAACATAAACTCTATGCTAAGTTTAGTAAGTGTGAATTTTTCTAGAAACAAGTCCATTACTTAGGCCATGTTATTTCTGAAGAAGGGGTGGCAGTTGATCCTAACAAGCTCAAATCCATTATGGGTTGGCCTACCCCAAAGGATGTATATGATATCAGATCCTTTATGGGCCTATCAGGGTACTATAGGAGGTTCATAAAATGATTTTCTAGGATTGGTTTCCCAATCACTTCCCTTCAAAAAAGGGGAGTTTAATTCATTTGGACATCAAAATGTGAAGAAATATTTCAAGAGATGAAATAACTACTAACAAATGCACCTGTGATGAAGATTGGAGACCCAAACAAGGACTTCCTTGTGTGTACAGATTCCTACAAGGAAGGGCTCGGAGGAGTCCTTATGCAAGCATGACGTGTGATTTTCTACGAATCTAGAAAATTGAATGAGCATGAAGTCAACTATGCGATCCATGATATGAAATTGGCTACCATAGTACATGCTTTAAAAAGGCAGCGGCGTTACCTCTTAGGTAGAATATTTGTGATTATGACAGACCATAGTGGGTTGAGATATTTGTTCGACCAATGGAAACTCAATGTTAGACAAGCTAGGTGGATGGCTCTCCTTAGTGAGTTTAATTTTGAAATTAAACATATCAAGGGAAAGGAGAATAGGGTGGATGATTCCCTTAGTAGAAGTATGAAAGTGGTTCACTTGGAAGTTGTAGGCACCATTGAATCAAACATCAAAGAGAGAGTCAAAAGTGCACAATAATAATATGCATTTTTCAAGATCGTGACATCATACCTAAAGCAAGAGCCCACATGGCTGAAGTATGAAGGCTATCAGATGTTGAATGATGGCCTGCTAACTTACAAAGGTAGATTGTATATTTTGAATTGTGATGATTTGAAGAGGTTCATAATGGATGAACTACACAAAATACCATATACTAGTGATCCTGGTTATTAGAAAATGATCACGACCACTAGGAGACTATTTTATTGGTCCAGACTAAAAATGGACATAGCTGATTACTTAGCTAAGTGTCTAGAATGTCAGCAAGTTATGGCAGAGACTTGGCACACATCAATACTGTTGCATCGCCTACCAATTCTAGAATGGAAATAGGAAACCATATCCATGGATTTCATCATAGGGTTACCAAAATCAACCAAACAGAATGACACCATCATGGTAGTGATGGAAAAAATGAGCAAGGATGCTCACTTCATTCCTGTCAAGTCAACTTGCAAGAAAATAGATATTGCTCATGTTTTCATGAAAGAGATATTTAGACTGCATGGCATGTCTAAGGAAATTATAGCTGACATAGATACAAAATTTACTTCAAACTTTTGGAAATCTCTGTTTGTTGGTTTCGAAAAAAAATGCTATTTAGTACAACCTATCACCCTCAAAATGATGGACAGAAAGAACGGGTAAACTGGGTATTAGAGGACATGTTAAGGATGCATGCAATGCATCAGCCTAAGAAATGGGAAGACTACCTACAACTGGTAGAGTTTTCCTACAACAATGTCTATCAAGAGTCATTAAAAATTAGCCCTTTTGAAGCACTGCATGGAATACAGTGCAAGATTCCAATCATATGGAATAATCTAGTAGATACAATTACAATTGGGCCAAACATGATAAAAGAAATGGAACAATAAGTAATTCATATAAAGAAAAATATGAAAATATCTCAGGATAGACAAAAAATCTATGCAGACAGAAAGAGGAATCCTAGAGAGTTGAAAACAAGGGATCATGTGTATCTTCGAGTTAGGCCCAAGAAAAGTTCCTTGAGGATGAGAGCTTGTGCGAAGATGGAATCTTAGTAGTGTGGACCCTTTGATATTTTGGATAGAGTGGGACCTATATACTATATTACATCACTCCCTTCCATCATGAAGGCACATGGTGTTTTCCATGTTTCGTTATTAAATAAATATGTACATTATTCTAATCATATCATTGACTCATATGTGTTTCAAGTGGAACTAGAGGGAGAATTCCTACCAAAACCTAAATGCATAATAGACAGGAAGGAGACCCCACTCAAGAACATAACCATTTCACAAGTCAAGGTGCAGTGGAAACACTTGGGCCCAAATGAGGCACCATGGGAAATGAAGGATTCTATGAGACATGCATATCTAGTTTTTTTTTAATTCTGTACATACAGAGCACATCGACAGATAGAACATCGAGGACGATGTTCCTTTAATGGGAGGGGATTGTAACACCATGTTTTCCTTAGGCTGTAAATATAACTATAACTAGTTTTTGGCCCTTGACCAAGTTTTGGATAACTTGGGTCACGTTTGATCGATTTTGGGACTTTGACAGGCTGGTCGAAGATAGAGCACTAGGAGAAGCAGAGATCGCGGGATATCACCCCCTTTTTGCAGGATTTTTGGGTTTAGGGTTTATGTAACAGGTTATGGGATGTCAGAACATGGGTTTACCCATGTTTAGGCCCATTTTGTAATGTATAAATAGATATCTAGGCAATGTAAGAAGGGGCCAATGTGCTAAGTGAAGTAGTAGTGAATATTTGTGGCTTAGTGCGGAGCTAGAGGATTTTTGCATGCTATGTGTTAGGACTTGTAGAGATAAGTGTAAGTGATTGTAAGAAGATGGTGTGCAAATTGTGTAAGAAGGCTTTGTGCTGTGACCTAACTCCTGGAAGGAGGATCTGACGAGGTACGTGAAAATATCTTGTCCTATGCAGAGTGGGGTTTTTGGGCTCTGTCCATGTAAGAATGTTGGCAAAAGATAATAAAGAAGAAGAAAAGTTGGTGGACGTAGCCCCATGCTGGGGTTGAACCACGTATATCCTATGTTATGGTTGCCTTGCGTGATCGATGTGATTTATGCTTAATGTTGTTATCTTTATGTATGTTAGATGCATATAATATAGAAGCTTAGTGCCTAGTGATGTGAATGAATGCTAGATCTTATCTGTTTCTATGTGCTAAGTGCTTGGAGGTGTTAGATATTGTTGAATACTGCGCTGTTCTGTAATAAGGATTTGAATCTGTGATGTAGATAAGGGTTAAATGTTGATGAATGTTAATTGCTAAGTGCTATGTTAGTGTTGTAATCATAGATTTGTGTCCCAGCTAGGTTGTAGACACTTGATTCCTGCAACCACCCCTGCCTCTACCTCGGGTGAGACTTCATCTTCTTCGCAGGTGTTGCCAAAAGGGTCAATAGTTGGGGTTTTGTTGGTGCATTGGACCCTGGGTTTTCCCCTGTGCCAACAAATGGTTCCATTGTCAGGACATGAAACTGTGATTGCTGGGAACTGAAGAAAAGAGAAAGCTATGTGCGTAGATATACTGCTTTAGTGCGCATAATTCTACTTGACTGCGAAGCTTTGTGCTAAGAAAGGAACTAGATCTGAAGAAAAGAGGTAAGATCTTAAAGCTTTGTGCTGTGATATAGGTAAGATAAGTGAAAAATTTTGTTTCGAAAGAATGGATCTAAGTATGTTTGATAAATTTTATCCTAGTCTGAAAACTAGGGTACAACTAGAAGAAAATAGATTTGATATGAATAGATCTGATAAGAATAGTGTAAGATATGTTATTCCTATGCATAGAAAGAATGTTTGGACTAAAACATGGATGTAGGATCCTAGAAATAATTTTTTACAGGTTAGTTACTGTGATCCCAGTGCGCAATACAGGAAAGGTTGGGGGTCATTTAAAAGAAATAGAGGATAAACTCTTTGCTATAGTTGCAGGAGACCGGGACATCTTGCTAAGGAATGCCCTGGTAAAGGTCCTAGTTGTCTTTGCTATAAATATATGGACCATGAAGTTTTGGATTTCCCTAGAATGATTTCTAAAGTTGAAAAGATGAATATGAGACAAGAAAACCATGAGGAAGGCCAAGAGACTAAGAATATGCTTAAGAAACACAAAGAATTAGAGGCTATATTATTGCAGATGAAAGTAAACTTGAATGATCACAGAGACACCAGTTTATCATAGATCTTAAAAGAGAAAGAGTGCATAGAAACAAGAATAGGAGACTTCGACATAGACTGTGTCCTGGATGAGGAAACGCAGGTGAATATCATGAAAAAAATAACTTGGGAAATTTTGGGAAAACTTGCTATGGTTCCTTCACTGGGAGGAATAGGATTGTTTAAAGGGAAGATGGTAACCCTATGTGGAAGACTTACCCAGATACCTATGAGTGCTCATGGAACTTCGACAGAAGAAGAATCTGAGGTCATTACATTTGTTGAGAACAATGCCCCATTTGCTATTTTTCTAGGAAAAACCTAGATTGAAAAAGATTAGATACGAAGGAAACAAGAAGAGGAGGAACTAGAACAGAAAAAGAAAGAACTAAGGGATTTCATGACTAGGAGAATAACGCACTTACTGGAAGAAAAAGAGGACCAATTGAAGCTACTAAGGACCAGAGATATAAACATCGAAGTTGAAAGAACATATGAAGACTTGAAACACCTGTCCATCTAAGAGAGTAGAGCACTTACCCCAGAAAAAGAAGAATTATTACTCTCGAACCCTTCTAAAGAACCTCAACAGTGTGAAGTTCCTATGCCAAGAGGAGATAATAAAAATAATGGAAAAAGGAAACCAATAATTCAATTCAGAGGAAAGAAATCCATAAAGCTCAGCAAGAAGAAAGCAAAGCTAGAAAAATTGCAAGAAGCACCAGAGAGGACTTTGCAGAAAAAAGGTTTTCAGAACTGGAACTTCTCCAGGATATGAGAACAGTGTAAATTGGTACTTCTCCACGATGAAGAAATATGACCGTTGGAGGCGTCTCGACCGTTAGAACGACGGTCCAGAATGGCTAGTAATGCAGTTATTGACAGAACGTTCGCCATTGGGTCGTTGGGACCACACCACAATGGATGAAATTTCATTGGTTAAGACGTTCCTACTCGTTGGAAGGATCCATTACGATGACTTTTATTTATCCGATCGAGCATTTCATCGTGAACACTTTTTCCAATTGTGATTATTCGAGCCGATTATTACCGCACCATGATTATTGAGACCTCGCCACCCATTCTGTTACAGTGAGTTTTTTTCCACCGACCTGAGATATTAGATCTTGAGTGTGCACGTTGGACAAAATTAGCACAGAATAAAAAGCCGTCGAAGAGATCCTAATAGAAATCAGGGCCAAGAAGGTGATGTTCGTAGGCATCCAATCCTCGTCGACGAGAGGAGTGCAAGCATCCCCATCGAATGATCATGGATCTGGACCATCTTGAGATGGGACAGAGAAATGAACCAAGCATCATGATGACTTAGCGAATGCAAAGCTCATCCCATCTATATTGCCTGACTACATCCCGCCTCTAGTTGGCATGGTGAGTCGTGATAGTGTCCCTAGGGACTTCGACTACACAGTCATCATTTCTTACCTCCCGAAGGGAATAAGCATAGTTAGACCACAGTTGGAGAGTATTACGATGTTGAATATCAACGAATATAACTTAGGAGACTGCAAGAACTATGGCATGATCACACCATACAAGTATTTGACTAGGAAAAAGGGGAAGAAGTCAAAGATCATCCCCCAGCCATGGACCATGGACATCATGAGGTCCACCATCCTAAACATAATGAAGATATCCCACTTTGGAAGGAAACAGGAGGTTAACATGTGTGTTAAACTCCTACTGTCATGCTTCCATGGAAGTTACCTATAGTTGGACAAGTTTACCACAGTCGATCCAACACTGGTCCATCGGATCACTAGACTAAGCATGCAAGGACCAGACCCACAAGACGTTTATCCAGAGAAGGCTGCAAATCATGCCCTGGCGCAGAGAATCAAAGATACCTATGGAGATGTGGAAAAGGGGAAGCGAGGCTACAAGGTAGCCTCCATTCAGAATGGCACAGTGCGCCTAGCCTGCCAGTTGATTGCTGGTAAGCTAGTAAGGAAAAATAGATCCATGCAGGTTACAGGGTTCGGTGTTGACCTCGTGGGGAAATGTGTGGAAGGGATACAAATGAATTGGGTGAGCTACCTTGTCAACCAATTAGAGAAATACTTCTGCGAAGCTCATGATCAGGGCTATGAGTTCCATTTTAGCTAGATGCTGATCATCATCGCCTTCATTTCTTTGGAGATGCCGGAAGGTGCGACCTTCCCTGAAATTGAGCCATCAGAACCCTTAGCTACAAAGTTCACTATGTTCTGGTATTCGAGCGACATGGCTAAGAAATGACAGTCAAACATAGTGTTACACACCTATTACCTACAGTTGAAGAGGGTTATTGAGTCTTTCCCTTGTATGACGCCGAACACCCTAGACAGGTTCATGCCAATTATGAAGTTCTGCACATATAAACATTTTATTTATATCACTGCGCGTGGAGATGAACATAAAGAAGAGTTTCAATCCTACTTAAATATCAATGAGGAGGACCTGGAAGAAATCACTAAGGAATGGTTTGCAGAGTTCCTTATACTAGTCGACTAGGCATAAATGTTTGATCCCGACCTCACTGGAAGTCCTGTGGTCACTCGTGAAGAGTATGATGCACCCAACAATAGCAGGAAGAAAAAAAAGGAAGATGTACAAGAAATAAACATCGCATCAAAAGAGACTACATCAGATTCACCTAGCAGAGGAGGAGATGATGAAGTGGACAAAGAAGAGAAAGAAGGGGAAGAAGACAAGAAGAAGCAGGGCAAAGTAACACCACCTAGGAACCCCCTTGAAGAGGTAGAGACATCCAAGAGACTAAAGGTTTCCCCAACGAAACCTGAATTGTGGAAGAAGTCAAAAGATAGTAAGCCCAAGCTGTAGTCTATGCTCACGGTGGATGACATCGACCTCATCATCACTGCTGTATCAGATACATAAAAAGATATTTTATAGTGCAATGAAGAAAAACATGAATCCATGTATGATCACATTGAAGAAGAGATTAAAGGAATACAACAGGCTCTCCATTCGAGCCGCGCCTACTCCGCTGTTATCAGCAGGGAATATAGAAGTAGGAGATGAGCCTGCTCAGCTACGCAGGATAGCAGATGCGATGGAGGCTCACCTTCGTCGTGTCCAGGAGGAAAAGGAACAGACCACAGAGGCCCTGAAGCAAGAAAAAGAGGAATCCATAGAGCAACATCGGGTTGTGCAACAGGAAAAAGACGACCAAGCAAAGTTTGCAAAGGACAGAGCGCAGATCCAGAGGGAGAAAGAAAAGATGCTCACAGAGAAGATTAGAGTTAAAGAAGTAGTCACTAGAGAACTTTGCTCTGTGAAGTTATTAGAATAGATGGAGGAAGTGTTATCTCCTCAAATAAATTGGTGGATTTTTTTCTTTTTGAGGTGATAGGTTGTGGTCTAAATTTTATTTCTAAATTTTTGTAAGTAGGTTAGAGAGTCTGTATTTTGAAAATGAGCTCAAAAGAAATTTTGAATATGGTTTGGTCAATAAAAAGTCAGAATATAAGGTTTCGGTGGTTTAGGCGAGCCTCAAATGTGATCATTAACCACCGAAAGCCTTTGTTCCCGACAGTTAAGGGGTCGAAGCAAGAAGGCGATTAACCACCGAAAGTGTTTCAACGGTAAAAATGGAAAGCCCGTGCTTTCGCACGAGCTAGTTGTCAAGTTGGAGAAATTATTGAAACATAACCTCCGAAATCTCGCCATGGTGGAGGGGATGCACGTTCGTGGTGTCTATCCGAAAGTTTTGAAGTCCCTGTGTCCTTTCGACCGCAATTGGTCTTTTCAAAATCCAAACATGGCAGTGATTTTCATGTATGATTTCACAGAGCCTCCCTCCATTTTAGTCACAGGTACACTAGCCATCATGATCTGGTTATTCCTTCATTGAATCCTTGATGAGTCATTATGAATCCTGGAGGTTGCTGAGATAACCGTAAGCTCGCAATTTCATCAGTAAATCATATTTTCAGAGAATCCTAATCCCGTTTACTCTGGTGATTGTCAAAGCGCCATTAAGTCCAGCGAGCACTCTCGAGTCAAGTAAGCCTGATCGGGTTATCAGGTAAGCTTAGAATCTATCCTCTTTCAGTTTCAGAAATGAAAATGTCATCGAAAATCTAAAGTTTCAGCATATTCTCAGTCAAATTGTCGTCCGAAACTGGGTTAGTTTTCTGAACTCGATAATCCTAATGTTTGTGTCACCCTGTTCCACCGGTTTTTCATGAGTTATACTTGTTGTCTGCCTAATTTCTAGAGTCATTGTCTCCTTCGACGTCCATCTCCCCATAATCATAGGCACACTGAACATCGAACCATGTCGAAAGCAGGGCCAACTTTGAGATCTGAGGTAGATGGAGTGTGGTATTTAGAAGCTCACCTAGAGGTGGCCGAATTTTTCAAACATACCAGAGTTTTTGCATACTGTGAGAAATTAACCAAATTTCACCAACAGGTGGCCGAATCGTTTGCTATTTCCTATGATGGAAGGACTGCTAAAGTTGGCAAGGAGGAGATTATCATTGATGAAGCAGCCATTGTTGAGTACACAGGTTTACCCAGGTCGGGAGATTTTTGGTTCAAGACTACCGCACCTTCAAACATCGAATTCAGGTCATATTTGC
>JZKD02S1723816.1:552285-562510 GCA_000966675.3 Picea glauca
TCAAAAAGAGACATGTGCATTTCTGTTTATCCTAAGTTCCTGGCAAAGGAGGGAACGTGCAAAGGGGATGCACGCTGTGGTATGCATGCAGTTCCCAGGGTGACAAGTGTCATCCATGGTGCATGAAAATATAAGCCTTGAACTGAACCGTGGGGACGATCCTCCATTCTGAATCGAACCTCTATGCTGGAACCAGTACGACCTCTACCTAATATCCGAGATTCATCTCTGAAATGGGGAAGCTGTGTTTGCCTGAGGAGAACCGTGTATACCCTGTCCGGAGCTGTGAGTTTATGGCTATCTCTGAGATAACCTGTGAGTGTAATTCCCAGCTTGTGGGAAGCTAGTGAGGATTTTGGGAAGGAATCTTGTGGTTCGGGAAAGCCGAGGTAGCCTGTGCGTGAAGCCTGCTCCAAAATCATCACCGTGAATTCATCCTGTGATTTCCAAGCCCGTTGTTGGAAGCATTTGTCTGTGTTTCCTATGGATTGTTGTGACTGCGCAGTACTGGACTGCGTGAGGCTTGTTGGCCTGTGAGAAACTCCTCCAGGTGAGGGAGTGCACAGAGGGAGAAGAGAACTCCTGGAAGGAACCCTGTAGCTGCCATAGAGCCTGGAGAATTCCGGTCCGGTCTGTTCCTGTAACCCAAGGTAAGGGAGACTGGCATTCGAAGGACTGTCTAGGTGACAGAGAAGGTGCACTCTCCTGGGGTGGAGCAGGCATGTGGGGAATGAGGGCCTGTGTGCAGTGAGCGTGGGAGATTCCTGGGAGAGCTTCTTCTTGGTAAATGTGTATGTGCTATCTTCCCTGTAACCTCAGCCTAGCCTAGGATTCCTTGTCTCGGGGTGGAGCTCGGTCCCAGCTCGGGGGTGACCTGCTGTTGAGCTGATGAATAGTGTGGTCTAAGGCTGGGAGGTTCGTGGAAGGCTTGCACTTGGTTGGTGTAATTCTACAACCAATAAAAGATAAGTATTGAATTATGGTTTATCATATTTGAACATGACTGTGCTGTTTTGTATCATGTTTTCTACTGTGTAAATGAATTAATGATGAATGCTATGGAACATTTAATTATAGCAGTACCCAGATATGTTTCGCTCTGTATTTTAAATGTGTTTAATTCTGTTTAAATGCATGTGCTCATAAGGTCTGTAAAAATTAGTAAGTGCGTTTTACTATGTTAAATGAATTTGCTTATAATTCCATGTACATAATGGTGAACTGAGAGGTTGGGAAAACTAGGGTAGTGAAGGGTACACTACAAGAAAGACCATGAAATCCGGGATTGACCTCATTTTTTGGGATCATCCCACATCTTTTGCAACTGAATTTTAAGTTACTATCTTTAGTATATTTGATCCTTGTTTTCAGGATCTCAGAACTACTTTGTAAAGCTATAAATCTTAGGATATAATATGAACCAAGGGTTCGATTTTGGGTTCTACATGCTGCTACTGTAACTAAGACTCATTCTTAATATATGAAACATTGCAAGCTTCCTTCATCTGTGTTTTCAGACCTTTCTTTTCTGTTCTTTGATATCTTATGAGTGAATGATTTCTTTGTTGGCGCTTATTCAATCTACATGTGACTGTCATCTCACTAATTGATTGTTTAAGTTAAGGATCATAAGTTATTGCCTTAGTTTTTAAACCCATTGTGCTTACTGTTTTACATGAGTATAATCTGGTTTAACAACTATCTTCTATTCTATTTGATCAACCCTTGTCTGATTGCATTTTTAGAAGGCCTTGTGATATTTGATATTACTAGACAGTCTTAAAGACACAATCTAGTTCCTAGATATTCATCTTGATCCAAAAAACCACATCAATTATTAAGAAAATAGTTCCTAAAAATATTGAGTTACCAGGCATCTCTGACTTACACCCTAGGAGAGTTTCCTGGAGTGATAACAGGAAGAACCAATGGAAATCCAAGTAGGGAAGCTTGCCGAAGCCATTCAGAAGCTCCAACAGAGGATAGTAGAACTGGAGTTACAAGCAATGCCAAGCACTCCACAAGAAGTGTGAGACCAGACAGAAGAAACTGCCCAAAGCACAGTTGAGGGAATCAAGGCATTAGCCTTGGAATGCAAACAACTCATCAGTCGAAGTACGTAGACCTACGAATTCCTCACAGAGGACCCTAATATCAGGACACTGGAATCATAACTCTAGGAGGAAAAAAACAAGCAACAACAGTGCAAGCACAGTTGAAGCTACTATCACCAGTCGAGAGGATAAAAAGAGCCCAATAACAATGCATGGTTCAACAATAGGACCATGCCATTCAGAGGAAGGTCATGGAAGTGACCCAAAGACTCCAGCCAGTGCAGGATGAAGCCTGGACATTTTTTGAGGAGATTGAAGGACAAGGTGCACAACTAGAACAAGTAGTCACCTCAGTTGAATAACGATTGGAAGGATCTGTCACCGAGAAGGTCATTCAGGAGTTCGCTGAGTAGGAGGCTCTGGCTAAGAAGTAGGTCAAAGCAACTCAAGCCAAGATCGAGGCCTTTGAGGTAGAGTTACCAAGATCATAGTGACTTGGGATGAGTCACAGGTGAGTGTTGGGGGCCTATTGGCCCTTGACCAAGTTTTGGAGAACTTGGGTCACATTTGTCCAATTTTGGGACTTCGACAGGCTGGTCGAAGACAGAGCACCAGGCGAAGTGGAGATCGTGGGATCTCGCCCCCTTTTTATGGGATTTTTGGGCTTAGGGTTTATGTAACGAGTTATGGGATGTCGTCCCATGGGTTTACCTATGTTTAGGCCCATTTTGTAATGTATAAATAGATATCTAGGCGATGTAAGAAGGGGCTAGTGTGCTAAGTGAAGTAGTAGTGAATATTTGTGGCTTAGTGCAGAGCTAGAGGCTTTGCGTATGCTATGTGTTAGGACTTGCAGAGATAAGTGCAAGTGATTGTAAGAACCTGGTGTGCAGACTGTGTAAGAAGGATTTGTGCTATGACCTAACTCAGGGAAGGAGGATATGGCGAGGTGCGCACAGATCTCCTATCCTATGCGGAGTGGGGTTTTTGGGCTCTATGCATGTAAGAAGATTGATAGAAGATAATAAAGAATCAAAAGAGTTGGTGGACATAGCCCCGTGCTGGGGGTGAACCACATATATCCTATGTTATGGTTGCCTTCCGTGATTGATGTGATTTATGCTTAATGTTGTTATCTTTATGTATGTTAGAAGCATCTGATATAGTATTTTAGTGCCTAATGATGTGAATGAATGCTAGATCTGATCTGTTTCTATGTGCTAAGTGATTGGAAGTGTTAGATCTTGTTGAATACTGTGATGTTCTGTAATAAGGATTTGAATCTACGATGTAAATAAGGGTTAAATGATGATGAATGTTAACTACTAAGTGCTTTGTTAGTGTTGTAATCACATATCTGTGTCCCAGCTAGGTTGTATACACTTTAGTCCTACAACCACCCCTGCCTCTACCTCGGGTGAGACTTCATCTGCTTCACAGGTGTTACCGAAAGGGATGGTAGTTAGGGTTTTTTTGGTGTGCTATTGAAGAGTTGAACCCCAGTTCTTCACCTGTGCCAACACTGGCCAAGAAACTATGGCAGACTAGATATGTGTGAATGTATGATTTGATGAACCTTTGTATAAAAATTCAATGTATGTATTTTTTGATTTTAATAGAAAGTGGATAAGTGTTGCATAACTGCTGAAAGAGGGGGTTTTCCAAGATGGACCTTAGATTCTATGAGATATATGGTGAAGGGAACCATAAATGGTTGAGATGACCCCAACCAAACCATTACCTTACTGCATTTAATGACTTAGAACAATCTTTTGACCCAGATTTGAATTACCAGTCAGAGTGGTAGCTAGAAGAGTCCTCCTCAAGAGTTAATGAGGATATGGGTTATAGTACCCCTATGTAAGACATACAGACCTGACCACGAGTTAGATATTCATATCCACACAACCTTGCTGAGAAAGGCATGAAAGAGGTAATTCGTGGGCATAGATGAAGGGGCAAGGAGGAGATCTGCGAAGAGAGAAGAGTGGAGAAAAAAAACTCCAGAAAGGAAGAGAGCATTGTTGAAATATGGAATTGAGAGGAAAACTTAGAAGCAAAGCTCGTTTTGGATGTAAGAATCCATGGTCAAGGTTTTCGCTCCAAGATGATAAACAAGGTTGACGAGTGACTATGAAATTACTTGCATAGACCACCTTGCTTGGTATAGAGAGAAAACTGGTTGCCAAGACCCTCTGGGAGGAGGAGAGTAACCTCCATCTCTAATTGTCGTTGGGAGGAGGAGAGTAACCTCCATCTCTAATTGTCGTTGAGAAAAGATACAAAGTCTCTCTCAGAGCATCATGGTCCATCTCGGGGGTGGCCAGTGGTAAATCCTTCAGGAGTAGTTGTGCCTAAGTTTGGGTGGAAACATGAACCCCTTTCAACAACTGCTTCACGATTTCCAGTTTTTGATAAGTATCTTCATACTCTGTGTAATACAATGGATGCGATGATTGAATGTCTATGTTTGTTGTTAATTTTTATAGTATTTGAACAATTATTATAAATGCTCATTTTCTTATGTGAATTTCTATAATTACACGACCTTCTATTTTACCTCAGTCTAGTTGCTAGAGAGTTATGGAATGTGAGTCTCCAAGAGAGTCGGGGTAGGATTGGCTGAAAAATTTAAGTCCTACCGACCTTTTGAGTCTACTTTAGCAACAATGTCAAGTTCAAACTTTGTGAAGGAAGGGCGCTTCCTTCAGACCTTTCACCCGTGTGACCGAGGGCTCATACCCATGACCTTAATTAAATCTCGGCTAAAAGATAGGTGTAGCCCCTCTGAAACTCGATATGATTCCATATGACCCAGGGATGGAAACTCCTCGTTAAGACAGAAACGAGGGAAGATACTTTGGCTTCAGAACTTTAGGAATTTGGAGTTCCAGGACATACGACTTCAAAATCCTCGAAAACAACAGAATCAGAGTTGTGAATGTTTGAGGGACATGGATCTGGGAATCCATCAGGGATCTCTCTCTCTTCCATTAGATCAAAACTAATGAGGGGGGGTAGTGCTAAGCACTTCGATGATGTTCCACTTCAGGAAAATAGGGGTGGTCTAATTATGAAACTCTTGAATGTCAGAGTTGGGAAGCTAATATGGATTGTTGAGAGTAAAGGGATGCATGTCCACTGATCAACGACTATCCAAAAGTTTTCTTATTTGATGGTATCAAAACATAAACGCAAGAATGTGCGACCTTACCAAAATCTCTGGAAGCCAGATTAAATCCTGACTATGAACGCTAGGTACACGTGGGGATAGATCAGGCGTGGTTCAGATTTTGGAGCTCCGGGAGGAAGCTAGAAGTTACACACCAAACTCCCGAATGTCAAATTTATGAAGTGATGTGGACCGTCGATCCTCGGATCCTTCATGATCCTTCTCAACCATCGATATAAAGACTCTGTTGACAACCCCTCTTAACTTCCCAACCAACTAGAACCTGTCATGGAGCAACATGTGTCCCCCTCTTATCTCCTGTCAAAATGTCATCGATTGGACCAGAGTTGTTGGATGAGAGTCTACGTGGAACTAGATCCTTTAGTTCGAAGACTCGTCACTCCGGAGGAAATCATCTAAGAGTATTCAAAGTGTGAATACTCCCGAAGTCGCGAAGAGTGAAGTAAATCTCCACCTTTGATAGGTAGACAACACATGGCACCAAATCTTATAGTCCAGAGACTTAACACTCTAGGGGATTCAAGATGTGGTGAGTTTACTATCTTTGAAGCCTGAAGTTGTGAAACAACAAGATCTGTGGATCTATGGATCTACATGGAAATATATTGACCATGAGATATAAAGAACATGAGAAGGCTATTTTTATGGGGATGACGTGGCTCACTAACTTTATCCAGGGTGACGTGGACCCACAACTAAGGTGCCATGTGTCACCGATATGTGGAAATTTTGTAGACCCCTTGTACCTATTAGAGCATGGAATGTGTCACCCTCTAATGAGGGCACATGTCACCCCTGGCCCTTTATACGTGTAAACCTATGGTACGTTCCCACCTGGTCAAAGTGGTTGGTGATGTAACCGGGACTATGGGAGTCCGAGGACGCATCGATCTCTCTTCTGATCATTGGATCTAGATCGTATTCAACACTTCGATGAAGTACTACTCCGAGAGATGAGGAGTGTGGAGGGGGTAAACTCCCTTAATTCTGGAGCTGCGAATAAACATGAATCATAGATCTGAGAACCATTCAGGATCTATCCTGGCCATTAGATCTTGGCTATGGTGAGCTTGATGTTGACCACTCCAGGAGCAGGGAGGAAGTCATGCCACAAAATCCTCAAACACCGAAGTTACGAAGTAACAGAGGTTGTGGATCCAGGGGTTACGCGGACACACCATGACTATAAGATCAAAGAACTTGGAAGGCGATCAGTCCAGGGTGATGAGGTGTGCCAATGCTTAGTCAGGGTGATGTGGAACCATGTATGAAGTTCCATGTGCCCATTTGATTTGTATGTTTCATAGACCCTATAGGCCCATTAACCCATGACACGTGTCACCCACCGAAGGGGACATGTGTCATATTTCCCCCCTTGAAATGTGTTCGACTATTTATTGGAAGGTGGAGTATTCAGGGCCCACCTGTCCTTACCTCTATGTTTCCTCGTGCAAGGAGAACCCTTCAGTATTCTGGGAATCTAAGAGTCTAGAATTTCGAAGCGCAGTGTCATAGATCTATGAAAGGACCCGAAGGTCAGGGCCACATGGATAAATCTTCGGCTCCTTCACAACTTCGCTAGTTCAGTGATCCTAAGGAGTGAGTGTATTAACCCTCAAGAACTCCCAAAGCCCGTATTTCCAGAACAGATCTTGACCGTTGATTGTTGGAGACACAGGGCCACTAGTCGAGGTCCCCCACAACTTTTCCAGTTCAACACTCCAGGGATATTGCATGATGGAGGGGGAAATGTCTCGAAAGCTCGAAGTTTCGAAGCCTCTTTCCATCTGCATGATTTCAGTGAGTGACGTGATCCGTTGATTCCCTATGTTGTTGGTGATCCAATAATTCGACGTTCAGGAGGAATGTCATGCAATATCATTGGAACTCCCAAAGTCTGGGAGTTATGAACTCTCGAAACCTTCTCTAAGAAAACCTTTTAGCTCTCGATTTTCAACCCAATGTCATGAGGAGGACTCTGCTAGATAGTTTAGGCACTTAGTGTGAGAAGTACACTTCAATTGAACAAAATACGACACCGAAAATGAACCGAGAGAAAGAAATTTTTTTCATGCCCCATCCATTAAAAGAAAATTTAGGGATAGGGTGTGTTACACTTGGGTATCCCATAAAAAATCATCCATACCAACCTATATATCATTGTTTTTCTCCCCAACATGTGAATAAATAGCGTTACTATAGAGGTTTTGAATTGGTGACTCCAGACATAATGGGAATTGAATAGGTGGTTGATTAAATCATGCTCAGTATGCTTCCTATCCTATTTATGCTCATTTAATATCAATATCGTGACTTGACATTGTAGTGGGGTGTGACAATAGATGGTAGAAATGTCGCATGTCATCATAATTCTAATTGTAAAAGTATTGAGCATTAAATTGATAATATTAGTAACACAATGTATTTCGTATGTTAAAAAATTATACGATATATATATTAGAAGGATATATATTTTTTTCCACTAATAAACATGAAACCAACCACTTTATAAAAAAAAATTCAAATTAGGAAATACATTTACATTAGTTCCATTGAAAATCCAAAAATACAATTACTCAATCATATTTTTCTTATGCCCAAAGTGGTGTCATAAAAGATATCCAATTCACAGTGTAATATTGTTGACCCAATGGTATCTTTCTCCTCATAAGAGCTTGCATAATTTTTAAACTAATGGAATATCTTATGCATCTGAACTCCATCATAAATAATGATCTTTCAAAATTCAATGAACAATTATTCAATTGCACGTGCATAGATAACATAAATTCAATGAGATAACTGAATTGTAAATCAAATATATACTTACTGCAATCCATGAGAGACAACTTGAGGCACTTGTGATGATATTGAATGATATACAATGTGAGGAATTGACCATTTCATATTATAATTTTTTTTCCTGCATTTGAGCCGAAACCATCATCTTGGGAAGCATAAAATACTATAACTTCAAAATGAAATTGAAATGACTTTTAAAAGTTACTAGTGTTCCTAATTATATTAAATGATGCATCGATGTGTCTGGATATCCAAAATGCATCGATGTGGTAAATTATGAGAGGCATTGAAGAGTGACCTCCATTATTGCATTTAGAAATAAAAACCTCTACAGAATTTAATTGCAGATGTTTGCAACTGCATTTTGTGAATTCAATTGTTTGTCAATGTGTTTTCACCTAAAGACTACACTTGTGCCATATAAATTGTATATCATATATATTAAGTAAGTTAGTAAAAAATAGAAAACATGTCTATCATGAATGCACTGAAATATACAACAAAAAAATGAGCAGGCATTTCAGTGATTATTGCCTCTGCAAATAAAAACCTACACAAAATTTAAATGCAAATGTTTGAATTTACAATTTGTAGATTAAATTGTTTGTCGGTGAATTTTTACATAAATATTGAACTGATGCACTATAAATGGTATATCACACTAGAAAAAGTAAGTTACTAAGAAAAAAACAATTCTCTCATTTATCGTCAATGCACCAAAACATACAATGAAAAAATGAGCATGAATTTCAACTATTCTAAATGTACATGTTTATAAATGAAAACCCTATTCATTATTTCATTATGTTGCAAAAAATTATAGGGAATATTTGTGAAAGAGATATTCACCAACAAACACTTTGGAGTGGGTGGATTTTTTTGAAGAGCCAAATTTGAAGGGATCTCCATTGGTCACATACAAATCTACAGAGGAGAAATTTTAGGTGTGTGATTTAATTCTATTGATCATCTTGATCTTTCTTCTATTTGATTCAAACATTTTTCAACGCAATCTCAAAAAGATAAAATGGTTTCATATTTAAGTTTGGTATTGGAAGCCCTAACTTCCTTGCTATTTCTTTTGCTTTCCCTCTATATTTCTCAATGCGATTTTTTTAAGTAATATATTTTTGTAGGGTTTATTTACTTATATATGGGGTAATGGTATCCATTGCAATAAGACTCCTCATTCCATTGGATCCCAAAATGTCATGTCATTGTCATTTTTTTTAATAACGCCTTCATGGTTAGCTGTACACAATGGATAGGGATAGGGAATTGGTGCACATGTTTGTGTCAACAAAACCCTTGAAATGTAAAAGAAAAGAAAAAAATGAGAAAAAAAACCAAAAAAATACTAAAAAAAATGAAATTAAAAAAATATTAAAAAAGATCTAAATATTTTTTTTTTTGAAAAAAATACGAAAAAATCCCTAAAAAACATTGTATTAATTTTTTTTGGAAATATAAAATTTTATTAAAAATCATATATATATATATATATATAGATATAGATATAGATATAGATATAGATATAGATATAGATATAGATATAGATATAGATATAGATATAGATATAGATATGATGGGGAGGGTCGCGGGGGCCATGTTGAGCATCGCCTTGGTCCCGTGGCCCATGGCTTGGCCCATGGGGGGGAGGTGGGGAGATGCCCGACATCATCCCCACTGTCACACACACACACACACACACACACACACACATATGTATTTTTAATTTCTTTATAAATTTCATATTTAATTTTTTTTTAAGTTTTTTTAAAATAAATTTTTATTTTTTGGTTGTAATTTAATTTTTTTATTTTAGGTTTTTAAAATTAGTTTTTAATATATATATATAATAAAGATGCCCAGTCTTGGCTAAACTATTGGGGAATCATGGAAGACACCATTTTGCATAATAAAGATACTATTAAAAAATGTCAAATCAAAATTTAAGGAGAAAAAGTGGTGTGATAAAGAGTTAGAGGAAAAAATAAAATTAAGGTATTATAAGGATGTAATCAACCCTAATCTAGAAGATCAAAATTACCTATCTGTTTCGCCAAGTGTAAAGAAAAAAATAAGCATTGCTAAGATAAGAACAAATTCTCACGAGCTCCATAGTGAAACTGGGCGTTGGTCAATTCCTAAAATGCCATGAGATGAAAGAGTGTGT
>JZKD02S1723816.1:570395-596468 GCA_000966675.3 Picea glauca
TTCATTACATAGTGGTCAAGGCGGTGAGGCTCTTGTAATGTTCCTAACAAATTTGACCAGATTATTCAATAATATTACTTATTTACGTTATTCATAATTAATACAATTTAATACATATTGGTGATGGTAAGGAGCTAGTTTATTTAATACATAGTGATGACCACAAGGTCGTGAGCCTTTTGTCATTCCGCTTAACAATTTTGAGCACATTATTTAGTAATTCAACTTAATAACATTTTTATTATCAAATTTCATAAGAATAGATTTATATACCAATATAATTAATATTAATACTACTTAATGGGTGAGTGCAAGTTAATGATGGTCTCTCATTTCATAGTTAGTGGCAATGTAAATATGGAAAAATAACAATTGCTTAACTTGGATAGAGGATTATTCAAGGTACGTTTACAATGAATTTGAATATGGTGTTAAAAGATGAAATATATGAAATTGAATTAGCTTTCCCAATATACAATTTTTATTTAGAGAAATTATGAATAACTATGTGAAATTTCATTTTTTTCTAATAGACGCATGTTATTTTTATAGAAAATATAAGGTATATGTCTTCATTAATGTAGGTGTTGAGTACCTTAACCATGTAATTTCCTTTCAAAAATTTGTATAATTGTAAAGAACCCATTGTTCTAGTGTAGTGTATTTTTTCAAAAATGTTAAATTATGAAATTCAATATATTCTTGAAATTACAACTCCTTTTATTATTGTAGGCTACTAGGATCTTAACATTATATATATAAAAAAAGATTATACTTGTCAGTCTCTTTTCGTGCAACGTATAACTCATTTGAAAAATGGTTAAAAGCTAACAAAAAGTTATAGTAGAAATAAAAGAGGTACACATTTTAGTATTTTGATATATGTCAAGACAAAAATAGATTAAAATAGTAAAAATTATATATAAGCGCCCTTATGTAAGACCTCTTTCACAATGAAAGGTCCGAACCACATGGGTTTAAACTTGCCTGCCCCCAGTGGATCCTTATCTTGGTCGTAGACCAGGACAAGGTCACCTTCGGAGAAAATCCGAGGAAGAATGGACCGATCATATTGACACTTGACTCGTTGCTTGTGAGCCTCATTATCCAAGGCTGCATCGTGGTGTTTCTCATCGAGATTCTCGAGATATAATAGGCATTCCTCAAGCAGTGAAGTGTTTGGAAATAAATCTACTGCCAACTTTAAAGATGAGATCTGACACTCAATAGGCAAGACTGCTTCTAGCCCGTAAACGAGCTGAAAAGGTGAGAAACTGATGGTAGTATTTACAGACGTTCGGTAGGCCCATAACGCCGAGTACAACATCAAATGCTAATTTGACTTGACATAATTGATCGTTCGCTACATAATAGTCTTGAGGGACTTATTCACATCTTTCACTTGGTCATTTGCTTGTGGGTAGTATGGTGATGAATGTTCTTGCCTTAACCCAATATTTGATGTTAACTCAGACATCATTTTCTTTTGGAAGTGACTACCATGGTCCGTGAAAATCTCCTTCGAGATGTTGAACCTTGCTACTATTTGTCTAAAAATGAAGAGAGTCATTTTTTTGCCATCATTGTTGAACGTTGGCATATCCTTGACCCACTTTGTGAAGTGGTCTACTGCTACGATGATATAACGATTCCCCCTGGATGAAGTCGGCTGGCATGTAGTAAAATCAATCCCCCACTTGGTGAAGGGACCAACACCGATGACGAGAAACATGGGAGCAGGATGTTCCCTCATCTTCCAAGAGAAGATCTGACATGGGTGGCACTTCTTGATCGACTCAACGCAATCTTTGATTAACGTAGGCCAAAAGTAATCGACTTGTAGAATCTTTTGGGTTATTACCAACCCAGAAAAATGACCACCACATGCTCTAGTGTGGAAATCATTAAGAACAAATTCTACTTCCTTGTGTATGAGGCACCAACGTAGAATACAATCTACACCTCGATGATACAAAGTGTCATCGAGTATGAGATAGTTTCATGCCTAATGGTGAATTCGTCGATGCTCGTCGCGAGAAGCAGAAGAAGGGCACTTCAAATTCTGGAGATAGACTAGTATATCTCCATACCAGGGGTCTGAAGATGTGATCAGAAAAATATCTCCTTTAATAGGCGATTCTTTGGGTGTAACATCACTTGATTCGACCGAAAGTTCCAAAATAAGTTCCGCAAAGACCAACGACTTTTTGGATTTCGCGAAAACAAAATCCAAGTCAAGTTCTTGGAGGATTACAATCCATATACTAATCTTTCCGCCAATGATGCGTTGTGTCAAAACATATTGAAATGGATTCACAAATGCAATGATGATGGTCTTGTGAAGAAGAATACAATGACAGAACCACTGCACAGCATGCACTACTGCCAACACAAGTTTCTCAACATGGGAATAATTGAGTTCCAGCCCAACCAGGCCTCAGATCAAGTAATAAATCACGTGTTCTTCGAGCAGATCATCCTCTTGAAAGAAAACCATGCCGATGGTCAACTCTGTGGCGACCAAGTACAATAAGAAAAATTTATTATAATTGGGAGGCCGAAGCAGAGGTGCAGACGTGAGGGCACATTTCAACGCTTCGAAAGAGCATTGAGCGGATTCGTCCCAACATAAAGGGACTCCCTTTTTCAATAAACGCATGAATCGTTTAGTGATCTCGACATAGTTTGCGATAAAACGCCGTAGAAAGTTCGCTTTCCCCTGTAAGCTCTTAAGCTGGGGGAATGTGCATGGGGGAGGCAACTGAACTATCGCCTCAACCTTAAGGGGATCGACCATGATCCTTGTTTTTGAAACTATGAAACCTAAAATATGACCCAACATCACACATAAACTGCATTTGTTAGGATTCAAGCGAATTCGATAATAGCGACATCGTTCGAATATTAGTCGAAGGTGTGTGGGATGATCAACTCTCTTGCGAGATCATGATGCTAGATCATCGATATAAGCCTCGAATATATGTCTAAGGTCTTGGAAAGGAAAATACATGGCCCACTGAAAATTAACTCCAACATTCTTCAGGCCAAAATGCATCTTACGATAAGCAAATGTGCCCCAAGAATAGATAAAAGTTATTTTATGATGGTCTTCAAGTTTGATATGAATCTGGTTATATCTCAAAAAACCATCCACGAATGAAAAGACCTCACAACCTGTGCATTCATCGATAATATGATCAATGAATGGGGTGGGGAAATTATCCTTTGGATAGCCCTTGTTCAAGTCACGAAATTACATGCATATACAAATCGTACCCTATTTTTTGTTAACATGAACAAGATTTGACACCCATTGTGTCAACTGTATGGGGTAGATAAAACCGGCTTTAAGAAGTTTCTTTACTTCAGCCTTTATAACTGCCTCTTTCCAACAAAAGTTTCTCTACTTCTGTTGGACCGACTTGGCGTCGAGATAAGTTGTTATCTCATGTTCGATGATTCTTGGATCAATGCCAGGAATTTCCTCGTAAGACTAGGAAAAAACATCGCAAAATTACTTAAATAATTCTATATAGATTCGAATCTGCTTAGGGGAGCAGTCTGCTCCGACGAAGACATTCTCCATGATTCTAGGGGTTCTGGAGATATCTATAGGTATCATTTCAAAAATACTTTCCATATTACCCTCGGCATAAACTACATGCATATCTAGAGGATTAACAGGATAAGACCTGTCTCTAGTCATAGTCAACACAAATTCACCTGCCTCTATTCTTTGTAACTCTGGGAGGAAATAAGATTTGTGATGGAGATCATCCCAGGGTCTGTCCGGACCAGTCAATGCTTCAAGAATCTCCTCATCCGAGGGCAAGACCAGGTCTAAATAATTGGTATTGGCAAGGGAACCTTGAGCCCAAATAGGCTTGAGAACTAGATCTAACTCTTGTGCAGGAGTCAGATTGGGGTCGACCGAAGCTTGCTGGACAATAATGTATGAAAATTCTACTGCAAAGAAGGGCATGTCCATGCAAAAATTCCCTGTCCCTTCCATCGTAGATGATGGGGAATTATGATTCCACGGATCATGAAATTAAGTCATTTAGAATGACGACACTTGAAAAATATCAACCCTAGGCTAGTCGGGGGAAAGTGATATAAACTTGACATCGCCAGAAGGAGGTGGGTAATCGAAAGTACCCATCAGAGGTGGGCACAAACCAACCCCCATTTTGACGATGTTGGGTTAAGGGTTATCAATCATTGGGATCGTGGATTCCCCCGATGAAGGGTTAGGCTGGGAGAATGAAAACTGGTCAATGGTTACAATTCGACCCTCATTTGGAAATAGTGAGACTCGAAAAATTGTGGCAACCATTGCATGCATTGCATAGGTCCAACTCCTTCCTAACATAAGGTTGTAGTCAAGAGGTACATCGATCACTTCAAATTAGACACACATGGTCTTCCCTCCTAACTGCACGGGGAAAGAAGGGATGATGCCATGTGGTCTGAATGAATGGCCATCAAAAGCAATAAGTAGAGTAGGTGAAAGAGACAAAACGGGTTGGCCAATGGCCTTCCAACACACCAACAAAATCATGCAAGTTGAGGCACCCTCATCAACCACCGTACGAAAAATATTCCTAATAAAATATTTCGTGGGGTAAGACACTACTATCTAAAATGCAATGTGGTAAGGGAGACGAGGTTTCAAGTCAGTCATATCAAGAATAATTGTTCCTGGATTACAAGTCTCTATAGATCCCAAAGCAGATAACAAATCCTTTCTCTGTGAAAATAAACTCTAGAGGACCTCCAAAGCAGACATCGCGCAAGGGGTTTGTGACAAATCTTCCACCACAGAGTAGTTCTGGGTGGCCCTCATGTTCAGATTATGAGAATATTTATTGAATGCCCCTTTCATGATGTGTGTCATTGTTTTGCCCATTGTTCTCTCGATATGGAGAGGAATAGGTGGGTTTGTGGCTTCTTTACCCTTTTCGACAGATTCCAACATTCTGTAATCATGTGCCCTGGTCGCTAGATAAGCGCCACCTTCCATCATATAAACGTTCGTGGTCGAGGGATTACTAGAATACGTGGGGGGTCCTTGACTTCCCCCATACGTGCTTGAAGAGGCTTGAGTCATATTTTTCCCATGTGGAAATGGGTCCGTTAGCACATCAGGCTGTTTTTGTGCCAATAAATTTTGGGCCTCTGCAAGTTAAGAGAACAGGTGATTCAGATGGTCTTCCGTGCAAAGGTTACACAGATACTTCAAATTTCTCTTCTCTGTGTTTCCCCCACCAACACTGTTTTTAGGTTTCTAATCCTCTTTTCCCTTCTTATTTCGTTGTTTTTTCTTTCCTTCGGGATGCTGGTTGGCCTTCGGGTTCGTCGACTACAAATTGTGTACGTCTGATGTTTGGGTAGGGGGAACAACCAAACCATAGGTATGGTTGGCTGGTTTCTATTGTATCAACAATTGTTTCAATTGATTTGACAACTGATTAGTGGAATTTTCTTGTGCTAAACCAACTATACTATTGGCATGTGGTCCAGAATTTTGTCTGGCCTTGTTAAGGATGGACCATGGCGCATCTGGAAAAATCTCATAGAGTAAGCCAGACTGAGAGTATATTAGTTTTAGCTGTTGCGCTCTCATTATCGCCTCCTCCTCTGAAAACACTCCCAAAGGTAAAACGTCCTTGGATAACTGAGGTACCAAAGACTTCATGAACCACTCCAGCAAGAAATTCGGTGGGACCTGTACCTTAATCAAACTCTTCTAACGTCGCCATTCTCGGATGTGATCCGAGATATGATCAACTTTAGTCTACTCAAAGTTGGCCAGCAATTCGGTGCTGACATTGCATCTCATGGGTAGTTGGAAATGGTTTAGGAAAACCATCGCCAAATCACTAAAGTAAGAATATATTGAGCGATTGAGCTCGATGTACCATTTCATGACACCCCTGATAAGAGTGTGTTGAAACATGATAAAATGTACAGAGTCGTCTCGTAGCGAGTTTGACGAGAAACATAGGTGGAAATTTGTCACATCATCACCCAGGTCTTCGCCAAGCTTTCCTTTGAATTTTAGAATATCTGAGGGAAACTTAGTCGGCATGGGGGGCCAATGCGGATCATGACAAATAGGGTCATTAAGAAACCTTGACAAGTCTAGAAGATGTAACGTTTCCATAAACTGTAGTTTGGGTTGGGTACTATGTACATGAAAAAAGGATCTTGGAATTTGACCGGCACCAGGTTGCCAAGAAAAGTTGGGTTGCTGGCTAGGGTTTTGGTAGACACCATGGCCTTGACCAGCATATGGAAACCGTGTTTACTGAGATATAATCAGTTGATTCCCGTACGACGAGGGTTGGGCGGGTTTTCCCCTGCCGATCCGACGAACATAGGTACTAAGCCTTGCCCAGGGTTCCATTGACCATGGAAGGGGTTACTCCCGGTCGAAATCCCTTGCGAGGGAACTGATCTCTACCAAGGATTCCAAAGTCCTTGTGAGGAGAGTACTTTTGTACTTGCCCCCTGTGTAGGAATAGTACCTTGCACAGGATTCTATTGTATTACCGAGAGAGGGGGACGAAGGAGGTATGTGACCCCCACCATAAGGGACTGCATTATAGGAGACTAAAGTGCCCCAAATAGACCCTTGAAAGGGAGTGTTGGAGCTCCCTGCCCCCAGAGCCATGGTTTGTAAAGTGGAGTAGGTAAGGATAGAGTTCATTTCGAAGTTGGGAATCGAATATCATAATGAAGGGCATGCCGCACTCTACGTGAATGGAGAAGTACTCGCTGCCATTGACGGTATCAGACCATTGCCTGAGGTAGAGGGGGTCGATAACACTGTGGTCTGGACTAATGAAGGTGCATTAGGAGGTGGAATACTCCCTGTGGTAGTAGTCATTAAGGGAGTGTGAGGAATCCCGGACGAAGTAACGACA
The DNA here is from genome assembly GCA_000966675.3 of Picea glauca. Lineage (NCBI taxonomy): Eukaryota > Viridiplantae > Streptophyta > Pinopsida > Pinales > Pinaceae > Picea > Picea glauca. The sequence continues at coordinate 577,325 of JZKD02S1723816.1, forward strand.
TTTGCTTCCATAGCTGCTTGTAAAACTATCTGACGCTCGTAAGGTGTTACCCTTGGAGGGAAAACTTGTACCAATATTGGCACCAACAAGTTAGTGATTAGGGGGTTATCCGACCCGAGAGCTTCCACGCCAATGTAAAAAAAGGTGAGTTCCTCCGGAGTCGAGTAATCTCCTCTCAGAGCTGGCTCATGCACAATTTCCCGTGGCCCAATCACTTCAAATGACCCTTCTTGGTCAAGTCTTTGACGTAACGGTGGTGGTGGTGGCTCCAATGTAACCAGCGGTAGGACTTGACGCCTTCGTGGTCAACGAAGCTCTTGATATTCCACTTTGTGAAGATATCAATGACACAGTAAGGCTTTATCTAATGCTTAAAACCAAACACACACTAGAAAAATTCCTATAAGATAAACCAAGGAAACCACTATCTAGTTGGAAGAACAGTTACGCCAGCCAACACTAGAGCAACTTATCGGTGCAAGTGCAACTTGAACATGGAAGCCTCCTCCGGGTATACTCTGCAAAGTGTGACCCGATGTCTGCCCTAGGTACTGCAATATACCCCCACATACACTTGTGTAAGTCCCTAGAATAAAGGAAACTAAGTTTCCATCTCTTAAACAGTCACAAGGTGGGTACATTCGACAGTCGGGTGGAACGCAATGAGCAGGATAACAAGTTCGAAACCTACCGAGGGTATCGAAACCAAGTGATACGAAAGAGTATTGAGGATATCGAATAGATTTGAGGTCCACGAAGTTCCACAGGTAAATGCAAGAGATAGTATCCCACAATAGATCCTCAATATGCATTCCCCACTACGTTTAGTACGAATTTGGAGGGGTTATATCTGTTTCCTTTCCTCACGTGACCTCATGTTTATCCCCTGTGTTAGAGGGGGGCCCCTAATAAATTTCATGTCACTTGAATTTTAACACTCCCTAGCTCTGACTTTGATTTTTTTTTTTAAACTTTGAAGAGTGTCCTCTCCAACCTAATTCAAGTCTCTAACCCTAAACTCATTGATTGACCCTACAAACATAAAAATATAGTTAATTTTAAATTTAGTGTTCGTTTTAAATGTCTTGTTTTAACTGAAAGGATATGGTAGTGAAACTAGTGATGTCTATGAGAGACAAAAATAGGAGAAATAAATGAAACTCTGAAAGAAAAATTACTTCTAGTGAAAAATAAATATTTACAACTAGCTCATTGTAATAAAAATTTTCATAACTAACTTTTTCAAGATCTTTAAAAAGAAGACTTAAAACAAAATTTTGCTCGACTACAAGCTACTTATGTTCTAAGAAATCAATAAAGAACTTAAAAAAAATGAACTCTTTTTCCTTTCAAGTAAAATATCTAACCCTAACTACTTTACCAAACTAAAAATGAAAAATCTTTTTGTTTTTGGAAATGCTTTAAACAGGAAAAAATCGAAATAATTTTTTTCTCTTTTATTTAAAGCAAATGAAAGGGGGGAAAAAATAATACAAGATAGGACTGCAACTGACCTATGTCCCACTCCGGATTGCAGGGAGTCACTAAAGACACCAAACAGGCTGATCAAAACTCAAAGGCTCACCTAAAACCCTTTCAGAAGTAAACACAAGAAATCTTCAAAAGACAACCAAACTGACATCTAACCTAGGCTATGACCATAAAAGTAAAGACACTGAACTCTATCAAGAAACCCTGAGAAGTAAAACCTCAACCAGGGAAGAGGTTGACTGCCTCTTCTTAAAAATAGTTGCTTGAAACAAGTACGCTACTGATTCTTAAGAAACCTATGTATGTACGCGATATGTCTATAAAGCAGGGCGTCTATGTACATGTGATGACCCACAACAGGGCGTGTACACCACTGGTCTTATTAAAAAAAGAGATAAAACATACAACCTAACAGGGTAGGGAGAAATGGTATGGCACCAACAGGTGACCAGAATCCCTCAAAAGACTCAGTAGAATCAAAAGAAACTCGAAAGGTAAAAAAACAAATCAAACACCCAAAAAATACCCTAAAAACCCTAGAGGCCTCTCCAGTATGGTCACTAGTTTTGCTAGCGGGAAAACCCCCCTATGGATACACTAGGGTTTACAATGTAGGCAGATAAATAACCGTTTAAAAGTCTCCTACTTCTCTAACTACCCAAAACATACCCCAAACTCATACAAGAAAATAAAAATTAGAAGGATCGGGTAACTGTACCTCTACTCCACGTCCGATGATGATCCTCTCACGCTTGAAAGCATCACTGATTGCAAACCTCCTCCCAAGGCTGGTCTGCATTCAAATAAAAATAAATAGAAATCTACAAGCATGCAATTCATATACAAATAAGGGTTAGATGTTAGAATAAAAACACAAATCAAATGGAAACATTCAATACACCATGATTTGGGACATGACAAGTACTTCGTTTATTGATGATACAATGATCACTTACAACCAAAGCCAACTACTGCTCCACGAACCTGGTCCGAGCTCCTCTTCACTGAGCTCCAAGTTCACCTCCATATGGATTCTCCTCTCAACCTTCTTCTTGGGAGGTAAGATGGGTTTCTGATGGAGGAAGAAAGGAAAAATGGGGAATTTAGAGGCAATTCTCACAAAAGGGCTGCAATTACTTGGGGCAAGGAGGGGAAGTGAAATGGGTAGAGTTTCACTATTCTTATGTCTAGATATGGAATGAGACCCAAACACCTCATTTTATATGAAAAAATTATGGTTATTCAGTTGGGTGATGGGCTATAGGCGATGGATTAGTTGGGAAACTACCCAATACCCCGTAATCTCAACGAATTCCTTGCAACTTTTTATTTTTTGCAACTTTTTCAAGTATACGCGGGATGTATTGGTGCATCATGCATACATACCGAGATGTAGTGGTGCATCGAGCGTATGTAAGCGGGAAGTAGCGGTGCAAGGTGCGTACATCTTCAAAAAATGGGTTTTTTAGAAGAGAAACTCAGTGATGGCTTGGCAAAAAATGCAAGTAAGAGGTCCAAATGCTAGGTATGCATATGTAGAGAAATTTAGGGTTATAGCACATATCCAACATCTTAGGGTGTTATGAAACCTTCCTTCATATTTCCTTTCATAATGTCTGGAATCCTAATCTCTGTGACCATATTCATTACATGAGAAACACTTACCATGAAAAACATTTTCATACCTTTTCTTTGGTGTACACCTTGAAGGTTTCTCTCTTCTGAATTTTCTTTGAGGTGTAAAGATGGATTCTTGATGTATTCCTTTGTTTGTTATTTATGCAGATGGTTGACTTGCAACATTTCTCCCACCTTTTGAGAATGAAGGACTTACCTCATGCTTCTTAGAAGTGTTGACTTCAATGTGTGTAGCTTCCTTTTTGTATCCAAGACCTGATTTATCATTTGGTGATCTTTGACTATCCAATATTTCATTCAATGTTGTTGAAATGTTCATGAACTTGATATGAGTATTTGACTTCTCTACTTTCTTTCTGAGATCAACAACTTCATCTTCCAACTTATGGCATGACTCTTCCTTTTCATTTACTTGATTCTTTAATAGTTCCTCTACCCTTTTTTCTTCTTCAAGTTGAGTCCTTAAATTTACATTGATTTTAAGATCTTCAAGGCTTTTGCTAAGCTCATCATCTACCTTCTTCTTTTCTTCTACTTGACTAGTTATACCATTCTTTAGTTTCTTGATCTCTTATTCTTGCTTCATGCGTATTTTATTTAGTTCCATGATATGCCTTGGGTATTTTTATAGGAACTCCTTAATGTATTTTTCAAGATACTCAAAGGAAAGTGAACCATATCCTATTTCCATTCTAACTTCTTCTAAATTAGTTATGATTTTATCTTTAAGCTTTAACAAATATTCCTCTTCATTATTTGCAAATTCTATAAAAATTCTTCTATATCTTCTTCTTATTTTGTAAGAGAACATTCAACTTAACTAGGAGTATTGTAATCATAATATTTTGGAGAGTCTTTACCTTTGTTTTCATTGATGGGATTGTCTTCTTTATCTTGGTATACATTCTCTAGATTCAACCATAGATCCTTGGCTGAAGTACATTGTCCCATGCTTTCTTTGAAGAACTTGAGAGTCCATTGAAACGACCTTGAGAGATAATGCATTGTTCTTATTTTCTTCCTTCTGTGTTGCAAACTTTGACTTATTCTTCAAGGGAACTAATACACCAATAGCTGTGTTCCAAACACCTGCTCCTTTTTCCTTCAAAAACCATTTCAATTCTATTCTCCATGTCGATTAATCTATCTCATCAAAGAGGGGAACTTCATCTGCATGTTCATCCATTTATGCATCCATGGATCTCCTTCAATATTGTAAGGCTTATGATGAAGGTCCGCTTTGATACCAATTGTTGGACACCGACCACACTAAGAGTGGGGGTGAATCCGTGTAGGGATCTTATCACAACTTTGTTAGAATACACCTTAGTTAGAAATTACCATTTGTTCATTAATTCCATTCATACTTAGTTTCTTGCATGTAAATATATCTCAGTAGAAAACATCATTAGTAAACCATCACCATAAAGAACACAAGGAACACAAGATATATGTAAAATTTTAATTTGTATTACAAAATACAATCCTTGGGGTTTATCAACCTCAACTGAAAAGAGAAAAACTCCACAAGAGAACCAAATCTCAATGCAATACTTAACTTGCATATCTCAGCACCAACTGAGATGTGAGAATTCCAATTCTCAAGTACAAGACCATGTGTTATAACCCTAATTTGCACCAGACATGCTTACCTGGCATCAGGCCATCTCAGATTCCTTCTTTGCCAAAACACTACTGAACAACTCTTCTTAAAAACCTCTGTTATAAAGGCCCATGTACCCTACTCCATTACTGCATGCGTGTACACGCTAGCTGACCCAAAACAACCCGTGTGTACCTACAAAAGCACGAAAAAAGGAAAGTTGCCGATGGAACACATAGATTTGGGTAAGTTAACTAAACCTTCCAGCCATGCACGGTCGAGGGTTCGTCCAAATACCTAGCTTATTCTAGCCTATAAAAGAAGGGTTAGGGGGTCCCATTTGGAGGAGGAGAATCATAGTAAAGAAACTATACCCATTTTCACATTCTCTTTGTCCCAACCCTTTAGCCATCCTTGTGTAAGAAGAGATATGGAGCAAAGAAGTTGGAGGATAGTTCAAGAGGAGCTTAGGACCAGGTTCGCGGAGCAGTAGCCAACGTCGACATTGTAAGTTGATTTATTAAAGTTGGTAATAAAGAAGTATTTTTTCCATCCTGCCATATGAGGTGTTCATAGTTTATTGCATACATGTTTGAATCTCTAACCCATTAATATTTAGATCAAATGCATGTAGAGTTTGTTGTGTATCTTGTGTGAATGAAGGTCAGCTGTAGAGGAGAGCTACAGTCAAGGAGAAATCAAGTGTGAAGAAGGATCGATATCAAACGTCCAGAATAAGGTACGCTCACTTAACTATGTATTTTCTTAATAATAATGGGGATTAGGTCTGGGACAACGGTAGAAAATAAGATTCTTTAGGTCTTTTCTGCATGCATAATTTAACCCTAGATGCTAGTCCGTAGAGGGATTTCCCACTCACAACAGAATTGGCGACCATATTGGGGAGATCTCTAGGGTTCATGGGGATATTTTTGGGTATTTTTAAGAACTAGTTTCATTTTCCTATTTTTAAAGTTTCTACAAAAGTCTAAGCTAACAGAGATTCTGGTCTTCCATACCAGTTATCTCTGTTTCTTTGCTTGACTGTAATTTTTTTTTTCAATACCCACAGAAGTACACGCGGCTTGTATAAGGTCTGCACGCATGTACCTACACCCTGCATTCCCACAGCCCGCGTGTACACGCTAGATGAGGAAGTGACAATCGCGTGTAAGATTCTAGAAAATTTCTTTTAAAGAGGCAGTCATCCTCTCCCTTGTCAGAATTTTTCCTTCTCAGCGGTTTTCTAGAACTCTTTCTAGTCTTTGTTGTTTACATTCAATAGCTTAGGTTTCACCTTAGATTGGTTTGTTCTATGAAGTTTTCCTTGAGTTGGTTTCTTTTTTCTGTTAAAGTAGGTGTCTGAGTCTTCAAGAGATCCTGGTTCTTAGTATCAATGGTCTCTGCCTGGGCTAGATTGTTTGTCTTCTTACCTAAGAGTTTCAGAGATACACACGACTTGTATAAGGCCAACACGCGTGTACACGCTTTCTGACATTACACAGCTCGCGTGCACACGCTTGCTGTTGAACTATTAGCGATGTGCTTGTGGAGGAAATTTTTGTTGAAGGTAGGGCAGTCATACTTTCCTTTGATAAGAGTTATATCTCTCAGGTTTTTGGATCTCATTCATAACAGTCAGTGACTTAGGTTTGTTCACAGCAATAAATTTCTTTTTCAGTTATAAGTTTTCCTCAAAATTTTCTTTTATAGGGTTTTTAGACAAGTGTGAGAGTCTGATTTTAAGTTGTTTGTGTGTGATTTTTAAAGTGACTCTTTGCGATCTGCGCTTAGGCCATAAGTTTTTCTTGGTTTTGACTTGTCTCTGCTTGGGCTAGATTTTTTGTCTTCTTACCTAAGAGTTTCAAAGATACACGCGACCTGTATCAGGCCAGCACGCATGTACATGCTTTCTGACGTTACACAACTCACGTGCACACACTTGCTGTTGAACTGTTAGCGGTGTGCTTGTGGAGGAAATTTTTGTTGAAGGTAGGGCAGTCATCCTTTCCTTTGATAAGAGTTATACCTCTCAGGTTTTTGGATCTCATTCATAGCAGTCAATGACTTAGGTTTGTTCACAACAATAGCTTTCTTTTTCAGTTAGAAGTTTTCCTCAAAATTTTCTTTTATAGGGTTTTTAGGCAAGTGTGAGAGTCTGATTTTAAGTTGTTTGTATGTGATTTTTAAAGTGAATCTTTGCGATCTGCGCTTAGGCCATAAGTTTTTCTTGGTTTTGACTTGTTGATATTTTTCCTTTTTTCTTTGTCAACATTGAAATAAAAAAAATCTTTTATTTCTTTGATTGATTGAAAAGTGTTGTTTTGCATTAGTAACTAGGGAAAAGTCTTTGCTTTCATAAGTTCTTGACAGTTTACTTAGATCATAAGTATCTCGTAGTTGAGTGAAATCCTTCTTTGAGTGCGCTGTTCAAAGATCTTAGAAATTTTATTTTAATTTTGAAAAGTTGTTTAAGAGTGAAGTAAGGTAAAGGTTTTTGTTTCCAGCTTTATGTTTATTTTACTTTCGTCTTTCAAACATCACTAGTTTCACTTTCATAACCTTTGACTTAAGACAAGCCATAAAAAATAACGCTAAATCTAAAATTCATTAGACTTTTTATGTTTGTAGGGTCAACCAACTAGTTTAGGGTTAGGGTCTTGAATTAAGTTGGAGAGGAAACTCTTCAAGTCCATTAAAATCAAACATTGGAGTCTGAGTTAAGGAGTTTCAAAGTCTATTATCGTGAAAGTTATCCGGGACCCCCCTCTAACATAGGGGATAAACACGAGGTCGTGTGCGGGAAGGTAGTGGAGATAACCCCTCCAAAGTTGGACCAATCATAGTGGAGAACAAATATAGAGGGTTTGTCTTGGGATTCCGTCGATTGCATTTGCCATGGAGCTTTGTGGGTCTCGAATCCATTTGAGGTCCTCAGTTGTCTTCCGAACCACTTTCTTTTGATACCCTTGACAGGTTTTGGGCTCAATACCCTGCTCATTGTGGTCTACCTGACTTTTGACTGTACCCGCTTGGTGATTGTTCGCACACTGGAAACCTAGTTGCCTATATTTTTAGGGACATACACAGGTGACTGTGGGGGTATACCGTGGTACCTAGGACAGACATGGGGCCACGATTTGCAAAGTATGCCTGGAGGGTGCTTCCGTGTTTGAGTTGCACTTGTATCGATAAGTTGCTCTAGTGTTGGTTGTTGTAACTGTTCTTCCAATTAGTTTATTGTTTGCTTGTTTTATCGTGTTGGGAATTTTTAGTGTGTGTTGTTTTTTGAATGAGTAGACAGCCCTAGAGTGTCTTTGATCTTCTCACACAATGGAGGATCATGAGCTCCACCAATCACAAAGGCTTCTTGTCCTATCACCGGTCACACTAGAGCCACCCTCGCCACCACTAAGGTGAAAGCTAGACCAACAAGGGTCTTTTGAAGCGACTGGGTCACAAGAAATTGTGCCTGACCAACATCCGGAGGAATCGACCATTTTAGACCTTGGAGAAAAATATTTTGGTCTAGTTGAAACCTCAACCACTGATCTTTTGACACCCATCATCGTACCGATTCATCCTTACAAGTGCCAGACAGTGTCACACATAGCGATGGAAACAAATGTTGTTACTCCTTCTGGGAATTCTTCAAATCCCACTACGGTTGTCACCACAGGAGAGTTTCCACCTCCTAACCCACTGTCACCGGTCTGAGCCACCATGGTCTTGGCCGCCTCTACCTTTCCAGTGGTCCGATCTTGTCTATGGCGGTGACCACAACCCCTTTCCCACCAAGTGTGACAGGCCCTCCATTCTCATACAGGATGCCTAGCTCAGGTACAAGTCCTATACTTTCCTACTCCACTTCACAGACTTTAGGTCTGGGGGCAGGGAGCTCTAACGCTCCTCTGCAAGGCCACATGGAGGGAACTTCTACTCCTTTTAATGCTTTCCCTTACGGGGGAGGACATATACCTCCTTTTTACCCTTTGCTCGGTGGCATGCACCAGCCATTTGCTGGGCCACCTGTACACTATAGTTGATTTGGATCGGGGAGTCAAGGACCACCTTCACATAATATGCTGGTTGGTTCGACATTTTTTTCTTTGTTCGGTGTGTTTGGTAAAAACACCTTCTCGTCAGCTACTTTCCCGACTGGGGGCAACCCTCGTTTCAGACAACCTTTTCCTATGCAGGGTACTATTCCTGCACAGGGGGTAAACCCAGGAACTTCTTCCACATTAGGGCCTTGGAATTCTTGGCAGGGATCCGTTCCTTTTTCAGGAATGCCTATCTGGGGAAATTCTTTCCACAGTTAATGGAACCTCGGACAAGGTACTATTCCTATCCCCACGGGATCGACATGGGGCAACCCTTCCCAAAGTCCTCCAAATGTAATGCATGCCCATCCATCTACATCCTATTTTGGGAACCAGTCGACATGTCTCCCCACACACATAATCCATACGCTGGCCATGGCCATGGTTTTTACCAGAACCCAGGCCAGCAGCTGAACTTTTCCTGGCAACCTGGTGCTAGTCAAACTCCAGACCCATTTTTCCCAGGTTATCACCAACAACCCAAACTACCTTTCCTGGAAAACTTGCATTTGCCAAACTTGACAAGGTTGTTGAATGACCCTATCTGTCATGATTTGCGTTGGCCTCCTATGCCGATGAAGTTTCCTTCAGACATACCAAAGTTCGAAGCCAAGCCTAACGAAGATCCAAGCGATCATGCGATTACCTTCCACCTTTGGTGCTCATCTAACTCATTGAAATATGACTCTGTACAATTGTGATTGTTTCAATGTAATCTCATTGGGAGTGTCACGAAATGGTACATTGAGCTCGACCACTCAAGATACTCTTCCTTCGACGAATTGGAAATGGCCTTCCTAAACCATTTCCAATTACCTGTGAGATACGACGCTGGCACAAAATTGTTGGCCATTTTTGTACAGACAAAAGAAGACCATATCTCAGATCACATCTGAGAATGGAGATGCCAGAAGAGTTTAATTAAGGTACTAGTCCCACCAACATTCTTGCTTGAGTGGTTCCTTAAGTCTTTGGTCCCGCAATTATCCAAAGACGTCACAACTTCAGGAGTTTTCTCCGAAGAATACACCATCATGAGAGATCAATAGCTTGAGCTCATCTATTCTTAGTCTAGTTTATTATACGAGATATTTCCATATGCGCCACACTCAATACTTGATAAAACTAGATAGAGAGCTAGATCACATGCCGATGGTATTGTTGGTTCAGCACAAACAAAGCCCGCTGAGCAATTGACGAAGCAGTTGCAGTAATTGTTTATACAACACACAGCGGCCAACCAAACTACTGTTTTGGCTGCTCCCCCTACTAAAACGTCAGATGTACACATAGTGCAATCGACAAATCCAAATGCCACCCAGTAGCCTGAAGGAAAGAAAAAAAAATGAAAGAAGGGTAAGGGGGATAAGAAACCCACTGATAATGCTGGCGGGGAAAACACTGAGAAATGAAAGGTGAGGTATCCATGCAACCTATGCATGGAAGACCACCTGACCCACCTATGTACCCGGCTTGCAGAGGCCCAAAAGTTTGTGACACAACAACAACCTGATGTGTTAACAAATCCATTCCAACATGGACAAAACCTAACCCAAGCCTCTACAAGTGCAGAAGGGGGCAGTCAAGGACCCTCTCTGTATTCAAACAATCCTGCATCAACGAATGTATATATGATGAAGGGTGATGCTTTCATATCCACTAGAGTGCATGACTACAGTAAACCAAACACTTCTGAGAAGGGAAAAGAAGCCGAAATCCCATCTCTTCCTCTACAGATTGAGAATAATTTGGGTGAAACAATGACACGCATCCAAAAAGGCACGTTCAAAAAATCTTCTCACAACCCAAACCCAAGGGTTGCCCAGAACTATTCTATGGTGGAAGATTTGTCTCAAACCCCTTGTGCGATGTCCGCTTTGGAGGTCCTCCAAAGCTGCCCTTCCTAGAGGAAAGATTTGTTAACTGCTCTAGGATCTACCAAGACTTGTAATCCAGGTACCATCATGCTAGATACAACCGAATTAAAACCTCGTCTACCTTATCACGTATCATTTAAGATAGTAGTGTCTCACCCCACGAAAAATTTTACTCAAAATATTTTCTGCACGGTGGTTGATGAGGGCGCCTCGACATGCATTATGTCGTTAGCATGTTGGAAGGCCATTGGCCAGCCCGTTTTGTCTCTATTACCTAATCTTCTCACTGATTTCGACAGTTGTTTGTTCCTACCACATGGTATCATTCCCTCTTTTCTCGTGCAATTGGGAGGGAAGACCATGTACGTTGAGGTAGAGGTAGTCGACGCATCTCTTGACTACAATATTTTGTTAGGAAGGAGTTGGAATTATGCCATGCAAGCAGTGGTTGCTACAGTTTTACGGGTCTTGTTGTTTCCACATGAGGATCAGATTGTGACCATTGATCAATTGTCTTTCTCCAGATCTGACCCTTCATTGGGGGTGTCCGTGGTCCCGATGATTGATAATCCTCAACCAGGCGTAGTCAACATAGGGGTTGGTTTGTGCCCATCTTTGATGGGTACCTTCAATTACCTACCCCCTCAAGGCAATGTCAAGTTCCTATTCGACCACCATAAGGTTGAGATTTTCGAAGTTTCATCATTTCACATGAATTATTTCACCAATCCGTGGATACTTCCTTCCCCATTGGCCACGATGGAGGGGACAGGGCATCCGAGCGTGTCCATGCCCTTGTCCGTAGTTGAAGTAGTGTACTCTTTAGTCCAGTAAGATTCAGCCAACCTAGATCCAACTCCTGCACAAGAGTTCGATCCGCTTCTAAATCCTATTTGGGCTCAAGGTTCTCTCTCTAACACCGATTCATTAGACATAGTCTTTCCCTCTGACGAAGCTGTAATTGAAGCAATGACTAGTCCAAACAAACCCTGGGATGATCGTCATCACATATCTTTCTTTCTCCCAGAGTTAAGTAGAATCGAGGTTGGAAAATTCACCTTGACTATGACTGGAGATAAGTTTTGTCCTATTAATCCCTTAGCTACGAACGAGGTCTATGCTGAGGGTAATATGCAAACCATCACTGAAATCATACCGATCAATATCTCCAGAACCCCTGGCATCGTGGAGAATGTTTTTGTCGAAGATGATTGCTCCCCCGGAGAGATTCAAACCTACATAGATCTATTTAAATAATTTCACGACGCTTTTTCCTGGTCTTACAAGGAGATGTCAGGCATCGATCCAAAAAAATTCGAACATGAAATCACAACTTATCCAGATGCCAAGCCTGTCCGGCAGAAGCTTCGTCCAGTTAACCCCAGGAAAGCAGCAACCATTAAGGTTGAAGTTGAGAAACTGCTAAAAGATGGTTTTATCTATCCTATCCATTTGAACCAATGGGTTTCAAACCCCGTGCCGGTCAATAAAAAACAAGGCACGATTCGTGTATGTACATACTTCCGTGATTTGAACAAGGCATGTCCCAAAGATAATTTTTCGACACCATTCATCGATCAGATAATTGTTGAATGTGTGGGTTGCGAGGCCTTCTCTTTCATGGATGGTTTTTCGGGATATAACCAAATACAAATCAAACTCAAAGACCAGTACAAAACGACAGGTAGACACTAAAAAGAAGAAATGCAGGTAGAAACTAAAAATAAGTGGGAGAAAGGCATGAAAGAGGAAATGGATTCCTTGGTAAATAACTAGACTTGGGACTTGTTTCAGTTGCCTATAAGAAAAATAACATTGCAGAATAAATGGGTTTACAGGTTGAAGGAAGAAGATGGAGGAAAAAAACGGTACAAGGCTAGGCTTGTTGTAAAGGTGTTTGCACAAAAGAAAGGTATATATTTTTATGAAATATTTTCTCCTGTTGTTAATATGACTTCAATTAGGACTATTTTAAGTCTCGTGGAAGTAAAATATTTTCATCTTGAACAATCCATGGGGATTTGGAGGAAGATATTTATATGCAATAGCCACAGGGGTATGAGGTCAAAGGGAAGTAAAATTTGGTATGTAGGTTTGAATAAGGGCTTGAATGGCCTAAAGAAATATCCAAGGAATTGGTATTTGAAGTTTGAAAGGTTTATGACATAACAAGGTTATAAGAGATGTCATTCTGATCACTATGTTTATTTTAAAAGGCTAGAAAATGGAATTTATATTATCTTGCTATTGTATGTAGATGACATTCTTGTTGTAGGGTCTATTATGCAGAATATAAATATGCTCAAGATTAAATTATCTAATTCATTTGCGATGAAGGATTTGGGTGCTGCAAAGAAAATACTTGGTATGATAATAACAAGAGATAGGAAAATCATGAATTGACATTGTCTTATTGTGAGTACATAGAGAAGGTATTGGAGAGGTTTAGAATGCAGAATGAAAAACCAATTAGTACACATTTGGCCAACCATTTAAAATTAACTAAGGAAATGTGTACCAAGACACACGAGGAGATATAATACATATCAAAGGTCCCTTATTCATCAACAATTGGCATCTTGATGTATGTGATGGTTTACACAAGACTAGATATTGCACATGTAGTGGGCGTTGTGTGCAGGTATATGAAAAATCTAGGTAAATAACATTGGTAGGAAGTAAAGTGGATTCTTATGTATTTGAGAGGTACGTCTACTCATGCATTATGTTTTGGAGGTTCAAACATTGTTCTACAGGGATATGTTGATTTAGATATGGAAGGTGATAAAGATAGTGGGAGGAGAACCATAGGGTATGTTTTTACTATAGGTGGAACAACAATAAGTTGGATTTCAAAAACAAAAAAGGTTGTTTCACTTTCAACAATAGAAGCATAGTATGTTGTTGCTACAGAGGCTAGTAAATAAATGATTTGTTTACAGAGGTTTATGGAGGAATTGGGAAAGAAGAAGGAGAATAACAGGTTGTAAGGTGATAGTGAGAGTGACATTCATCTTGTACAGAACTCAACCTTCCATTCAAATCCTAAGAATATACAACTCATGTACCATTTCATACAATCTGTCTCGAAAGATGGACATTTGAAGTTGGAAAAGATACATACTAGCCAAAATCCCACAGACATGTTAACAAAGGGAGTAACCATGTTGAAATTGAGTTCTTAATCAATTTCAGTTGGTATTCAAGCATGAATGTGAATATGAGAAATTTTCTAGGTCCAAGGTGGAGTATAGTCCAACAGGTACAACAAGAGTGGATTTTTTGTGATTAATCTCCAAGTGGGAGATTGTTGGTTGTGGAGCCTGATTATCCTCTTAATTTAGAGGTTTGTTTCAGTCGTGCTTGGACCTAATTCCCTAACGGGGGGTGTGGGGTGGATTTCCCCCACACAAATATCACTAGGGGGGCCCAGGGGTGGGGGGACAATGTTTTTATCCCCCCCCTAGCAGGGGTTTCGAAGAGAAATTTTGAGAAAAAAATCCTTGTAAGATATTGTAATTTTGTAGTCAATCTGGACCATTCATTATAAGGTCACAGATCCGATGATAGAAGTTATTTTAGGGTTTTTTATCCTAGAAGGAAAGTCTCTCTTATGAGAGAATTATATTGCAGTTGTGTATTATTGCGAATGTTGTATTATGAGAGAGGAGACTGCAAGAGAAACACGAGGAAGTTACAACGATTGAGTTGTAGGTTGAATCCCTTAATTTTGTTGGATAATAGAAAGAAAGGACCTAACAATTTCTTTGGTGGACCTAGCCCACACTGGGTGAACCATGCATATCTCTGTCTCTATTGTATTGTGTATCTTCTATGTTTTATTTCCGCAATTTTTTTTATTTTATTGGTCTGTGATCTTGTTTTTCTAACATCATGATTTTTCAATGATCCAACAACTCCAAACATAGTTCTAGAATAATGAAAATAGATCTATGCAAAATATATAATTATAAATTGTTTCCAATACTCATTAGGACAACAATGGAATTTGTTTTACTGTTATTCCCTCAAAGGATAACAAGTTCTAGGGATCGAGTCTCTATGGCACTGATATTACCTCTGTGAAACTCTAATGACCCTTTATTCTCCAATATAACGTTCAATTAACAACCTTAATTACTCATATTAAATTGAGATAATAAATATATTATTCGACTGTGTAGTGGTGGGAGATCTCCCAATTGAATTAGAGGAGTCTGATTTCTACAATCAGTTTTCTCCACGATGGTAGATAGGAATGAGCTCTCTTAAAGCTTCCATGGAAAAGGCTCCATCATCTTGTAAGATAGGAATGTGCACCTCGGGTGCTATCTTTAAGCTTTGGAAGTCATCAATCTTGTGGAGCTACAACAATCTCACACTTTAGGCACCACATTTCATGCCACTCGCTATTTTGACTTCAAAATGTTAAAGAATCAAACAAACAAACAATGGTATTTTTAGATAGGCCATGAAAATCTATATCTCAGATATAACATAAATCTATGAATCAAATGGCTCTATCTAAGATCATTGTGGGAATATCTCTTCTATTAATATTTCTAGTAGAAAAAAAAATCCATGCTACAAAAAACCAAGAAGGAAAATATGAAGTAAAATGAATCTTAACCACAAAGCGTTGGAGGTTGAATATTTAATGTCTTTGGTCTTTCAATAATAAATGATAGCTAGTGGATTCATCAAAATATATATTTCATGATTTTTCAATGAGCCAACAACCCCAAATGTAGATCTAGAATAATGATAATAGATCTCTACAAAATATATAATCATAAATTGTTTCCAATACATATTAAAGATAACAATGATTTTTTTTTACCATTACTCCCTCAAATGGATATGGATTTACAATTTTGTTGTGGTAGACATCATCTCTACTCTCTCATGGATCACTACCATGGAGCTTGCATTAAATTCAACGCTTACATATTATTTGCATTGACTATACATCTCATGTATGCCTACCACACAGTGGTTACCATGACCTTAAGACTAAAGGAAGATCTGATACCATGTTAAGAATTAGAGCACAAACAAGATGATACAATAACTCGTGGAAAAGGCTATATGCCATTCTAGTGCACATTTAATTGATCTCATGATATGAATTTATAATACACAAATTGGACCACTTTTAGATCTAGATCTCATTGGTATCTCATCAATGGATCATGGGAACACCTCATCAAGAGATAAGGTTTACAACTCATAAGTAGGTGGTCTTGTACTTTGTGAGTGTATAGGGACTTATAGTTTGACAAATTGCATCACAACAGGAGCCATTGCAACAACAATGTGCATTCAAGGTATGCAATCATATGGAATATATTTTATGCACATGAAATTTAATTATCAAAATAAATATCAATTTTTCAATTATTTTATTGCAGAAAAGAAAAAATGGAACCCTTTTAGCACATAAGACTGAACTATGAGGAATAAAAGGGTTGATCACAAACTTTGTGAGACCTTACTTAAGATTTCATGTTTATTGTAATATTTATATTTAAATAATTAATTTATAGTTGTCCATGGATGTCTTCTAATAGGTGTTAACATACAAAGAGTAATTAACTGATGAATTGAAAACCATTGGGTTATTTATGGGTTGTGAATATATGTTGAAGTATCAAAGTTTAAACAAACAATTTGTAAGTATTTATGTTGTTTAAATTTCTTTGTTTTATAATTAATGGAATAAAAAAACCTTTATATTAATTATATTAACCGTGCTTTATTATGACATATTAAAGATTCATGAAACATAGTATAAAATGAAGCCAATTACATAAGATATTTTGAGAGAAGGAATGAAGCATGGATTCGAAAGAATGTGTATTGTTTATGAAACACTTTTTGCTACAGTACACTTTTTATTTACACAACCATGTATATTATACTATATATATAAATGTAGATATATTTATTACACTTTATTTATACGTTTGTAGATGGAAGATGAAGAGGCAGAACATCAAAATCAAGTAGGTCAACAAAACATTAGTTTAAATAACCAAAGTACAATATCTCCTACAAATGATGAAGAAATGATACATGCTTGTAGCTTGAGCGATGCAGTTCAAGTGATGAATGATAATCAATATAATTGAATATATGTTTTGGAATTTTTTTTTGTTTAATATAATTGACATAAGAGTTCAAGCGATGAATGATAATCAATATAATTTTGTTTGTTATAATTGACATTTAACAATATAATTGAATATTACAAGTTGCATGTTTTGGAATATTTTTTTTTTGAATACAATTGGTATATTGTCCCAATTGAATGAGGACATATTACCAATAAGTGTAACAATGATGAGTTTCTTTCTCATGTATAATAAAATGTGTTTCTTATTTTATTGCATTGTCGAATGTTATAATAAAATGTGTTTCTTGTTTTATTGCATTGTAAAATGTTGGATTGTTGATTAATTAATATATGGACAATTCACATTGTTATAGATAAAATATTTGTAATAAGTTGGATAGTGCATTAATTGAATCATTATATCAAAATGCAATAACGAAAAAAAATAAAAAAATCAATATTATAAAAAAAACAAATAATTAAAATATATAGTTGGTTGAGTGTATTCTTATGAAACCACTATACGATGGGTGCCATAATATACAAAACAATGAGTTTTAAGGATAGCACTTCAAGTGATGAATGATAATCAATATAATTGAATATTACAACAAGTTGTATGTTTTGAAATATATTTTTTTTAATTTAATTGAAACTGTTCTAATTGCATGAGGACATGTTACCAATAAGTGTAACAATTACATATCTACTTCATTTTGATTATTGTGGACTTCTAACTTTTCCCATTTTGTATGTCGATGAATTTCTTACTCATGTATAATAAAATGTATTTCTTATTTTATTGCATTGTCAAATGTTGTAATAAAATGTGTTTCTTGTTTTATTGCATTATTGAATGTTGTAAAATGTTGGATTGTTGATTGATTAATATGTGGATGAATTGTTACAAATAAAAATGGTGTAATCAATTGGAAATAACGAAAAATACAAAAGACAATATTATAATTTTTTTTAATTAAAATACATGCATGGTAAATAATTAATTAAAATATATGCATGGTACATTGTGTTATAACTCAAAATTCCACTTCTATGCATTATTGATGTTGGCCTACTCACATACAAATGCGAACCCATTTTTTATGGAGTTCTTCTCAAAATACAACTTTTTGTATGACATATGCAGAGCACGCACATATGCTAGTTGCATACCTAAAATTCCACGTACATATGCTAGCTACACTACTAAAAGCACATGTGTACTATAAAAAGTGACAAAAAAATATAAAATTTGCGCTTTCCGACAGAGTTTACAGACTATCTTATGTTTTACAACCATCTTACCTCCTGTAGCCTTTCTGGCAACGAATTAACTATCACTTGCTAATATAAAAAGGGCCCTAAGGGAGTCATTTGGATATATCAAACTAGAGGCAACAGAACTCTACCAAATTTTATCCCTTGTTTCATAAGCTTTCTGCATGATTTTTCTCTGAGTTTTATCCTCAACATTCTATTCCATCCATATTACTTATAATATCCATCCATTTCCCCTTATATTGGCATGTTGGTGGTGAAGAAAATATTGGGAAAAGTACACTTGGAGACAAAGTAGAGGAACCTAGGTGAGGTTCGTGGAGTGGTGCCATCAAAGTTCAGGTTGTAACCTCTAATTTTGTTATTAATAAAAGAGAAAAGTTTGTGTCCCAGATCTTTATGTCTATGTGTTTGTGCTTATGAATATTTTCATGAATAACTAACCCTTTAGATAATATTGATAATTAAGTATATGTTGTCCTAGTTTCTTTCATAGCATTGTTTCATGCCAACATTGGGAGGAGGCCTGCAGTCTTGGAACATACAACAATCGGAAGGGATCGGCATCAGTTGTAAGGAATTAAGGTACACATTTGTATATTCCTTCTCTTCCCTTAATTATTGCAAGGTTGTGTTTGGTTTGGGGTAGAATATAATTTTTTTTGCCTTTTAGGGTTTCAAGGCTCTTCATAGTTGCTAGACCCAGATTAGAGGGATTTTCCCCATAACAGAATTGGTAATTACACTGGGGAGTCTCTATAGGTTATTTTTTAGGAGATCTTTGTTTGGATTGAATTCCTATTTGTTGAAGTATTTTGAGTCTTTTTGGGTCTCTAGACACCTTACATGTTCTTACCAAATTTCCTGAGTTGAGTGCCCTGTATAAATATTTTTCTTTTTTGAAAACTTTTGAGTAGTTTATGTACCTTTGTTAAGCCCTAATATTGGCTCATTACCCCTTAATTGGGGCATATTAGATTAGTAATGCTATTTTATTTATGTCAGCTTTAGGCCATTAGTTGTAATTTAGATTAGTAAT
>JZKD02S1723816.1:596478-619189 GCA_000966675.3 Picea glauca
AAAGGAGGTTGCCCCCTCGAAGAGGCTTATTATCTGAAATTATCTCTTTTTCAAGGCGTTGAGTACTTTTCCTGAGGTTTTTATATGCTATATTGATGTTTGGTTCTTAACAACGTTGTTATATACCCATCCCATGTACACACACATTCATCATTATACACAGCCAATGTACATACGTAGGATGATTGTGCACAACACGCATCTCTGTCATTTGGAAGAGTTTTTTCAAAAGGATTTTCTTTCCTTGTAGGAATCCCTTGGCTTCTCACGTCTTCCTAAGTTTCTAGGGTCTCTGTTGACTATGGTTTGGATAGGTTCAAGGCTCATATTATCTTGTAACTTGTAAATGATATGTTTGTTTCTTTTTCTCTTTTTGTTTGTTGTCAAGGTTAAGGGTGCACTTGTGAGCTTTAGGTCCTCCCGTGGATTCCGATGAATCCTTGCTCTCAAGTAGTAGTTTAGGGTTTGAGTCAATCTTTTGTTTGTCATATATTTTCCTTGATTATTCTTTGAAAAATAAATAAATATCATTTCTTGTTATTTTCATTTCTAATCATATAAAACTATTTTTTTTTGTTGTAGTTCATTAACTGCATTTGCATTTTATTATGCATGTTTGTTTGGTTTTAGTAGCTTACGTTGTTTCTATAAAAGAAAAGAGTTTTGATACCAAAGTTCATTTTAAGATTATTCCTTGAAAGTTTTAGTAGTTTCAATGCATTTAGAAACGAAAAAGAATTCTAGGAAAAAATGTGTTTTAGGATCTTGGTCTTTATTTTGAAAAGTTTGCACCTTCAAAGTTAAAAAGATTTTTTCAGTTGTAGAATGTAGTTTTCTTTCAACACAATGATATAAAATATTATTAACTCTTCTCTTTCGTCTCTCAAGAAAACCATGAGTTTCACTTCCATACCCCCTGACTAATCAAGCCATTAAAATCAATGATTAATGCTAAAATCAACTAGAATTTTTATTTACAAGATACACCAAGTAGTCTAGGATTTAGGGCCTTGAAATAGGTGTGGAGAGGAAACTCTTCAAGGCCACTTAAATAAACTTAAGAGTCTTTGATAGGGAGGGTAAAAGTCTAGTTTCGTAAGAGTTATCTGGGACCCCCCTTTAACTTAGGGGATAAACAAGAGGTCTTGTGAGGAAGGGAAGAGGATATGACCCCTCCAAAGACAAACCAAGCGTATTGGGGATCGCATATTGAGGGTAATTATTGGGATATTTTCTTACCACATTTGACTATGGAGCTCTGTGGAACTCAAATCCATTTTATATCCTCAGTTGTCTTCCAGACCATTTTCTTTCAGTACCCTCGAAAGGACTCAAAATTTTCTATCCTTCTCACTACGATCAACCCGACTGTTGATTGTATCTCCCTAGTGACTGACTGCGAGTTGGAAACCTAGTTTCCTTTTTGTAGGGACTTAAATAGGTGACCATGGAGGTATACCGAGGTACCTAGGGAAGATGTCAGATCACACTTTACATAATATACCTGGAGGGTGTTTATGTGTTCGAGTTACACTTGCACTGATAAGTTTCTCTAGTGTTGATTGGTGTAACTATTCTTCCTTCCAGTCTATTGATTTCTTGATTTTCCTTTAGGGAATTTCTAGTGTGTTCTCTGTGTTTCTCGTTATCCTGACCTTGGAGTTTTGGTTAATCATTTCACAAGGTGGAAGATCAACATCCATGTCGTTTGCATAGGCTTTAGGGTCTACTGTCGGTTACTTTGGAGCCACCTCCACTACCACTGAGGTGAAGGATATATCAAGAGGGTTTTTTTAAATAAATTGGGCCACAGGAAGTTGCGACCGAACCTTCTCCTAGAGAAGATGTAATTGCAATGAAGGAGTCTACCATTTCTGACCTCAAAGATGAAGGCTTCAGGCCCACAAACCCTTCGATCACTGATTTATCAGCACCAATCCTTGTTTAGGTAGTCCCTCATGAGGTGAATTATCTTTATCGTCGTCTCATTAGGTGATTGGAAATGGAAGAAAATAATGCTACGTCTATTGGGAGTCCTCATACTCCCATCCCTGTCATAGTTGTAAGGGGTGTCATGCCCCCTCACCCACCTTCACCTACAAGGACTATTGCTAACCAAAAACCTATAATTTATGGTAGTGGAATAGTCCCCACAATGACCATGACCATTGTTCCTTCTATATAGAACATGTATGGCGCTCCTTTTTCATACGGGATGTTGGGTTTAAACTCAAGCTAGACTTTAACTTACTCTAATCTATAGATTGTTTTTCTTGGGGCAAGGAGTTCTAATTCTTCATTGCAAGGATCCTTCATAGGCACTACTTCTCTGTTTAATATTATCCCTTATGGTGGGGATCCTATCCCTCCTTGATCCCCCTCGCTTGGAGGTGATTTCCAACAACCATCTGGGCTTAATACTGGTTCCATATTGTTTAGTGGAGGGAGTCATGGGCCTTATTCCTATATGAATCTGGTTGGGTCTATGCCTTTCTCTTTGTTCGACGCTTTCAGAAATAACACTTTCTCATCGTTGTCATTTTTGTGAGGGGGCAACCCATTCTTTAATCAACCCAACCCTATGCAGGGATTTGTTACTTCACAGGGAGTGATGACATGGGCCTTCTCCTCTCAAGGTATTGGAAATCCCTGGTAGGGATATTATCCTTTGCAAGGGATTTCGATCGGGGGAAACCCCTCCCATGCTCAGTGGAGCCCTGAGAAAGGTTCAATTTCTATTCCAGGAGGATCGACTGGGGGAAAAACCAACCAAGGTCCTTGGATTACCATGTAGGGAGAAATCCCTACCCAAGGTATGCCATTGAATTATGTGAATCCGTCAATGATACAGAATAACACACAAAATCCTTATACTGGCCAAGGACACCATGATTTTTACCAGAACCTTGGCTAGAAAGCAAACTTTTCCTCACAACCTAATGCCAGTCAAAATCCACGCTCCTCTTTTCCTTTGAATCTGTAGAAAAGAAGGTTACCTTCCCTGGAAACTCTTCATTTTCCATATTTATGAAGGTTGTTGAACGATCCAATCATTCATGATCCATGTTGGACTCCTATGCCAACTAAGTTTCCCTCAGACATACCAAAATTTGAAGGAAAACCTAGCGAAGATTCACGCAATCATGTTACAACGTTTCATTAATGGTGCTCCTCCAACTTGTTGAAGGATGAATCTATCCATTTGTGATTGTTTTAGTTCCCTCTTTTAGAGGGTGCTGCGAAATGGTATATTAAGCTCGATAGCTCAAAATATTCTTACTTTAACCACGTAGCAATGGTTTTCTTAAATCATTTCTAGTTACCGGTGAGATACAATGCTGACACTGAGTTGTTGACCAACTTCGAGAAGACAAAGGCCATCCATATCTCCGATAACATTTGAGAATGGAGTCACCGAAAGAGCTGACCAAAGTGAAGGTCCCTCCCACATTTTTTCTCGAGTGGTTCCTAAAGTCCTTTGTGCCTTGTGTCTCCAAAGACGTTGCAAATTCTAGAGTTTTCTTTGAAGAAGAGGCTATTATGAGAGCCCAACAACTAGAATTGATTTATTCTCAATCCGATATGTTGTACAATATTCTCCTAGATGCACTGCAGTCGAATTTT
Source organism: Picea glauca (assembly GCA_000966675.3). Classification (NCBI taxonomy): domain Eukaryota; kingdom Viridiplantae; phylum Streptophyta; class Pinopsida; order Pinales; family Pinaceae; genus Picea; species Picea glauca. Next base: position 600,103 of record JZKD02S1723816.1, read on the forward strand.
GACAAAACCAAACTGAAGTTTGGGATTCATGCTGATGGTATAGTAGGATTAGCACAACGCAATCCCACAGATCAGTTGGCTAACCAGTTGCAACAATTATCGAACCAAAAGGCTGTGGTCGTCCAGAATCCTAGTTTGACTGCCCTCGTAACCAAAATGTAGGGAGTATAGAGTGTGCAATTGACGGATCCCAAAGGTAACCAACAACCCGAGGGAAAAAGGAAAGCCAATGGAAATAAGGGTAAAGGGGATAAAAAGGTTGCTGACAATGTTCGTGAGGGTAAAAAAAGAGAAGAATAAGGTGAAGTTTCTGTGTAATATTTGCGTGGACGATCACTTGAATCACCAATTCCCTTGTCTTGAGGAATCCCATAATATTTTGTCATAATAAAAACCTGTTGTGTTAACTAACCCTTTTCCACAAGGGAAAAATATGGTACAAGCTTCCTCATCCACAAACGCACTGGGGGAAATTAGGGATCCCCCATGCTTAATGCTAATAATGGAGCCACAAACATATACATGATGAGATCAAATTCTCATCTTCAGACCAGGGCTCATGATTACGGAACGTCAAAATCCGTTGACAAGGGAAAACAAACTTTCAACCCATCGTGTCCTCTTCATATCAAGAAGACTGTGGGAGAAACTATGACTTGCATCCCTAAAGGTGAATTTAAGAAGGCTTCTCACAATCCTAATGCAAGAGATTCATAGAACTACTCCATCTTGGAGGATCTGGCTCAAACTCCTTGTGCAATTTCTGCTCTAGAAGTTCTCCAAAGTTTCCCCTCACAGAGAAAAGCATTGATGTCTGCCTTGGGTGCTGCTGAGCCAACTAACTTGGGAACTATTGTTTTTTACCCTATAGATTATAAAACTCATTTTCCTCACCATTTTGCTTTCCAGATAGTTATAATGGTTTATGCCATGAAATCATTGACATTGAACATTTTCTGCACGGTGGTAGACGAGGGTGCCTCGACTTGCGTTGTGTCATTGGCATGTTGGAAGGCCATTGGAAAACCCGAGTTGTCTCCATTTTCGACATTGTTAAATGTGTTTGACGACAACTCTTTTAGACCACATGGAATAATCCCCTCCTTCCCCATGCATTTGGAAGGAAAATTTGTGTGTGTCGAGGTAGAAGTAGTCGATGCGCCTCTCAACTACAATATTTTGTTAGGATGAAGTTGGAACTATGCAATGACTACGGTTGTATCCATCATTTTTTGGGTCTTATGTTTTCCTCATAAAAGATGAATTATAACCATTGATCAATTATCCTTCTCCCTCCCCGACCCTTCATCGGGGGCATCCACAGTCCCAATGATTGATAACCCACATCGAGGTACCATTAACTTAGGTGTTGGATAGTTTCCATATCTAATGGGAAATTTTGATTATCCACCACCTTTGAATGATGTCAAGTTTATTTTGGTTGTCCCTGATTATCCTATGGATACCATATTTCACATAGTTTATTTTAGAACAAGTTATTTTAATGATCCAAGGAATTTACCTTCCCCATCAGCTTTGATGTAAGTGGTAGGGAATCTTGGCATGGCTATGCCCCTATCCACAGTTGAGGTTGCATACAACATTGTTCAACAAACCTCGACCAACCATGATCTTGCTCCCTCTTAGGAGCTAGATCCTGTTCTCGAGCATATTTGGGATCAATACTCTCTTACTAATCATAATCTTTTGGACTTGGTCTTTCCCTCCGATGAGGTGATTTTAGAGGCAATGACTGGGCGAGATAGACCTTGGGACGATATTCACCACATATCTTACTTTTTACCTGATCTTGGGAGAGTGGAAGAAGGAGATTTCACCACAACCATGAATGGATATGCCACTTGTCCTACTAACCCTTTGGCCATGAAAAAAATCTATTCTAAGGGAAACATGTCAAGTATATCTAAAACTATTCTAATTGACATATCTAAAACTCCTCGCATCATCGAAAATGTATTCATTGGAGAGGATTGCTCCCCCGAGAAGATTCAGGTGTACGTGAATTATTTAAAGAGTTTCATGATGTTTTTTACTGGTCTTATGAGGAGATCCCATGAATTGACCCTCGTATAGTCGAACACTAGATTAGGACTTACCTCGATGTTAACCTTGTTTGGCAGAAGCTTCGCCCATTCAACCCTCGCAAGAAAGATGCTATCAAGGATGAGGTAGAGAAACTAATTAAAGTCGATTTCATATACCCGGTTCAATTAACAGAATGGGTGTCGAACCCTGTTCCTGTCAACAAAAAAATAGGTACGATTCATGTGTGCATGGAATTTTGTTATCTAATAAATCTTTCTTGAAAGACAATTTTCCCACCCCATTCATTGATCAAGTTATTGATGAATGCCTGGGATGTGAAGTCTTTTAATTTATGGATGGTTTTTCCGGGTACAACCAGATTCAGATCAAACCCAAGGATCAACATAAGACTGCTTTCATATGTCCTCGGGGTACGTTTTCATACACGAATATGCCATTTGGCCTTAAAAATGTTGGAGATACTTTTTTAGCGGGCCATGTCATTCACCTTACATGACCTAAAGTATATGGTTGAGGTGTATCTTGATTATATGGAATCACGTTCTCGTAAGAGATATGATCATCCCTCCCACCTATGACTTATTTTTGAGAGGTGTCGCTACTACCAGATTCGCCTAAATCTGAACAAGTGTAGTTTTGTGTAACATCGAGACATTTTTTATGATTTATTGTGTCCATTAAAGGGATCATGGTTGATCCTCTCAAGGTTGAGGCAATAGTTCAATTTCCTCTCCTGCACACAATCCTCTAGCTTCAGGGTCTACAAGGGAAAGCTAACTTCTTTCAGAGATTTGTTGCCAACTATGTCGAAGTAACTAACGGGTTTATGTGTCTCTTGAAAAAAGGGGTCCTATTAGTTTGGGATGAAGCGACTCAATGCTCTTTTGAAGCATTGAAAAGTGCCATGATGTCTTCCCCTCTACTCAGTCCTCCTCACTATGGAAAGGATTTATTCTTATACTTGGATACAATAGAGTCTGCCATCGGTGTGGTCTTGGTTCAGGAGGATGATGCACTCTAGGAACACATCATCTACTACCTAAGACGAGGCTTACTTGAACTAGAGCTCAACTAAACTCATGTTGAGAAACTATTTTTGGTAGTTGTCAATGTTGTCCAAAGGTTCTGTCATTACATTCTAATTCACAATACCACCGTCGTAGCCATCGTTAATTATTTTCAATATGTATTGATGTGATGGGTCATTGAAAAGAATATTAGTTGATGTATAGTCATTCTTCAAGAATTTGATTTGGAGTTCGTTTCATCGAAGTCTAAGAAGTATTTTGTCTTTGGTGAGCTAATTTCATAACTTCCGATTGAGAGTGGTAATGATTTTCCTAAAGAGTCATTGATCAATGTGGATCTCTTCCTTATTGCATCTTCTGACCCTTGGTATGGAGATATACTTGTGTATCTTCATACTTTGAAGTTCCCTTCCTTTTCTTCTCATGAGGAACATCGATGAATACGCCATCAAGCATAGAGTTATATGCTCACCGATGATTCTTTATCATCGAGGATTTGATTGCGTTCTTTGTCGTTGTATGACTCATGAAGATGAAAATCTTGTGTTGAATGAATGTCACACTAGAGCATGTGGTGGTCACTTTTCTGGGTTGGGAACAACCCAAAAAATCCTTCGTGGATTATAATTATGTATCTTCTTGATAAAATATTATATCGAGGCAGTAGAAAAGAGTCACCCTTGCCAGATCTTCTCTCGGAAGATGCAGAAAAACCTTGGTCCTTTCACTAAGTGGGGGATTTATTTCACTACATTCCACCCGAATTCAGCTAGGGGGAATCATTATATCATCGTGGCAGTAGATCACTTCACTAAGTGGGTCGAATCCATGCCAACATTTAGTAATGACAAGGAAACGACTATGCTTTTCATTTTTAACCAGATTGTAGCTAGGTTCGCTATATCGAAGGAGATTGTCACAAACCACGATAGTCACTTTTAGAATAATATGATGACTGAGTTAACATCAAATCTTGGGTTTAATAAATAACATTTCTCACCCTACTATCCACATGCGAATGGTCAGGTGGAGGCTATCAATAAGTCTCTCAAGACTATTCTCCAACAGACGATCAATTCGTCCAAGTCAAATTGGCATTTGATGTTGTACTCGACACTTTGGGAATATCGAACTTTTGTCAAGAATGCTACTAGTTTCTCTCCTTTCCAACTTGTTTATGGGATAGAGGCAGTCTTTCCCATAGAGTGCCAGATTCCTTCTCTTAAGTTGGCGGTGGAATTACTGCCCAACACAAATACACTTGAAGAGCATCTCCTTTATCTCAAGAAGCTCTATGAACAACGTCGAGATGCAGCCTTGGCCAACGAGGCTCATAAAAAATGTGTCAAGTTTCAATATGATCAATCGTTCTTCCCAAGAGTTTTTTGTGAAGGCGGTCTTGTCTTAGTCTATGATCAAGATAAAGATCCCTTGGGAGAAAGAAAATTTAAACCCATGTGGTTCAAACTGTTTATTGTTAAGAAAGTTTTATAAAAATGCACTTATCAATTGGTTGACTTCGAAGGTAATCCTTTGTTTGAGACTAGAAATGGGATCTACCTTAAGAAGTATTATTCTTAGGTTGGTCACCTGAGTGTGGCTTCTTGTAAATAATGTATATTTTTATTTATACATTTTAATATCTTTTTTTTATGGATGTGTAGTTTATTGTGTTTTTTTCCCTGTGGCAGATGCCAAGTGAATATGAGGTTTATGTTGGGTTCATGGATGGTGCTTTCCAACACACTCAGAGATTTTCTTCTACAGCTTGGGTGATCTTCACTCCCACTGGTCAGTTGGTATCTTATGGAAGAGTTTGTCTAGGAGAAGCAATGAATAACATTGTCGACTAAAGTTTTGTAATAGAATTACTATGTGATGCATTTTCACATGATATTTCTCACCTCCAGGTTCATCTATATGCTCAACTGGTAGTGTCATAGTTAAATGGAGTGTACCGCGTCCACGATCTCGCCCTCACCAACGATTCCTTAGGTTACGTCTCTTAGAACGTTATTTTGATTATGTTACATATATTTGTGTTCCTAGGAGATCTAATCAATTAAATGATGCATTGGATAATCATGTATTAGGTTGAGATCTTCACACACATAAATATAAAATCACACACATACACGCACATGCAAACACATTTGTACAAAATATGTTTACTCCATAAGGAAAAAATATGTATATATATATGTGTGTGTGTGTGTGTGTGTGTGTCCAAAATAATGTCATAGTACAAAATGTGGGCCATAGGCCTCAAAAGTGTCAATAATACACTGTTGGGTTTAATCCCTCAATACATATGGGAGATACAAAAAGAGTTCCCTCGACATGCATAATGTCCAACACTAGTCTAATCTCTAGGCCTGTTGGCCCTAGTATAATAGACGACAACATTGGCTAGACACCATAATAGTTGGACGCATGCTTTGGGTACTCCCACTACGTGAGTCTGCATGGATGGCGGGATATCCTTGATCTCCGCCATGGACACACTATAGGTGAGGGATTCCATGTTCCTCTCTACCCGCCTCAGGACCCTCTCAGCCTCTGTTGATGATGGCCCTACCTCTGCTACGACTCCTCCTGGATGGATTTGCACTCGTGGACGATGTCGAGTCTGAGGGAAGTCTACTAGTCATACTGGCGCCACATATGTACATAATAGGTTGTAAGTTAGTATTGTGACATTACCAAAAACATGTTTTCATTTCTTTTATAAAATTAAAAATAAAAAATGTTTTTTTTTTCAAAAATTAGAGTAAGTGCCTATGTCACCATGTGCTGCACCAGGGGGCATAGGCACATCCGGGTCCATCAAGAAATTGATACCCGCATATGGATAGTCTTCGATGGTTGTACTATGGAATTTCCACCACTCGAAGAACTTGTCGTCATAGGCCTCACGTACTCCTCCTCCCTCGTGCAACATCAAATAAATCCATCTCCATAGTGTTGGAAAGGAGGCTATGTTCCCTCACACACCCTCCCTAGGAATCATCCTTGACACTCTTTCAAAGAAGAATGCACACAACACTATTCCAAATCCAAAGTTCCTCCTCTGTCTCAACTTGCACTCATCCAACAAAATTTTCATGTAATTGAGCATCGTGGTGCTCCAATCGAAAATAACGACATTCCACAACACAATGCATCCAGGCCCGTGAATTATGGTGTAGAGCAACGAACCCTATCATCCACCCAATCATGTACAATACCACCCTCAAACTCAAATTCTCGATCTCCTGTATCGACAATTGAGACCCCACCTTCTCTGTGTCGGCCTCACAAAACATATCAATGTAGTGGGCTACGTGGTATGGCGCGGGAGGGAATGTATCCAAGTTTACCGATTCGCCCCTCTTAGAGAGACCAGTCAAGAAGTAAAGGTCTTTAGTGGTTGGTGTTAGTGATTGGCCTTCTATCATGAAAGCCTCTGCATCTAGATTCTGATATTCTACAAGATGGTTTAAAAGTTGTGGTTGAGATCTCATAAGGGGACATTAGAAGTATTTTCATAACCCGCATTGTTTCAATGTTGCCACCGTCGTCGATTTATCCTCGACCATTTGATCAACATCCTCATGTTCTCTTTCCCTCCAATGAACCTACATCCCGAGTCATGCCAACATTTTGGGAGTTAGTGCTTCTCTTTTTCAAACATTTTAAGCATGCATGCACCCTTTTTTGGTATCAGTCGCATATGTACACTTGCTGATAGTATCTCAACTAGCATATATATGTGCACTGACATTGAAAAGCACATGTACATGCACAATCGAACCAATATTTGAGAGTGCATGGCCCCCAAATCCATCTAAAACATGAAATGAATGGAAGAAGTTGCAAGAAAAGGGAAAAAATACTTACTTGGACCAGGAATGAGTTGATTTCGTCCATTGATGCTCTCCAATTGTCGATTTGAAGCAAGAGGGTTTTGGTTATTTTCTGCAATTTTCAAATTGTAATGGTAAAAATGACTCTTTTTACTCCTATTTATAGATTTTTGAGCCATTTTTTACCTACTTTGACCTTGATTTCTTCTCTTTTTGTTGCTTGATGGATGTTATGATTCTCCTTGGTGATCTTTTGGTCCTTTTAAACTTCTTGTTCAGTTGGATTTGGCATTGTTTGATGAATGGGTACTACTTTTACAATCTTGTGACGAAGTCTGGATTTCACCATTTTCATTTAGGATAGGTTCTCACCGCCTTGCATTTTGCATTTAAATTTTACCTATGACATTTTGTATTCAAGCACTAATTACGTATCAAGATGAGTTGAGTTTTACCAATACAAGCACTAACAAAAAAACCTAAACAATACAAAAACCAACAAAAATCCATCCACATTTAAAACCTCCACTTCAAATAGAGAAGGTTTTTGAAAATTTTGCCAAATATTTTAACACTAAAAAACTTTACAAAAAACTAGTCTACACGGAAATGTTATCCTTTTAGTGCATAATAACTTGACTACTAAATCTGCAAAATATATATATCAAATTGCATAAACTTAGAGTAATATGCTCACAAAAAGCTCCAAAAGGACATTCTAAAATTTGATCTAATTACATCCATAATGAAATAAAAGATAGAAAAAAATGAAAAAAACCTTTTAAACAAAATTGAGAAAATACCGCCCGCAGGGGTGTAGACCGATTGGCATGTGCTGTGTAAATGGAAGGAAATGTAAAAATGAGGTCTCAAGTTCAATTCTCACCCCGATTTATCCGGAGATGTTCTTGCGGGCTGGGCGATTCTCCCTAGGGGTTATAAGGCAGCCGATAGGATTCGACCCCGTGTCACGCGAGTACGATACTACCGCCGTTACCGATTCCCCTAGTTACCAAAAAGAAAAAATTGAGAAAATACCCTTTTCATTTGTTTTGCATTTTCCTACCATGCTTGAATTTCATTGACTTTGTCCATCCAACTTGTTCTCCCTAGCTTGAATTTCATTGACTTTGTCCATGGAACTTGTTCTCCCTATGCTTTGGTGTTTTACATACAACTTGTTCTCCCTATGCTTTGGTGTTTTGCATACAACAATAAGAAACAACATACAGGTTGAAACATGTAATCCAATCAAAATCAAACCTATGGCTTCTTCAAGTTTGTTCCCATAGGAAAATTAACGCGCTTGAAATTCATTGACTTTATAAACATGAATTCAACATGTTCTCGCTATGATTTGGTGTTTTACATATTCTTTGAAACATAATGTACAATGAAAATCAAACCCATGCTTAGTCAAGTTGGTTCCCATTAAAAAATATTTTTATTTCCTTGGTAAATACAAGTTGAGTTTTTTGCCACATAATTTTAGTTTGCATAACTCTTTAGTCAACTGTAAGTGTTATAGTTATGGGGAATTAAGACCTCAACAGTCCAACATTCCTTGAACTAACCATAGAGATTAGAAAAACTCAACAGTCCAACATTCCTTCAACTATAACCATAGAGATTAGAAAAATTAGAAAAAACTAAGGACACTAAACTGTACCTTGCAATCTCCATATTGAAAGAAAGTGCAGAAAATGTAACCTTCGTTGAGCTTATGCATAGAACAACTGATCCAGAAACAAATTTGGTGAAATTTTGCAATATGTGATACTTCGATGTTCAGATATAAAGTGACAAAGCACAGATCTGTGACGATGATGGCAGATCTGAAATCTTTGAATGTAAATTTGAAGTCTTTGCACTGAAATGTAAATTTGAATTCTTTGCACTGACAAATAAACTATCGATATGTATATTGCAATAGCTGTAATAAAAACATGAACTGCCGATTTAACCATCCTAAAATGATTCCATGATATATCTCTTCCAAAAGATATATCTCTTCCAAAAGATATATCTCTTCCAATGGGGCGCAGGCTGAAATCCTTTGAGTCTTACTTATGTGTAGGTTGATGGTGAACGATCTGGAGAAATAATGATCTGCAAATCAGATCGTTGTGGAAGAGCATTCACAAAAACGTTTGTGCTTGAACGCATGACCGGCCTGAGTACCAACTTTCTTATAAATTATATATTAAATACTTGTGAGTATGCGTGAAAAGATTATTAAGTTTTATAGGATTATTTTAATTAATTGTTATTAATATTATTGTAGATTTTATTCACAAATATGGAGAAGCCTTTCTTTCTTAGTATTAACACACTAAATTTAAATTGTAAAATAAAAGCAAAAATAGAATAAAATTGAACGATTATTAAAAAATCAATTCGAAAATAAATAATAAATCTTTTTTACAATTTCACAATAATTAATCCTAAAATTAAATAATCAACCCTTTTACAATGAAATTATAAATTCTTATCAACTCAATCAATTAAATGTTATCAATCTTAGCAACTTTGCTAAGTTATAACAATCATCATAACCCCATGGAATAGCACAATGGATAATGGCAAAAGTCACGATTACAACAACCATCAAATAACCGATCCATCAATTAAATAATCGTCACAGTAAGAAACAGCGTAGATGCAAGATAACACTGACTGATATATTCCACTGCAGAGATATATTATCGGATTACTGCAATATTATTAGAGAGACCGCCGTAATCTTATCTGGTTACTCTAATATTATTAGAGTGACCACAAAACTCGTAATATATTAGAAAGCCCACAAAACTCGTAATATTATGGCAAATATCACCATTTATTCTACTTATTTGCAGCAGCAGAACGACAAGACAGTATATAGATATTAGCTGAAATTAGTGACCATGACCGCCACCAGATCCAGATCCAGAGCCCGAACCCGAACCACTTCCGCTGCCAGACGCCGAAGCCGAAGCGCACTACACTTCTTCTTCCAGCTCTATCCTCCCTCCCTCGCTTTTCGCAGAGGAGGTTTCTGCTCCTTCTTCCTTGTTTCCCAACTCTCCGACCCTTCATCTCCTGACTCCTTTGATTCTCCCTCACTCTCTCATTACCTCCCCGTCCCACACTGGAACAAAAACTCCTCGACATTGGACCCCTGGGTGCCTCCCCCCATCCTGAGCACAAACCCCCCTCACCTTCTCCCCGCCCCGAACCCCTCCCTAGAGGGTTTTGTTTCCCAAGATTATGGTTTCCCCCCTCCCTATTTTTACCCAGACCTTGAGCAGGCAATACCCCCTCCCCTTGGCATTCAACATGAGATTGGGATTATAGCCTCTAGTTTGGACCCCTCAAATCTAAATTGATGGGATGAAATTTTGGGTGATTCCTCGGGCACTCTTGGTACCCCTATAGCAAACACTACTCCACTTCCCAATATCGATCACAGGAAGAGAAGAAGGAACAAGTGTATTTCGGCCGCAATAGTAGAATCAAATATCGTTCTCGGTCAGAACATTACTATGGAAGAAGCCAAAGACATGGCTAACAAAACCCTCGTGGGAAATTCTTATGGCCGACACTTCAGTTTCGAAACCCTGCAATCTTGGGTCTCTGATTCTTTGCAGGGATCTCCTTCACAACTCAACTGAATTTCAAAAGGGTGGTTTATGCTAAAATTCTCCAACCACAATCTAGCTGAAAAAGCCCTTCTAAGTGGTTGAGTATCGACTCTACCCTAGTACTCTTAAAGAAATGGGAACCCACTTTTGATGCAACCATTGAAAGGATGGACAGCATCCCCATTTGGGTTCGCTTCCCAGGTATTCCACCACAATATTGGTCGACGAAATGTTTCCAAGTGATTGGAAACAAAATAGGGTTGTTTATCAAGGTAGATATGTCCTTTAAGGAAACAAGAGAAATGTTTGTAGCTCAAATCCTCGTCTCCCTCAATATCAGAAATGGTCTACAAAAACAATTCAAAATGACAGAAAATGGACACACTCACACACAACTGATAGACTATGAAGGGATCCCCTTCTGTTGTAGATGTTGCCATGAACATGGGCACATTTTGAGGGACTATTCACAAATTTTTCATGGCCGAAATTAAAACTCTCCTCCTGCTTAGAACCTATCTCACCATGGACCTTTGATCGATCACAACACCAGTTCTTCACACTGAACATCGAATCACTCTCAACACTCAGGAAAGAAACAACCAAGTCCAGAGAGCAGACAAACTACCACGTGCATTGAAGCTCAGCCATAGGCTACCCCTAGATGGAAGTCTCTTTAGCGGCCGACCCACCCTCTGGACAACAACCATGCTTACCTCTCCATACACTCGTGGGTAAGAATATTTCATATCCTATCCCTTTTCCTATCAACAATTTTATTCACTCTTTTCATTTTTTAAAATTGGACCCCCCCATCTTTACAAAACCTTCCCTTCCCCATCCTCTCGTCCTCCTAGGACCCTCCTGCTCTTTCCTCCTTCCTCTTTCCCCACCATACACCCTCCACCCACTTTCTCACTCTGCCTCCCGAACAACCCTCAGACTCATCTTCTAATAACCCCTCCTCGAATGGTTTTGAGGACTTAACTATCAGATTTAACCTCATAAACCACAACATCTTGGTCTCGAAACTAGAAGGGCCTCAGATAGGCACTAATCTGGGTATACATAAATCTAAAAATGGTCGATATCGTTCCTCCCATCTCTCCAAAGAAAAAAATCATTCCTTAATTGACATCGCATCTGGGAAAAAAAGATCAGTTTTTGGGGCCCTTAGAGCATCCCAAACCTCGACAGGGGTTTCCCCATGAAATTCTTCTCTTTCAATTGTAGGGGTCTGGAAAGTCCCCATAAAAAAATTGCACTAAAAAGGTTGATTACTCTACATCAACCCTCTGTAATTCTACTACAAGAAATAATGTCCTTGGAAGCCACAATAAAAATCACACTTGAATCCCTCTTTCCATTTTGCAATTTTATCAGGATAGATGCAACTGGTCGCTCTGGAGGACTAGCCATAGGATGGTGCAAAAAATAAGTCAAGCAACAAAACTCTTGGGCAATGGACTCGTGCCTAGGTGTAAAACTTTTTTTGGAGGGATGTTGGCACAGGGGCAGACCCAAGGTTCAATGCTTCAACAATGCACCAACAAAACCCTAACTACAGGCCCTTTCAGCAACACCTGCGAAGCAGATGAAGTCTCACTCAAGGTAGAGGCAGGGGGGCTTGCAGGACTTAGGTCTCTACAACCAAGCTAGGACACATATCTGTGATTACAATACCTAACAAATCACTTAGCGAACCCTATGCATTAGGTTATGATTCTCATGTACATCGTAGATCAACCCTTATTACAGAGCAGCGTAGTAATAATCAAAATCTAACACTTCCAATCACTTAGCACACAACATTACCTCAAATATAGCATTCATTAAAATCATTAAGCACTAATCTATAACATCAGATGAATTCATTATACATAACAACAATAGCACTAAGCAAATAACCACATAAACAACATCGCGTAGAGCACATCAAAACACATGATATACGTGGTTCACCTTAGTGTGGGGCTACATCCACCAATTTCTTCTTCTTCTTTATTAGTCTTTGATCTCCTTACATTCATGTGCTCCTATGCACAAAGCCACAGAGCCCAACTCTGCAGTGGACAGGTGATTTGCACACTGCGCACTAGATCCACCTTCCTCAAAATCAGTTCAAGACACAGAGCCAACTCCTTAGTAGCACAAAGCACTTACAACTTATTGCACTAAGCAAAAGTCAACCCATCATGCACATAACCACTAGTAGTCATGCACTAAGACAACTGCCATCTACCTTACTTAGCTACTAATTTATATAATTTCAAAAAGGCCTAAACATGGGTAAACCCATGGGCCGACAACCCATAACCCGTTACATAAACCCTAAAATCCCTTTGTTGAGTCCACAAGCCTGAAAAACAAGAGAGATCTTGGGATATTCACTCCACCTGGGCGCTCCATCTTCGACTAGCCTGTTGAAGTCCCAAAAGTGTTCAAACACGACCAATGTTTCCTCAAAACTTGGTCAAGGACCAACAGGCCCCCAACACTCACTTGTGACTCGTCCCAAGTCACTCAGATATGAGAAGTGTTGCTTCAAAGGCCTCAAGCTTAGCTTTAGCTGCCTCAACTTGTTGCTTCGCTAGAGCTTCCTACTCGACGAAATCCTGAATCACTTGCTTTGTAATAGTGCCTTCCAGGCGTTGTTCCACTTTCACAACTACTCGGTCTAGCTGCGAGCCTTAGCATTCAATATCTTCGAAAAGCATGCAGGCTTCGTCCTGCACCAGTTGGAGTCTCTGTGTCACCTCCATGAATTTGATCTAGATGGCAGTAACCTATTACTGGACAACGAGATTCTCTTGGGATCACTTTATTTTCTCAACAGTAGTAATCAACTTCATCTACGCTTGCATGGTGGATGTCTGCTACTTCACCTCTTGGAGTTGTGCTTCCAGTTTCTTTAGCTCTGGATATTCTGCAAGGCACTCATAGGTCTACGCACTTCGATCACTCAGTTTCCTACACTTTGAGGTGAGTGCCCTGATTCTTTCTACTACGCTTTTGACGATTTTTCCCCTATGATTGTGCACTTCTTGCGGAGTGCTCGACACTACTTGGAGCGCTAACTCCATTATCCTTGCTTGAAGCTGTTGAATGGCTTTGGCGAGCTTCCCCACATGCATCTCGATTGCCTCTGGTTCCTCCTGTGCCAAGCCCAGTACAGAGCACAATGCTTTATTCACTGCCTCTTTTACCACAATCTGCTCTGCGAGAAACTTATCTTTTTCTTTCTGCATCTTCTCTTTGTCCTCCTTGAACATCATCCTGATTTCATCTTTCTTCTGCTGCGCAACTCGAAGTTTCTCTAAGACCTTCTCCTTTTATTTCTTCATGGCTTCTGTAGCCTTCTCCTTATCTTCTTGGAATTGACAAAGTCGAGCCTTTGTTGCATATGCTAATCTTCGTAATTTGGTGGGCTCATCCCCCAATTCTACAATTTTCGTTGAAGAAGGTGCAGTAGGTACTGCGTGACTCGAATGGATAGCTTGTTGTATGTCCTTGAGCTCCTTCTCAATTATTTCATACAGTGTTTCTTGCTTTGCTTCATGTCTTTGTAAGATATCTTCTGAGGTGTCTTCTATGACTGTGATGATGAGATCGACATCGTCCATTGTGAGCACATTCTTCGACTAAGGCTTATTGGCTCAGTTCTTCTTTCGTGCTAAGGGTTTCTGCAGGGAAACCTTCCTTTTCTTCAATGTCTCGGCCTCTGTAGGGGGGTCCTTCAACAGTGTAACTTCGCCTTTGTCTTGATTTTATCCTTCTTCCCCTCCTTCTTCTTGGTTCACTTCATCTCCTCCTCCTCCTGTAGGTGAGTCAAGCCTACTCTCCTCTGAGGTGTTGTCCTCCTCATTGGTTTCTATGTTATGTACTTCCCCCTTTTTCTTCTTTTTCTTCACACTGACCTATCCATCATGTTCAACCCAAGTGAGCAATGGACTGCCTATGTTGTCAGGGTCGGAGAGTTTTGCATCTTCCACCGGTAAAAGGAACTTTGCTTTCCATTCTTTGGTTATCTCCTCCATTTTTTCATCGGTAAGCTTGTAATAGGACTGCAAATCTGTGTGAAACTTCGCTAGCAGCCTGTACCGATGCAAAGTGTTGGGTGTCATTCATGGGAATGCTCCAATATCATGCTTTAGTTGTAGGTAGCAAGCAAGGAACACCGCGTTCTATTGCCACTGCTTCACCATTTCATTTGTATACCACAAAGTGGAGAACTTTGCGGCCAACGACTTTGATGGCTCCACTTCTGGGAAGGCTTCTCCTTCCGAAATTTTCCAAGAGACAAATGCAATCAATATCAGTAGACAACTAAAATGAAACTCATATCCCTGATCTTGTGCTTCGCGACAGTCCTTCTCCAATTCGTTGATGAGGTAGCTCGCCCAGTTCATTTGCATTCCTTCTACACACTTCTTGGTGAGGTCCACTACAAATCCAATGACCTGTGTTGAATGGTTCTTTCTAATGAGCTTACTAGCTATAATCTAACAAGCTAGGTGCACTACACGATATTGGATGTAGGCTACCTTGTAGCCTCACTTTCCCTTCTCTACATTGCCATAGTCTTCCTTTATGCGTTGTGTCAAGGAGCGATTTGCAGCCTTCCCTGGGTAGAATTGTTGAGGGTCCTATCCCTACATGCTTAGTCCTGTGATCAAGTGGATCATCACTGGATCCACAGTGACATGCTTGTCAAGCCATAGATAGTCTCCATGATAGCACGATAGGAGGATTTTAATGCAAGCGTTAACCTCCTGGTGTTGGCCAAAGTGGGGGATCTTCATTACATTCAGGATCGTTGATTGCGTGAGCTCCTTTATCCATGGTTGGGAGACTATGTGCAGCTTCTTCCTAGTCATCTTCATCAAGTACCTATGTGGTGTGAGCATCGCATAGTTCTTCCAGTCTCTGAGGTTGAATTTTTTGTTCTTCAACGATGGGATATGTCTTAACTGAGGTCCAACTACACGTATCCCCTTCAGGATGTATGCGGTGATCAACGTGTACTCAAAATCTCGTGGGATGTTGTCACGATTAACTGTGCCAGCCAGAGGTGGGATATAGTTCGGCAAGATCGACGAGATCTGCTTCGCTTTAGCCATATCGTCGCGGTGCTTGCTTCGCTTCTCAGTCGCGATTTGACTAGAACAACGTCCAGTTGAGGGGGAGTCTTATAGGCCCCTAGTCGACTACGTATATAGTCCTACATACATGAATTTCTCAGTCATGAGGTCTACAAGTATCTCCTCCACAGACTTCTCTAACGTGCTATGTTGGCCCGACATTCACACTTGTAAGAAAATAAGTCGGGTAGGCGAATGAACAAGAAAGGTAATCAAATGAATGGCAAGGTCTAGAAAGCACAACGTGATATGCAATCGATTCTCTGTTAGCTTAATATCTCGGTTTGCAAAAAGTGGTCATGACGCAGTGTTCGACGGGTTAAATAAGCAACGTCATAACAAATTCCTCCAACGAGCAGGAACACCTCAATCAATACGAATCCATCCATTATGGCACAGTCTCAACAATCCAACGATGGTCTTTTCAGAAATAACTGTGTTTCTAGCCGTTCTTGAGCATCATTATAATGGTCATATAGCTTCACCGTGGCGAAGTCCCATTCTACATTTTTCTGTTATTCCGACGAAGTTCAAGTTCTGCAGATCTGCCTCCTGCGAAGTCTTTTCTGGAATTTCTCGTAGTTTTTCTAACTTGGCTTTCTTCTTATTGAGCTTCCTTGCCTTCTTTCCTGTGACCTGAGTCTATAGATTCCTCTTTCCATTTTTATTCTTATATGTTCTTAGCGTCGTGACTTCGCATTGTTGATGTTCTTTCAAAGGGTTCAAAGGTAATACCTCTTTGCTTACTAGGTCCTAGGTGGACATACTTTCTTCTTGCATGGATAGATCCTTTAAACCTTCCTACGTTGTTTCAAAGTTGACAACTACTTCTCTTTCATTCAGTTGCTTCGACTCAACTTTTCATTCTTCTATCAGTCAATCTATTCTTCGAGCTATGAAATCCCTTAGTTCTTGTTTTTTATTTTCTTTGGCTTCCTCCTTTGCTTTCCTTTTGATCCAATCCTTCTCAATCCAAGTCTTTCCTAGTAAAAGTGGGAAATGGGTATTGTTCTCAACAAAACTAATAACTTCAAATTCCTCTTATGTCATATTTCCATGATAAATCATAGGTATATTAGTTACTCTTCCACATAGGGTTATCATATTTCCTTTAAACAAGCCTATCCTTCCCAATGAAGGTATCATAGCAGGCTTTCCCAAAATTTCCCAAGTGCTTTCTGGCATAATATTCACATGTGTTTCTTCATGCAATACACAATCTATGTCATAGTCTTCTATCCTTGTAATTATGTGCTATTTTTATTTCAGGATCTCTGGTAAACTGATGTCTCTATGATCATCCATTTCTGCTTTTAACTATATTAACATTGTCTCTGACTCTTTTTTTGTATGTTTCTTAGTCTCTTGACCTTATTTATAGTTTTCTTGTCTCTTGTTCATCTTTTCAACTTTAGCAATCATTCTTGGGAAATCCTTAACCTCATGACCAATAGATTTAAAATAAATACAAATAGGACCTGCACCAGGGCATTCTTGAGTAAGATGTCTCGATCTTATGCAATTATAACATAGTGTCAATCCTCTCTTTCTTTTAAATGAGCCGCAGTCTTTCTGGTACTGTGCACTGGGATCACATTGTTATACCTGCAATCTACAAAAATTCTTTCTAGGTTCCTACATCCACTTATTAGCCCAAAGATTCTTTCTATGCATAGGAATAACATGTTTTTCTCTATTTATATCAAATTTATTCAGATCAAATCTTTCTTCTAACTGTGCCCTAGCTTTCAGACTAGAACAAAATATATCAAACATACCTAGATTCATACTTTCAAAGAAAAAATTTCCACTTATCTTACCTTTACCAGAGCACAAAGCTTTAATATCTTACCTCTTTTTTTCAAATCTGGTTTCTTTTCTTAGCACATAGCTTCACAAGTCAAGTAGAATACTGCGCACTACAACAACAGATCTACGCACAAAGATTTCTCTTTTCTTCAGTTCCCAACAGTCATAGTTTCAGGTCCTGACAACGGAACTAGTTTTTGGCATAGGGGCAGACCCAGGGTTCAACACTTCAACAATGCACCAACAAAACCCTAACTACTAGCCCTTTAGGCAACACCTGCGAAGCAAATGAAGTCTCACCTAAGATATCGATAGGGGGGTTGCAGGACTCAGGTGTCTACAACCAAGATGGGACATAGATCTATGATTACAATACTTAATAGAGCACTTATTCAACCCTATGCATTAGGTTATGATTCTCATGTACATTGCAGATTAACCCTTATTACAGAGCATCTTAGTAATAATCAAAATCTAACACTTACAATCACTTAGCACACAACATTAGCTCAGATCTATCATTCATTCAAATCATTAAGCACTAAGTTATAACATCAGATGCATTCATTATACATAACAACAACAACACTAAGAAAATAACCACATAAACAACATCGTGCAGAGCACATCAAAACACAGGATATAGGTGGTTCACCCTAGTGTGGGGCTACGTCCACCAACTTCTTCTTCTTATTTATTAGTCTTTGATCTCCTTACATTCATCTGCTCCTATGCACAAAGCCACAGATCCCAACTCCGCAGTGGACAGGTGATCTGTACACCGCGCACTAGATCCACCTTCGTAAAAATCAGGTCAAGGCACAGAGCCAACTCCTTAGTAGAACAAAGCACTTACAACTTCTTGCACTAATCCAAAATCAACCCATCATGAACATAGCCTCTAGTAGTCATGCACTAAGCCAACTTCCATCTACCTTTCTTAGCTACTACTTATTTATACAATTACAAAAAGGCCTAAACATGGGTAAACCCATTGGCCGACATCCCATAACCCGTTACATAAACCCTAAAAACCCTTTGCTGGGTCCAGAAGCCCGAAAAACAAGAGATATCCCATGATCTCCACTCCGCCTGGGCGCTCCATCTTCGACCAGCCTATCGAAGTGATCTGAAAATGAAAGTATTTGTATTGCTGTGCAAAGTATTCATTCTCATTAATATGAAATGTGCAAAGTATTTTAGCTTCAGGATGTAATCTTCTTTGTGTGAGAGAGAAGTATTTGTTTTCTGAATCAATATTTAAAATCTGTCTAACACAGCATAAAGAAATTCATCATAAACACATAGCATTTGTTGAGGCAGTTCACCCCTCCTGGGCTACATCTGCCGGGTCCAAGGCTCCCAATGGGCATTTCCTTGCTCTATTAATGCTCAAAATGGTGTTACAATGATAAAAGGGCCAATAAAAAGGCCAAACCTGCTGAAGGCACAAATGCTAAGTACAGACAGAAACTGGAAATGACTCTGAAATCACAAAAAACAGTGAAAGTTGCTCCAATAAAACTCCTCTTCACCCAAGGCTCCAATGGCTCCTCAAGCTCCTCTGCCCTGAA
>JZKD02S1723817.1:66543-77835 GCA_000966675.3 Picea glauca
AATCTATGTCATATGAACTTCATTGATTATTTTCTGACGTCTTTAAATAGGCGGCTTTAACCGCAATGCATTATTTAATGAGGATGCATTATTTCCACTGACAAATCGATCTCTAAGTATGCAGTGAGTTTTAGCAGCATTCTACTACCTTTCTCCACCCACCAACAATGTGCTTGTATATAATACATCACCTACCTCCATTGTGTTAGTATACAATACATCATCGAGCTGAAGCTATTGTTGGAGCCAGTGTTGGTGTTGTGTTGGGGCGAGCGTTGGTGTCACTCGAATGTCGAAAACCCTAGAAAAGAACTAGGAGGTATAGTTAAGCTACAATTAAGGTAACTTACTTAATAGATTTTCAATATCAATAATTTTATTGAACCTCTAGAATTGTAGTGGCGAACAATATCAATATAAGCACGATGTAACATTAATGAAAAAAAAATCACAACATTCGCTCATGCTTTTGTAGAATTGAACATGGATATGGTGAAACTGTTTCCAACATTACCCTTTCCTTCACACACGTCTAGCTAAATCTAAAAAAAATACTACAGTTCTGTCGAAAATTCATTTTAGTTTAATGAATATCAATGAAATTGTTGAAATTTCAAGCTAAGAATATTAATTTAGTTCTCCAAAATTACTTGAAATATATGATGGGTCTGCAAGGCCAGTCATTTCCTCATCACCAGAGGCAGATACATTATCACTAGTGTCGTCGTGTTTTCTACCTTCATCATCTTGTTTCCAAGCCAAATTTCCTACCTTCGCATATTGAAGACAATATTCTAAAATAGGTGCAGGATTATAAAATAAAACATAAATTGCATACAGTTTTGGAAAAGTTTTTTAATCTTGTAGTGCTTGAACTGATAGAGGGTATTGTTTTTCTTACATTAATACAACCAATAAAAACTATACTTCTCATCTGCATCTAAAGCTTTCAATTTAAGAGAATGGCAAACTAGTTGTCTGCATACTGTGTAAACACTGAAGAAATTTTTTGATACGCTGGGATAAGTAATTCAAATAAAGACCTTAGAAAGAAAAGCTATTTGGATAAAGAATATAAATTATACATGAAGTGAATTTGAAAAATTGTTGAAATATATTTCTAATGCAAATTCAGACAAGAATCAATGAATCTACCTTTCACTATCTACTGGTATATCTAGGCGACCGTTGGGACTGTATTCATAAATCATAATCAGCTCCCCCTTTTCATCGCACCACCCCAGCAACAACACCAGGTTTTTATGGAAAAGGCGGTTGATGACACTGATCTCTAAGATAAATTCCTCTTTTCCTAGTTTGGCATCCATGGCCATACATTTTACTATAACCACATGTTTCCCCTTTGGCAGAACTCCTATATAAATGGTTATGAAGCTGTCGCTTCCAAGAAGGGTGGAAAGACTGAAGTTAGCAGGGCATCTCTTGCTTCTGGCTCCTAGGGATTCTCATCCTATGGTTGTTCTTTTGGCAGCAGCTAAGGGAGAACCTAGAGACCGAATATTATGACGCCAATTGCCAAAACATTTATAAAATAATTATGGTAGAAAACATCAAAAAAGTGTTTGTACCTTGCAACTCTAATAAAAACACAAAAAAATAGGAGTTTCCATTCCTAGACGACTTTTTTCTTCATGTGAAAAGAAGGACGAAGGATGAATGTGAAGAAGCTAGTAACAACGCTAGCTGGCGAGAACACGTGAAAAAGGAATACGATACTTCCTTAGCAGATATAGATCAAGAAGTTCAAATACAATGTTAACTAATTAGAAGATAATGTAACTCTAATTACAAAATTTATTTTGTGTTGTACCGAGAATGGTTAGAACTAAAATGATTTATGAGTTGTTCTCTCCCTTTTGTTCAAATCGCAAAGAGCTTGACCTAGCAGAAAATGGAACGAGAGCCACACAAATAACATATAAATTCTCGTAGTCGTACATCTATAGCATGTAATTGTTAAGAGCATGGATGAAAAGTCGGTGCACAAACACCCCTTCATCCTCGTATATATTTTTTTCATATTTTATTTATATTTCTTGTTATTTCTTTTCCATTGAAATAATATTTGGGCACGACCAAATAAAACGATAATAAACACAACAAAGAAAAACTTGTTGTAATTGCAGAGTGAATGGAAATTGATGAAGGACGACCCTCCTTCCTTCATTGTGCCTCTCTCCTCCCCCAGTCTCACTACCCGTCTTCTAATCTCCAATTCTTCGTCTATCAATACAAGTATTTCTACTGCCTTCACAATCTCTCTTGATTCCACCATCTCATCTTGGTTGGAAATGAACGATAAGCCCACTTTCCATACTTTCACTATGTAAACTCGGTTTATAAATTGATTGTCGAAGCAAGGTCAGCAGATCATTAGAAAGCCCATGGCGATGCTCTCCACTTATTGTTGCTATCACTTCCTCCTCCTCTTTCCATGATGGGCCTACGATTTTTAAATAGAATGTATTGTTGATCTATCACTCTTAGGGTGGGAATAAACAAAATCATCCAGATCATCATTCCATCGCCCACCAATCTAGATTTTTGTAAAGCCTCTTCACCTCACCAATTGGTAAACATGCCATATTGGTATCGAMATTTGTAATAGAACATGTATTGTAGCATGAGTCATGCACTTTGTTGAATGGTAGGTATGGTAGGTTTTGGGGTGATCCCTTTACCTTTTACATGCACCTCATTGAATGGTAGGTTTTTTGGTGATCACTTTACCTTTTATGTGCCCCTTGTTGAATTGTATATTTTTCGGAGATCGCTTTCACTTCACCTTTTACATCCATGTAAACTATGGATTGATCATCTTATTAATAAATGATTATATGAAACATGAAAGAAGCCTCAGTTTCACGTCTGATGAATTCTTGGCTTGGATATGTAACATCCTGCTCTGGCGCACCGAGAAAACTTATTATTTGAGGACACTTGCTCGCAAGTGATCTGGGATTTTCTCATGTTAAAACATTTATACTATATTATGATGCATTATGATAGACAACATGCTATTTTACTATTTGATGTAGACAGGTGCTATTTGACTTAGTTGTATTGAGTGTGCAGGGTTTTGGACCTTAAGGATGCAGAGGCATCGGTGGAACCCCTTGGACTCCAGATTGAGTCAGGGAGTGTGCTATTTGGGTTGATTTATTTACTGTGATATTTCATTGATTTAATGATTTGATGTTGACATGTTCTGACACTATTGTCGATGATGCAGGCTAACGATAGCTTGCCAACCAGACTCACATATGGAGTAAAGGGGCCACACACGATTTTCAGAGAGGTTGAGGGAGAGGGGTGGACAACAGCCCTGCCACCGCCTACTAGCACTCCCGACGTGGCTCGAACTGTAGGTTAACGATTAACTAGTTCGAGAGGATCCACGATGCCGTGAGGGAAGACTGCGACAGTCTCTCACGATGATTCTAAGGGGCGCGCAATAAGGCAGGGGCCTTATTCCTTAGAGCCCTTAGTTTCCCACAAGTTCACCTAGCAGAGTGTTGACTCCAGGGGTTATAGATGTCTACCAATCAGTCTAGTTGGCGAGTGACACCCTTGGAGCACGTGGTGCATCCTGAAGGGCACGTCGCACAAAAGAAACAAACGAGGCGAGTGGCACTCTTGGATTACGTGGTGCGTCCTGAAGGGCACGTCGCATTGATGTGGATGAAGGAAACAACCTAAATAGCCCTAAGACAATAATGCCTTAAGAAATCCTTAAACAACTTTCCTAACCAATTGTCGCCTAGCTCAAAATCTAAATCCTAAGCCTAAGACTTTTCTAGGGTAAAATTTTAGTGTAACCTTAAAGAAAAAGGCCCTAGCATAAAAATAAAAATTCAAACAAAAACCCACTTAAGTAATAGTTAGGTCTTCATAAAATTCYGGGGGTAAATAATGAGAGTAAGAATTAAATTAAAACTAATGGTTTAAAATTTTTGCAAGAAGAAATTATTTCCTAACTTGTGAAAGAACAAAAGATAATTAATTAAATAATAAGTGAAAAGATTAATTAGCGCATTTATATTATTTCCTAACATGTGAAAGAACAAAACATAATTAAATAAATAATAAATGAAAAGATTATTTAGCGCATTTACCTTTTCGGTTTAAAAAAAAAAAAAAGGAAGAAAGGGAATAATAAAAATAGGGAATTGATCCTTTTAAATAAAAAGAAAATAATTTATGGAGAAATGTGGGGGATGAGTGACACTTGTGAAACAGAGAATTTTTTAGGGTTTTAATTAAAACTTAAATTAATTGTGATTAGGGCAAGAGGGGGTCTCAAAACTCTTTAAAAGAAAGGGGGGGTTGTTAGGTATCAGGGGTTGCCGAATTGGGACTGGACTGATTGCTTGTGAGGAGTTGGGATTTTCTCAGCTGGGATTAGAGTGGTAGCTTAGCCTTGGAGGTGAGCTGGGAAGCTAGGTATACCCTCTGGACTGTGTGTGGCCCCTTGGCGGCTCGGGGGGCTAAGGGAGAAGTAGAGTACCCCTAGCGTTTGGCTAGGAGGTACCGGTGAGGTCTCTACGGTCGGTGAGCAGGAGCGGCGCAGAGCAGGAGCGGGACGGAGCACGCAGACAACACCCGAGGACAGAGTTGAGGCAACGGTATGGTTTGTTTTTAATTTGGTAGAATAGGATGCATTAGGATATGTGCTAGTATCAAATATTGGTTGTGGTCGGATTTAATGGCTGTCATATTTTTCTACTCGGCGATTATAAGTGTAGTTGCTGCAACTATTTTTTTGATTTAAAATTTTTCCAGCGATAAGTAGTATGGTTGATATCATGTACAGATTTATATGATGTGGGTTTGGGGATTAAACTACAACTAATAGCTGTTGAGAACCCTCTTATAAAGAATTTGGTTACTGATGTTAATGCCTCTGAAACAAAGTCTTTATTTTCTCTCATGTTTAATCGAAAAAAATAAAACAACAAACAATGATCTCGTCGGCCCCTTTTTGCGTGAAACCATGTAGATGCCGTGTATCTTTTCTGTGCTAGCAGCAACATTGACTGTTGTCGTGTAAAATTTGTTTCTTTTCTTCTGCCAAATTTTTGCTAGATCTTTGACCCCGTGATGCTGGCAAACGTACCGTCTTGAATTACAACTTTTACCACTGTTATTTTTGGAATTTTGAACTATGACTTGGGATTCGCGATGATGGATTTCGTTGGGCGTTCCTGGAAATCCGTTTGGTCATTACCAGATTCATGTTGCTAGTCTGAAATCGATTTTGTGGCACTGATTTTCGTAGTGTTGGAACTTCGTTTTTCCTCCTCTGTTCTCTGCGTAGGTGCTATCGATTGTTTCTCTGCATTTTGGGGTGGTAAATCCATGCCATTGGTTGGATGTTGCGCCCACGAATTTCGGCTGCTTATCCCTGGTCTGTGTTGAATTTTCTCCGTGATTTTGGGGCGGCCACCCACATGGTCCTGGACCACTAAACCTCTGAGTTTTCGGTGTTACTTAATCCCTGTGTTTGTATATCCTGGCAACCGACGGAGGATACCCCACAGATGCCAAACACTTGATCTCCGCGTTGGAATTATACTTCTCTATGTCTGCGTTGGAGGGTAGAGTCAACACTAGATCATTCTCTGCTGGGACAACGAATTACCTTCTGTTCTGGCCACCATAAATTTTCTACATTTTAGTAAATTCATGAGTCCGCGGGGTGCCACGAGCTGATTCTGGGTTCCCTGAATTTCGCCTCATGGTTAGCTGCCGAATAATTCTGTTCCCTGATTTATTTCTCTACCGATAGTTTCCAGTACTTACTGCCTCAAATTCAACCTTTTTGTAATAATCAGACACAACGAACTTGGAATATATAAAGTAAACATATTAAATAAAAATGTGTTTATATAAAAACGAAAAATGCATTAACACACACCAAAAACATATGATTCAAATTCTAGGCCAAGAGGTGAAGATATCCAGATTCGGTCCAATAATATACTTCTTTTAAAGAGTATAACATGTGAAGATATGAGCGTTCGCTCTCATTCTCTCTGATAATATGGTTCCTTTGTAGAATATAAAATTCCCGCATATCCTCATTTTAAAGGTTTAAAATGGGCTGAATTTATTTATTTATCTCTTCTGTAGAGTATAACCTTCCCACAAATCCACATTTTATTTATTTATGTTTTTCTCTTCGTTTTAATAAAAAGATTTAGAATTTATATTTAAATGAAAATTGAAATCACAGTCCATTTCCTTCGCTACGGGGTGAGGTCCAGTAGGAGGCTCGATTTCCTCGAGACCGGGATTGTTACCCATGTCTCTCCTTCTGACAGTGCGTTTCTCAATATGCACGTTCATGGCTGCCCGCACACCAGGGATAGCTGGCAGAATCTGGGTGGCTGTGGTGGACTGCGTCTGACTACTGTGCAAGAGTAAGCTCTTAAAATTCTTCTCCCTGCCCGAAATATTAAATTACCTCCATCACTTTTAATCGCCACCCTTTTCCTGTTGCTCAATGCTTGCTCTCGAACCCTTGCACACACCGAGGTCATTTAGGGTCTGGTTCCCAACCTCATTGGGAAGTTATTTTGTGTATTAAATTTTAAATTGTGTGGATGGCTACCTTGCTGCATAATTTCTGGCCTGCGCGTGTCAGTAGCCCACCCGATTCCCTGCATGCGCTCATAATTGTTAGCTTCCAGCTACCTATTCTTCTTAAATTTGATTGGCGAATGGTTAGGGTAAAGAAAACTTTCCATTTTTGGTTATATATTATGATTTACAAAGAATTATGTTTGCAATCTGATTTACAAAAGAATTCTGTCTGCAATCTGATATACGTTGTGACTTTCATCATGATTTTCGTGCATCCTCGTTATTTATTTGCCATGTAGGTTAATGAATGTATTATAAAAGAATGTTAAAGTAGTGTAATGTTATCTTAATGCTAATGTTCATAGTAATGTTAATGCTATGTGGTCATCATTGCATGGCATTGATAAAGTAATTGTTATAGATAACCTATAAGGAGTAAGGTGATAGTCCTTTTTTGAGTGGTAATAATATTAATGTCAATGCCATGATGTTAATCCATGAAGGATTGATGTCTACTCATGGGTTTATCTCATATATTTTATACATGGAAGGGGAGGGGTATGTTTTTACATACATAGAAGAAATATTAAATTTATTGCACTAGGTGATGTTGCAGTTATCAAATTCTTATTTTCTTTTATATTTATTCTTTATACCTCCTGTATTTATAACTTAATGGAAGGCCAAAAGGTAATGTGATTATCATTTATTTGCAAGGTTGTTGAAAAGAGATATTGTTGATATCATTTAAGGTAATGTGGTTGAAGCTTGTTTGAATTTGTTAACATATAAAAATGCAAGGTCTATAATCTAAGTACAATCCGTCATTTTGAATTGGTATTGGGAATTTGCAATTAATAGTTTTTACCTTATTTTAGAGTGGACTTGGTGACTGGTGAACTGATAAAAGTACAAGCAGTAACAGATTGGTAAATAATGCTAATTGAGTCGAGGTTAATACCTCGTTCTTTGATGGTCGATCATTGACAGAGCCCCTTCGGTGTTGCGCTTTCCGTAGTGGTCGTGTTTTTTCCGTATTTATTATTGTACGAGGTTGGAATCAGTTTTATTGTTTGGTCTGCTTGTGTCGGGCGGGATGTAGACTCCTCCGTGTAGCCTTAGTATACAATTATGTGTGTGTGATTATGGTTGTGTAAGGAATCTTGTGCCGTATCAAGAGTCTCGGGCCCTTTAAAGGTAGGGTTTCCACTCTTGCGACACACCTGATGGAGTTTACTAGTTTCGGCCTGAGCAGTCGGCCAGGAGCCTATCTGACCTTCTCTCTCTCCGGAGCAGAGAGCTAAAATTAAACGCCCTGCTTTCCTGTGCAGAAATAGTAAAATCTACCACTATGAATTCTTCCTTCAGTGTTCGTACTGTGCATAACCCAATATGTCGTTAATGCTTGAAGTTACTTGTTCTGTGCCTTATGTCTATGGTCGTTTATTGCTTGTAGTTACCTGTTGTGTGCCTTAAGCCTTTCTGGTTGTGTTCACTGTGGTTGTGTCTTGTTGGTTGTCGGGTGGCGACGTAGAGTCAAGTGTGTATGTTCCTTTTTCACGTGCGCACATACCTCAAAAAAAAAAGAAAAAAAAATTTGCACCTGTTAAAGAGTTGTCGTAACGAGGAGGGTCGTTACATATGGTATCAGAGCCGGTTCGACCCGCGACTTGGGATTTGCTACGGCTTTCATTGACATGATTGATTTTATTACACTGTGGTTGATCGAGTTGTTTGTGTGTGTGCATGGTAATCATGGTTAGAGTACGCCACGGAGGCAGACGATGGGGTGCTAGGGGAGGAGGCGTGACACCTCCAGTAGCATCCACACCTGAGGGGTCTAACCCCCAGGGAGGCGAGTTGATCCACCAGATCTTTTAATGACTATGGTTGAGTTTAATTTTGCATGCATTAATTAACCATTTGAGAAAAATTAGTGAAAGAATGAGGAAAGAAGAGGAATTATGATAGCCATATACACATATGCAGATCTGAAATGAAATAATAGACAATAAACCATAACACGCAGATTGATAACGGAGTTCGGCACAACTTTGCCTACGTCTCTGGGCCTTTTTCTCTGTGGGGGAGGCTTCTTTATTTCTGCTCAAAAGCTCAAAATTACATCGCTGCAATGTCAAATGGCTACAAGACTGATCTGGTCATGTTCATCCATATCTCTAGAACCATGCAAAGAAAACGACATGCAAAACGGACGTCCGGAGCTCCCAGAAATGATCTGACAGTGTTCCCTCCTCAAAAGCTTCTCTGCATCAAAATGGCTCTGACTTGGCTTCTCCTTAGCATAATTCTACTCTGAATGCCCCTTATGGCCTCAAACATGCCTTGGTTATGTAGCTAGGAAAGTTGGTTGCTCATCCCCAATTTCCTCCAAATAATTAGGCTCCAAAACTACCCAATAACTCCCAAAAACCATTAAAAATAGGCTTAATTACCATTAAAACCAAAAAATTGGTTATAAAACCCACTTTATAACTATAATTGGGCGCTAGCCCCCTTCTCCTGGCGCGCGCCCCTTCGACAGGATCATATGGGTTCATATGGCCAAGCACTAGCCCTAAGGGCTAAGCGCTGGCCCCTCTCCATACAATACTTTGCAATATATTTTATAATGTGGGTTTTACAACATAAGAAATAATTTGGTTTATTGGCAAAGACCATTTCTTAAGGTGTTGGGCTTGGTGGTGGTCATGGGTTCAAAACCCATGGACCCCAAAACAATTTTTTTAACATGCCACTTCAACTGAAAACTGGGTGCCACGTGGCTGCCCATGAATGGGCCACGTGGCATCTTCCCATTTGTCGGATTAATGCCACTTGTCAGTTATTGACTGGTCCAGTTGCCCACCACATGTCTGCCCTGTCAGCGAACCTGCCCAATCACAATCAGCTAAAGAGTGCCACGTTATCTCCTGCACAGTCATCATGCTGATGTCATCAACGTTGACTTTTTGACCAGTTGACCTTTGACTTTTTACCTGTTTGGGCTTCTGATCAGAACACAATAACTTTCGCATACGGAGCCCGTTTGAAAAAGTAAATATACTGCTGGAATCGAGAATATGAGACGGACGCAATGGCATTGGTTTCATTGGATTTTGAGCACTTTCATTTTTGAGCATTTTTCAAGCCCTATCAGGCTTCTGGATCCAATTTCGGATCAAGAGTAGGTTCTCGGACAGGAGCATATAGCAGTTGGCGATGTTGTTGGGATGATGAGATCTTTTCAGTGCATGTCCGAGGCACTGATCAGCCGATTGGACAGAGACGAAGCCAGGGCGTCGGCACCCACTGAGGTTCCGCCACGCGCACTGACCGTTACAGGTAACATTCACCGTGAACTCGAGAAGGTAAAATTTCTCGAGTTCTTTGGTGCCCCGGACAACGCAGCCACCGATGCATGG
Organism: Picea glauca; assembly: GCA_000966675.3. NCBI lineage: Eukaryota > Viridiplantae > Streptophyta > Pinopsida > Pinales > Pinaceae > Picea > Picea glauca. The sequence goes on from JZKD02S1723817.1 coordinate 76,575, forward strand.
TTGGAGAATATGGCGATGTGCTTCGCACTTCGCGATTATACCTCCAACATGAAGGTCCACATGGCGGTCTTTCAACTGAAGGGGAGCGCTCTTCTATGGTGGAAGACGCTCCTGCCGCAGCTGAACATGGCCGTGGAAGACGTGTCATGGGAACTGTTCGAGGAACGGTTCCGAGAGAGGTACCTTTCAGATGAATTCATCGAGTGTCAGCTCAATGAGTTCAACGCATTACGACAGGGAGGTCGTACGGTGCCCGAGTACGAGACATGTTTTATGGAGATGCTTCGGTATGCTCCGCACCTTAACACAAAGAAACTTAAGGTCAACTGGTTCATGTTTGGCCTTATTGGCAACCTGCGTGCAAGGTTAGGATTATGATACCTCAAACCTTGCACGATGTCGTCTAGAGGGTCCTCATAGCAGAGGAGGAGCTTATCAGTGAGGGACAAATATGTGTGATTGTAGGACGGAACCAGGGAGTTTCCCTGAGGTTCGTCTCTTCCTTACAGTTACGGAATAGTATGCGCAAGGGGTGCAAGCTTTATGCGATCCTTGCGCTAAACAAAAAGGGAGTGGCAGAAGGTCTAGAACACCTTTCGGTGGTGAAGGAGTTTGCGGACATATTTCTAGAGGAGTTGCCTGGGATGCCGTCGGAAAGGGAACTGGAGTTTACGATAGACCTGAAACCGGGGACCGAACCGACAACAAGAACGCCTTATCGGATGTCGACCCCCGGGTTGCAAGAGTTGAAAATGCAACTAAAGGAGTTGTTGGACCTAGGACTGATACGCCCTAGTGTGTCACCATGGGGTGCATCGGTTATTTTCATACGAAAGGAGGACGGATCATGGAGGCTTTGCATTGACTACCATCAACTGAACAAGGCTACGATCAAGAATCAATATCCCTTACCTAGAATTGATGATCTGTTCGATCAAATGAAGGGTGCGACGGTTGTCTCCAAGATCGATTTGCGATCAGGGTATCACCAGTTACGGATCAAGGAGGATGACGTCCCTAAGACCGTCTTTAAGACGAGATTTGGACATTACGAGTTTACTGTTTTACTGTTTGGACTGACAAATGCCCCAGGGGTATTTATGAGTTTGATGAATGGGCTATTCCGCGAGTAGTTGGACAAGTTTGTCCAAGTATTCATTGACGATATTTTGATCTACTCTCGGACGACGGAGGAGCATGACGAGAACTTGCGCTTGGTACTACAATGTTTACGAGAACACAAATTGTATGGGAAGTTGTC
>JZKD02S1723817.1:109453-121742 GCA_000966675.3 Picea glauca
AAACCATGAAAAATGATTTCTTCTTGATGAGCAAAAACAGAAAGACAAGCCTCTTTCATAAGTGTTTGTTGTTCTTGCTTTATTTCTTCAGTTCTGAGAACATTTCAAATGAAATTTTAGCAATAGGTTTGTCTACTCTTCCATGCATATCAACAAAAACATTCATACATTCTTGAACATCTTCAAATATGACAGCCATATTATGTGCATCAAGGCTATCCTCTTTTTCATCTAACAATTCTGATTTGATTTTATTAAACTTCTGGAAATTTGCTTGAGGACTGTCATTTTGACTTTCAAATGAATGAGTGGAAATACGTTTATGTTCATAATCTCCTTGCAAATGTGAAAATCTAACATCATGAACTATTTCATAGTCTAGAGTTCCCATGGATGCATTTTCAAAACCATGATTTTAAAAGGAATCAAATAAAATAACTGCCTCTTCATTATCTTTCTATATTTCTGATTGAAAAGTGGCATACATTGTTTTGTTGCTTTCCTGAAACTCTATGTCATTTGTTTTTTCACTGCTTGAAGTCTCCATAGATGAATTTTCAACATCCTCATCCATGTCTAGGCCATTTATAATTTGAACAACCACATCATTCACATGGGAAGAAAGACAACTTTGAAACACTTTGTCTTGCTAGAAATCCTGTTGAATATCTTCATCAAGTTCAGGAGAAGGAAAATGCCTTTTAGCAACAATTTATTGATCAGCTTCATCTTCAACCAAACGAGTGGCTACTATTTGTTGTTGGGATGAATATTCATAAAATGATTCTATGATTTCATCATTCATACACTCTTCATCACCAAAAACATTTTCAAGGTACTTAATGAAATGTTCACAAAATTTACAACAATCTTCAAACACCAACAATGAAGGATTAGATTCTCCATAATTCTTAAAGAATGTTATATGGAAATATTTAAGAGAGTATAAGTTGCCTGGTTTAAACCTTCATACCATAATCTTGTTTTCCCCTCTAAAGTAGCCATAAACATTTTCATCAAACAATCATCATGAAATTCAACCCCCAACTTACATGTGTGCATGTGAAATCTAATCAAGTGCAAGGCAACATCATTTCCTTTCCCATATTTGAATTTAGGAAAATATTTTTGCCAATCTATGTGAAGAATATGATTTGGAAAGCCAGGAATATGAGAGAGATTCATTGGAGCATACCTTGCATATATGTAATCCATCTTGAATCAATGGAATCATCAATAAAATATTTAGGCTACTGAGTCATTGGATAGTGGGGTCGCCATACAAATTTTGAATTCTAAATTATTGAAAATGGAGTCGTCAAGTGAATAATGTACAACCTTTCTGTGTATGAATATTTTTCACCATCAGTACTCATATCTGAACTTTGTCATTTCTCCTGGTGAATATTTCAATTTCGATCCTCGACAACAGCGCCAGAATGTTAGCACTCTGTAAATATGTCCGGTTGAAAGACAAGTGATGGAGGTAACTGTTTCAACCAGCTTTAGAGCTAGGCACTAGCTTGATCATCTCAAAGAGGGCTCTCTCGTGTCACTTGATATCTCTTTAGCGATCAATGGCTATATTTGGTTTGTTTTGGGGGTTTATATAAAGTTGTTTGCAAGGAAGGGGAGGGACACTTAGGGCTATGGAGTTGAAATTATGAAAGTGAATGAAAACAATGACTAGCCGGTAGAACTCTCCAGAGGATAAAAGATAAATGAGGCAATGAATCTGAGTTATAAATTGTATTTAAGTAGAGTGTAAGAGGAAGGAGAAAACAAATAACTGCATCAAAGCATTATTGAAATGAATTATGAATTAGTTGGGAAGAGAATTACACAGTTTAAAGTGCTTCAACCGAGAGCATCACGAGATGAATTCTGATATTTTAACTATCTAATTTAAACAGAAGAAAATGCAAATGGAGTTAATGAACACAGGAAATGCATACAATGAGAGGAGACAAGACTCATATCACCGCCATTATAATCTTTTCATAGAGACTTCAAAATTTTATGCATATGTATTCAATTCAACTCCAAAAATTTACAATTGAGTTCAGAAAACCACTGAAAGGTGCCTTTGCACTTCTGCCAACTGTTAATAGATTGGGAATTTCTAATACTTATACAATTCGAGTTCCTTTAGTTAGAAACTGATTACAATAACTAAAGTGAAACGTTTCAGCTTCTAAAACTGATTACAATGATTACAAATGACAGTTTTCATAAAAACGTTTCACGATCCAACTGTCGATTCCTTTGACGCTTTAGCTCCTTCCTATACCACATTCTCTTTGAAATGTCACTTGTACTCTTTCAAATCTAATTCCATTTACTCATATTCTTATTAAATATGTGGGAATAATATATTTGAATAAAAATAATTCCCAAATATTTTTCTATCCTGTAGAATTAAATTTCCATAATTTAATTCATGCCTGTGGTTTTTAAAACCATTTATTGATTTCTTCCTGTGGTTTTGAAAACCATGTTTTGTTTTTCCCAATTTACCATTTCACTGTGAAAAACATTTATTGTGTCTTGTTTTTTCCAATTTATCGTTTCACTATCAAAACCATTTACTGGTTTGTTTCCCATGGTTTTGAAAACCATGTCTTGGTTACCATCTTTGGTAAAATAGTTTTAATCTTCTTCATTTACTTATGTAAAACATTTGGATAAAAAATTATCCAAGTCTTCCTTTCACGTGCATATTCCCATTTAATTATTTTCCATGGAAATAAACATTAATCTCTTTAATTTGTAAAATTTGAATTTTACCTCTGTAAAACAATTTCACCGTGAGGAAGAATTTCATTTATTGGAAATTCCATAATTATTATTAAATGCACTCCTAGAAAATATGTCGCACATAAACCATATGATAAATGGTTGAATTTATTATTTTGGGCTTGGGATGGAGTGGTTTACTCCACACCACTTTTACCCCTGAAATTCACAACGTAAGGACACGTCTCCCCAACCAAAAACCACAGTCCAAATATCGGCCCACCTTCAAATAATTAACCTCCGTGCTAGTTCTCCACCCGATATGTATGTGCGCTCTACATCCACCCTTTAACTTTTTAATGTTAAAAATTGAGATTTGTTCCCATGATTTGACGTGAGGCCATGAATTAAATATTGGATTAAATATTAATATAAATATGAAAATATGAAAATATTTATATTAATAATAATAATAATAAATGCTTTTTCCATTTTCTAAGGACTTTGGGCATATGAGGCTTATTACATGACTTTGTGGATAGGATAAGGGTACTTAATAAAATGAATATTTTTAATTTTGAATGAGAATATGATAATAAGGGTAAAAATGATTGAAGTGATGGAACTGAGGGATTTAGATAAGCATTTAGGCTAGATATAGGTTTGGAATATTTGCCAAATTTTTTACTCATGGAGGACATGACTATTTTGGATGATCAGTTGAGTGAAGGATTCAGATGATGGGAGTTTGACGGAGCTAGTGAAAAAGTTTTAAAATCTGAGTGGAAAGATAGCACAAGGACAAGATGGCTTGGGAAAAATTGATGCAAATTAGCATGTGATAACACTCCCAACCTTTTAAAGCATGATATGTTACCATGGTGTGAGGTATGTAGAACTAGACATCGCCCTAGTGAATGTTATTATATGCATAAATATTTCCATACACCCACCAATATTTATTGTACATTTTGCAAATCTGTGGGGCATGATGAGAAGGATTGTAGGGCTTACGACTTCATGCATGAAAGGTCAAGGGATACATATATAATTCAAGGAGAATTACAACAAGAAGGGAATGTTGCACAATTCAATTCCCTAGGAAGAGGAAACTTCAATCCTTGTGGTGAGTTCAGAGGAAGAGGACGAGGAGGAAGCATGGGTCAAGGTCAAGGCGAGATTATTTTCTATAATTGCGCCCAACCAGGTCATTTGGCAAGGGATTGTCGAAACCCTTGTACTACTTGTAGCTATTGTAATTCATTTGACCATGTCATTGAAGACTGTCCAGTATTGTTAGCTAAAGTTCAAGAGAGATGAGGTGGAAACCAACAATTCCAACTAATATCAGTTGATCCTCGCAGTGAGGAACCTCGAGTCGCTTTTATTACTAGAGGAGGCACTGTCACAGGAGAAGATAGGGTGACTCCAGGAAAGACTACAGATGGATCAGGGATTAGAAGAGCTTCAAAGAAGGCACCATTGTTTGATCCAAGGAAAGAAAAGCATACTTTTGAAGAAGCGAGAAGAGAATTTATAAGTGAATATGCTTCTTCATCTAGGGAACAACCAGAAGTAAGGGAATGTGAAATGCCTCCATCATTTGATCAGTCTATCCCAATTAGGCAAGGAAAAGAGGTAAGCAAGTGGACTTCTTGTATACTTGTATTAATTTGATTAAAGATGAAAGAGTTGTGTAGGAACTACAACACCTGATAAGAAAATATGAAATTGGAAGAGTAGATCCTCTGTTGAATAGAGTTGTGAATCAAGTATCTAGAAAAAGGAGGACAAACAAGGAACTGCCCCTTAGTGCTCAGATTGGAGACTTCGACGTGGACTATGTGGTCCTTGACTTGGGATCAGAAGTAAATGTTATGATGAAGAAGACTTGGGCATTAATGGGAAAACCTAAATTTATTTACTCTCCTATTAGGTTCAGGATGGCTAATCAACAGGCAATGAGCCCCTTTAGAAGACTAGAGAATGTCTCTATGGACATCGACGGAGTGAGGAAATTTGCAGACTTTGAAGTGATTGATATTGTTGATGATAGTTGTCCCTATCCTAGATTTTTGGGTATTGATTGGGCTTTCAACAATTTGACTGTTGTTGACCTGAAAAAGAGAAGAATGACATTTGATGGTGATGGCCTTAGGGTCACTGCACCTCTTGATCCCAATGAAGGTCACAGATACACATAACCTATAAGAGATGAAGACGGCACCTACGAGCTTGAGAACATCTATAAATTGACAACATGACAACAGGATTATATTAATCCTATAGCAGATGGAAACCTAAGTTGGCGAAGTGAGAGTGCATCCTCGTCAGATTGAGAAGAACCATTGGAAAATTGGTAGAACATAATGTATGAAGTCTCTACGTGAAGGTGTGCCAGTTTGACCAAAGAAGTTCAATGGATTGGCACAGAAGTAATTAATCTTCCTACATTTGATGGCTTGAATAATTTAGAGACATTTCTACTTGAATTTGAAGGAATTGTACGAATACAACATAGGTTTTTGGCACTAGAAGAAGCCTTGAAATCAACGCCAGCTAGATGGTGGGAATCCCACAAAAAGAACATCATGGAATGGGTACAATGTCGCACCTTGTTGATAGTGCACTTTTCAAACCAAGATGAAGGCTGTGAAGTTCGATACACAAGTCATAGTTTTCCTAAGGACCATATGCGAAGTTTTGAGGAAGCCTGGAGTAGCATTCCTAAAGAAAAGTGGGTACACAAGTTCATTAACACCTTAGATACTATGCCTATCAACTAGTATCTTCAAGCAGAACTGTGCTTAGTCACTACAGATTGGTATGGTATGACCCAAAACTTTATAGCTACGTTCCTATTTGAAAGTCAGTACCCCACAATAGATCAAGCTTTACAAATTGTAAGACGGAAGGTCTTTGAGGAAGTACCTAACCTCCCTTTTAAAAAAGAAGAAGATGAATGGACTGCACCTCTTCAAAGGTTATAGGGTTGTTATAATATTAATGTTGATGAGGATGATGACCCTAGGAATGTGAACATTTTAGAAACTGAAGGACAAAGATATATCGAAGGGCCAGGGATTGAATTACCTTTTGTTGGGCAACTATTAAAATTAATAAAGTTAACAATGGAACAGAGGAAACACCTAAGTGTTGGAATAGGGGCAGACCTAGGGTTCAACGCTTCAACAACGCACCAACAAAACCCTAACTACCGGCCCTTTCGGCAACACCTGCGAAGCAAATGAAGTCTCACCCGAGGTAGAGGCAGGGGTGGTTGCAGGACTTAAGTGTCTGCAACCTAGCTGGGACACAAATCTGTGATTACAACACTCTAACAGAGCACTTAACAGTTATCGTTCGTTAGTATTTAATTCTTGTTCACTACGCACATAAACCCTAATTACATAGCAACGTAGTATTCAACAAGATCTAACACATTCAAGCACTTAGCACATAGAGATAGATAAGATCTAGCATTCATTCACCTTACTAAGCACTACGCTATCATATCATATGTATCTAAACATTCATGAAGGTAAGAACAAAGCATAAATCATATGAACAATATAACAACCATAATGCACAAAGAAACCATAACACAAGATATACGTGGTTCACCCCCAGCCTAGGGCTACGTCCACCAACTCTTCTTCTCTTTATTATCTTCTGTCATTCATCTACATGCACAAAGCCACAAAATTCCACTCCACATAGGATAGGATATTTGCGCGCACTTCGCCAGATCCTCCTTCCCTGAACTAGGTTACAACACAAAGCCTTCTTACAATCTACACATAGGCTTCTAATAACCACTTTCACTTAGCTCTACAAGTGCTCAATACCACATGCACAAATCATTTACAACTATTCACACTTAGCTCACCAGCCAACTAGCTCTCACTAGGTCTACTTCTTACATCACCTAGTTACTTATTTATACATAACAAAAAGGGCCTAAACATGGGTAAACCCATGGGCTGACATCCCCATACCCGTTACATAAACCCTAATCCCAAAACTTCCCTAAAAAGGGGCCGAGATCCCACGATATCCTCTTCGACTTGCGCTTTTCCTTCTATCAGCCTGTCGAAGTCCCAAAAGAGGTCAAACATGACCAAGGTTCCTCAAAACTTAGTCAAGGGCCAACATGCCCCCAAAACTCACCTGTGATGCGTCCTAAGTCACTCTGATCTAGGTAACTCTGTCTCAAATGCCTCGAGCTTGGCTTGAGTTGATTCGACCTGCTGCTTCACCAAGGCCTCTTACTCGATGAACTCTTGAATAACTACCTCGTTCACAGGTCCTTCCAAGAATTGTCTGACTGTGGTGACTACTTGTTCTAGTTCTGATCCTCTTCCTTCAATCTCCTCAAAAAGTAGGCAAGCTGCATCCTGGATTGGTTGGAGCTTCTGAGTCACTTCCATGACTTCTCTCTGTATGGAATGGACCTGCTGTTGAACAATGTGTTTTTCCTGGGATCTTTTCATTCTCTCAACTACTGAAAGGGTCTTCAACTATGCTTGTATGCTTGCTTCTTGTTGCTTTGCCTCCTGGAGCTGTGACTCTAGTGTCTTTAGTTTAGGGTCCTCTATAAGTCCCTCATAAGTCTGCGTGCTTCGAATTCTAATTTGTTTACATTCCAAGGCTAATGATTTGATTCTCTCAACTGCACTTTGGGAAGTTGCTTCTCTCTGGTCTCGCACTTCCTACAGAGTGTTTGGCACTATTTGTAGCTCTAGATCTGCTATTATCTGTTGAAGCTGTTGGATGGCTTCAACAAGCTTAGTTATTTATGTTGGTTGTGGAGCCTGATTATCTTCTTGATTCAGAGGTCTTTTACTTTCAGTTGTGTTTATACCCCATGAAGTATTTACACCCTAGAAGTATGTACACTCTTCCATGCAAGGGAGTGCAGAGGGGGGGTACCCTCTCTGCAAGGTCATCCCCCTAACTAGGGGGTTTGGGGGCAAGCGGGCCCCCAGCAGGGGTTTGGGGGTGAATCCCCTAAAGGAAAAATTGCCTTGTAAATGTATATTGTAATTTCATTGTAAATATGGACCGTTCATTATAAGGTCGCAGATCTAACGATAGAGATTATGTTAGGGTTTTTTTCCCTAGAAGGCAACCCTCTTTTATGAGGGAAATGTATTGCGGCTATGGTTGATGGAGAATATTGTATTCTGAGATAGGAGACTGTGAGAGAAATAAGAGGAAGTTACATCGGGTTTGTTGTAGGTTGTATCTCTTCATATGCTGGATAATAATAAATGAAGGACCTGGCAATTTCTCTGGTGGATGTAGCCCACACTGGGTGAACCACGTAAATCTATGTCTCTATTGTATTGTGTATCTTCTATGTTTTGTTTCCGCATTTGTTTTATTTTATTGCTCCATGGTCCTGTTTTTCTAACAATTTCTTCCATGTCCTCCTCTGTGAGCTTATACTAACTCTGCATCTCTTCTTTGTGTTCGTCTTCATGCGCAGTGATATAAATGAAATGTCTATCCATGAAGAACTTTTCATAGGGAATGAACCTATGAAGGGTGTTTGGTGTCATACGAGGGAAGGAATAAATATCCCTCTTCGACTGCAGGTAGTAGGTGTGGAACACCGTGTTCAACTTCCATTGTTTCCCCATGTCACTTGAGTACCAGAGCATGGTGAACTTTGCAACTAGCAATTCATATGGTTCAATCTCAGGGAAGGTCACACCTTATGGAAGCTCCCAAGCAATGAAGGCAATGAGGATCAGTAGCCAACTGAAATGGAACTCATAGCCCTGATCCTAAGCTTCATGATAGTTTTGTTCTAATTGGTTGACGAGGTATCTCGCCCAGTTCATTTGTAGCCCTTCCACGCACTTTCCTGCGAGGTCAACAATGAACCCTGTGACCTACGTGGGTTTTTTCTTCCTTACTAGCTTACCAATGATCAACTAGCAAGCTAGGTGTATTGTGTCATTTTGGATGGAGGCTACCTTGTAGCCCCACTTTCCCTTTTCCACATCACCATAGGTATCTTTAATTTTTTGTGCCAGGGCGTGATCTGCAACCTTCCCTAGGTAAAATTCTTGTGGATCTGGTCCTTGCATGCTCAATTCGGTGATCCGATGGATCAGCGTCAGATCGACGATGATGCATTTGTCCAACCACATATAACCTCCATGGAAGCACGACAACAGGAGATCAATGCACGCGTTAACCTCCTGGTGCCTTCCAAAATGGGGTATTTTCATCACGTTTAGAATAGTGGACCTCGCGATGTCCATAGTCCATGGTTAGGGGATGATCTTCGACTTCTTCCCCTTTGTCCTGGTCAAATACTTATGGGGTGCGAGCATGTTTTAGTTATTGCAATATCCTAGGTTATATTCATTGATCTTTAGCGTCAGAATCTTATCCAGCTGTGTTTTGACTACATGTATCCCCTTCGGGAGGTATGCAGTAATCAAGGTGTAGTCAAAGTCCCTCGAGACACTGTCACGACTCACCATGCCAACCAGAGGTGGGATGTAGTCGGGCAGGATGGATGGGATGAGCTTCGCATTTTCCAAGTCATCACGATGCTTGGTTCGTTTCTCTGTCGCAGCTCAGAAGGCCCCAGATCCACGAGCAGATGACGAGGAGGCTTGCACTCCTCACGTCGATGAAGCTTGAATTCCTACAGACATCACCTTCTCAGTCATAAGGTCGATTAGAATTTCTTCGACAGACTTTTATACTGTGCTGAGTTCGTTCAACATGCATGCTCGAGATCAGGTATCTTAGGTCAATGATCAAACACTCAATGTGATAGAGCGAGAGGTGAAGTATCAATAGGCACTGCATGATAACAATGAATTCTTTGTGGGCTTGGATATAATTCACAAAAGTGTTCTCGGTGCAACATTAGACGGGATAAATAAACAACGTCGTAACAGAGTCTTCCAAGGTTCGAAAGCCTTAATCAATGCAGTTCCATCCGTTATGGCGTGGTCCCACCGGTCCAATGGTGAGCTTTCTGATCATAACTCTCATTCTAACCATTCGGGAGCGTCGATCTAACGATCATAATGCCTCCAACAGTCATATTTCTCCGCCATCCCAAAGTGCCACTCTGCATTGTTCTGATATTTCGACGAATTTCAAGTTTTGCAAATCCCCCTTCTGGGAAGTCCTTTCTGGCACCTCTTGAAATTTTTCTAGCTTTGCTTTCTTCTTACTGAGCTTTCTGGCCTTCTTTCCTATAATCTGAGTCACCGGTTTCCTCTTTCTATTATTGTTCTTATCTTCTCTTGGCAGAGTAACTTCGAACTGTTATGGATCGTTCAAGGGTTTTGAGAGTAATACTTCTTCTTTTTCTGAAGTGGGTGCCCTACTCTCTTGTACAGATAGGTGTTTCAAGTCTTCCTATTTTCTTTCAACTTTGACAGCCAGATCTCTGATCCTCAGTAAATTCAACTGGTGTTGGCACAGGGGAAGACCTAGGGTTCAAATCCAAGAGCGCACCAACAAGCCCTAGCTACTGGCCCTTTCAACAACACCTACGAAGAAGATGTAGTCTCACCCAAAGCAGCTATGAGGGGGTTGCAAGACAGAGATGTCTACAACCAAGGGAATATCAAGAGGGTCTCACAACAACATCATAATCATCATATATCAATTTCCTTCTTTTAACTACTCCTCACAGTTATAGATCTACTCTAACATAGCTATGCAATAATAGAATAACAATGACAGAGATCAAGACATCAATCACACACACATAACACCAGACATACGTGGTTCACCCTCTCTCTAGGGCTACATCCACAAAACTGCGCTGGAGATTTATTAAGATAAAGAATATAGTTCTGATCTGCGCTCTCAGCTAGCAGATCTTCCTTCTTCTTCCTCTCTTTCTCTCCCCTCCTGTGCACCCAATTGCAAGACTTGACCTTCGCACACAGCTAAAGATATTACAATACCATAAAGCTCTCTCTCTCTTCACTTATCTCTTACAATATAATGTTCTCTCACAACAACAATAGAACTAGCTCAACAACAATATCGTACCAACCCCACCCAAGCCCTTTAGACCTTTATTTATACATTATAATAGCCCACCGACAATATTATCTCAGAACCTAAGTGTCAAAATCCTAGGTGACTAAAACCCTAGGTCAACTTGACCCGCTTTTCCCGGGCTTCGCCAACATGTCTTTCATTTCTTCCTGCACGGTGCTAATGGTGGCTTTTCCCGCTTGTTGAGTTGTCCTCAATCCATCTTCCTTTCTTATCTATCATCCTCAATCCTCTTGTCCAATGACTTTCTTTTTCATACTTCGCTCCATCTTTTCTTCTCTTTTTCTCACTTTGCCCCAGTAACAGTTACTGTGTCTTCCGTGAAATGCACATTCCACCTTTTTTTCATTGATCTTTGCTTCCTTCTATAACCAAGGGCCAAAAGGCCCCCAACGCTCACCTGTGAATCGTCCTGAGGCACTTCATATTTGATCCTTCTGTTCTACTTCGACTTTTATACTACGCAGTGCAGCCTTTGCTTTCTGCTCCATGCCTCCCTTCCTTGTGCAGACTGTATTTTTTGTGTCTGGTACCCAGTTTCAACTGCACCTGGTACCTAGACCCTTTTGTTCCATGCTCCTACTGAGAGTTGTGAGACAGTTGTTTTTCATAATACAACTTCAATCGACTCCCATTCACCAAGCCTTCCTTCCACTCTCCATTTAATGTCTTCAGTTGCGCAGCTCCTCCTTCGATAACATAAGAAATCTCATATGTTCCAAGTCAATGCGTTATGAATTTCCCTGGATGTTTTATAAACTTGTTTTCATACACTAGTACTAAATCATCATGCTTAAATTCCTTCTTCTTGATGTGACTATCATGATATGCCTTATCTCTTTCCTTCTGTACCTACTGGTGGAATACTGCAATAAATCTGTCTTCTTCGAGTTCAACCAATTGTGCGAGCCTCTCTTGGACAACACCAGTATCATCCATGTCTATGAAGGCAACAATTCTTAAGCTCGGTACGAAGTATTCCATTGGGACAACAACTTCAAGGACAAGGACTAACTTAAAAGGGGTCTGCATGGTCAGCTTCTTGCAAGTGGTTCTATAGGCCCACAGTATTGCTGGTACTCTTAAATCCCAGTCATCCATGTTTACACTGCAGATCTTCATCAACATTGTCTCCAAGATTTTGTTGAAGGCTTCAACTGTCCCATTTGCCTATGGATGGTAAGGTATTCTCTTTTGATGGTGGACTGCAAATTCCTCGGTCAATTCTTCAACTGTCTTATTGATGAAATGTGTGCCTTGGTCACTCATAAGGATCTTGGGGCATCCAAACCTAGTTATGATATCATCAAATATAAAGTGCGCAGTTGTAGTTGCACTACAGTCCTTAACTACTTTGGCTTCAACCCATCTGGTCAAGTATTTTGTTCTAGTAATAATGTACCTTGCTCCTGTGCGCTTCCCTGGTGGGTTTATAGGTCCCATGAAGTCAATGGCCCATTTTTCAAATGCTTGTAGGGTCATCTGCGGTGCTAATGAAATTTCA
>JZKD02S1723828.1:39095-53220 GCA_000966675.3 Picea glauca
CAATAAGATTATCGTACCTCCTTAATAGGTTTATCACGCCTCTTTATCGGTTAGGTCATCATACCTCTTCTCTTGGTAAGATTATTGTACCTCCTTCTCAATAAAGATATAATATATTATTGGTAAGGTTACAATACCTCTTTCTCAGCTAAGTCACACGCCTCTTTATTTGTAAGGTTATCATACCTCTTTTCTAGTGAGGTTTATGTACCTTATCGGCAAGGTTTGGCAAGATTTACAGACCTCTTGCCCAGTAAAGGTTACCATAACTCTTTATGCTTTTTTATTCTTATAGCGAACAGTTCTAGCCTAACTCCTTTATAGCTCCTTAAAAAAAGAAAACTAAAAGAAACTTATTGGATCCACTTTTACCCTTGTCCAATCTACCTTTCAATTCAACAACTCAATCTACCTCTCTTAGTGCGTACCATAACACAACGCTAACTCACCCACTATGGCATGTCCTACTAACACTAACAGGTTTTCTCCTACTTAATAGCTTAATAGGTAGGGTTTAAGGAGCTAATAGATTAATTGATCCCTTTAAAAGGGGCTAACAGGAAAAAGGCTAATAGGTTTGATTGGTCCCCTTCAAATAGGTATCGTAGTGTACACTTTATACCTGCACAATAAGGTACGATCATATAGGCTTCACACCTGCACAATGGTATAAAGAAGTCCCCACGGTATAGGCTTAAAACCTGAAACAATAAATCAAAGAAGTCCCATAGTATAGGCTTAAAACCAACGTAATGGCCTTATCATACATTTCATCGTTGTTTAATCTCCAGCACGAATGATCTTTCATCAATCCACCATTTAGTCAATTAAAGGTAAAGGTCACATGAAAATTGATCTTATAGAACGCATAGAATCAGAAAAGAAATGATACAATAGTTGTAAAACGCTCGCAAATAGTCATTTATATTATACGGGTTGCCATTCATAAATAAAAACAACAGGCAAGCGGTCTCACTATGGGTCAGAAGAGAACATAGGCTAGCCACCCTTATAGGACGCGTAGAATCAAAAGATGTAGAATGCATAAAATCATAATACGGCCTTTATATAACGCATAGAATCGAAAATGGAACTCAACAAGTGTGGCCTCATTAAAATAAGAAAGTGGCTTTAAAATGCGCTAAAATGGCCGGCGGTTTTTCATTCATCCATGAACCCCATTTAATCACTCTATTTGAAGCATTCTATTTTTGGAAAAGAAGGCTTATACTATATTCCACTGTTCTATTGGCACATCCTTTTGGATTGACACAAGAAAACAAAGTGGGACTAGGAATGAAAGGAATAAGGTTACACTTTTAAGTACTCTTATTCGCTTTACCAGAAGAAAGATAGGAATAACCAGGAATAACATTCTTCCGTTAGCCAGCTCAACAACTCATTAAGTCAATGATAATCCAGCCAACCAACCACTATTCAACGGATTAATAAACCATTTGGTTACAATCTCGGTAAGCAATTTAAGGCTTCTTAGGGATGTATGTATTATGGATAAGTTACGGAGGATTTATAGAGGGAAATAGTTCCATGAAAAAGTCTTATGGAGTTGTCATGGAGAGAAACTGCTCAGTTAATCATTTACGTTTCGGGACTATTTACGAGATAAATAGCTCTGGTAATAAGGGGTTACGGGATTGTTTACGAAGGAAATAGCCCCGTGAAAAACTCCTGGTTAGTGAAATAGGTATCGGGGTAATATCGCAGTAGGATAGCGATATAGGTTCCAGTTAACAAGAGAGGTCTTGGGATAATTGTAAGTCCAGGGATAACCATAAAGTATTGACCTCAGTATAATCATAGGTCTAGGCTCGGAGTGATCATGGGTCTAGGGATAATCATAGATCCGATCTCGGTAGGTCCAGGGATAACCATAAAGTCTCAGTCTCAGGATAAAACCATAGATCCTGGTAGGTCACGGGATAATTAGAGGTATCGGAATGATCTAGGGATAACCATAGATCTAGGGATGACCATAGAAAGTCTCGGAATGATCATAGGTATAGTTCTCGGGACAATCATAGGTATCAATAGATCTCAAAATACTCATAGGTATCAGGATGCTCATAGGAAGTATAGGGATAATCATAAGTCAGGTCTCGGAATGATCATATCATATATCTCGGGATCATCATAGGTCATGTCTCAGTAGGTCTCGGGATGATCTCACAATAGGATAGTGATATAGGTTTCGGGATAATCATAGGTCTAGGTCTCGGGATGATCTCACAGACAGTAATATTTATATAGTACAGATTCATATCATTACCAGAAATCTAGAAATGATAGAGATCTATAACATCGATGATTTCAAAGGCTCATAAATACTTCTAGCTAGCTCTATATATTTTGATCTCCAATCGAAGGCTATCTTAAAACCCGTTGCATGCTTCTTATATAACTAGCCAGTCACTTCTTATATAACTAGCTAGTAAGTGATCATATCCCCATAACTCTAAGGGTAGTTATCTCCCTATAACCTTGTCATATCTCCACAGCTTTCAGGGCGGTCATACCTACACGGCTCTTAAGGCAGTTATACCCCTATAGATCTTAAGATGGATCATTCCCCCATAACTCTAAGCATGGTTATCCCCTACCTTTGAGACCAATTCCCCTTCCTAGAGATAGAACAATTACTTTAATGAAAACAGAGTAAGTTACTTGATTATATATGTAATTATGGAGAACAATGCAATGCCTCAATTCCTTTCAGTATCCTTCCTTGGGGTATTCCTCTGATGGGTTAGTGTCTTCATGGGGGGGACACCGACAAGCTATGTTAACTCATTTTAGACGTCATTTCTTGAGTGTTGAATTCCATTTTGGTTAGCCCTAACCAACCCTCCCTTAAGGGGTACCAGAATGGAATGAGGGGAAGGAAGGGAATCTCACTTACTTACCCGGGTCATTTACTTCACTTTGTTCGGGGGAAGGCCACATTTAAGCAATAATTTTTTATTAGCAGAGACCATATTTAGCAAACAAGTAGAATTAGCTTTGTAATTGTCACATTTAGCAATTCTATTCCTTTGGCCATATTTAGCAATGAAATGGAATTAGCTTGGTAATTGCAATATTTAACAACTATATGATAAAGTCTTATATTTAGCAATGAAATGAAATTAGCTTGGAGCAAAGCGAAGCGGAGCCGCTTTCCCAACAAAGGAGGGGAAGGTCATTACAACATGTATCTATTATTTTTATTTGGTAATTGCAACAATTAGCATTATATTTCCATAAGCTTTCCATTTCATTATATATGAGATTATTATGTTTTATTTCCACGATTAGGTAGGAGATCTGTTTTTGCTTATCATTCATGCATGATTATATTATTGTGTCGTATAAAAGAAAAGGCAATCAATCCCCCTCATGGCATTATACAGTTCACGCCCTCCCTTCAGGGAGAAGTCGGTGGATCAATCTGTTAGTGAAACAACAACCATTGTTGGAGCAGGCCCCTCACTGCGCTTCCACTGCTATGTTGATTCTTGAATGACGTTGAGGCAACATCAGAAAGAAAACGGCATCATCATCATCATAGGTCGCTAAGTTGATTCTAGTTTAGATCAGGAAGCTCCTTGCAAGGCGATAAGGTTTGAAAGCCAGGTGGTTCCCTTTCTCCTGGCTGGGATCTGTTGGCATATGATATCTACTAGATAGATAGATACAAATCCCTTAGCCGGAAGGAAGGCTTATTGTCAGTGGCACAGGAAAACAACTAGTAGTGGGATCGTGCATGGAAACAGTCCTCCCTGTTGGGTTGGATTTCATAACTTATGAGATTAGATGTTCGTTATGTGCTTAGGTTGGCACTATGTATGACCAGTTGTATGAACCTTTCTTTCATAATCCTACTTGATGAATGGAAGTCCCATAGGAAAGGAACCACCCACTAGTCTTGGATCCTCGGAACTGACTTAGGAAGTACTCCCAGAACCTTTAGCATATCTCTCTCATTTAACTGTCGAATTTCTTCTCTATAGCCAAAACTTCAGAAACACTGTTGAATGATCAAGTAGCCAAGGACTTCTCATAGCTTCCCCTCTTCCCCATGCTCACTATTATTGGATAGTACATGCTCTCTAATGAGTTTCGAAAGAGGCATCATGAGGGGCCGTGCGTAACCTACCTTCCTTCCGTGCAAAAAACCGAGCGAGCAAAGATCGCTTCAAGCTTATGCCATTGAGAGAGAAGCGACTTTTTCTATGTTCGCCAGTGAGAGTGTTGTTAGGCGTGGAAGTGGTGTAAAGAAGGCAGGCCTGAGATATCTCTCCCACTCTCTCTCTGATGGTAGAGTTTCCCTCTATGTGTGTGTTTTTTGCCACGGATCGATTACATAGCTGTGGGTAGCTTATACTCCTTAATTTATTTAGTGGTGCGCTATCTTATCGGTCATGGCCTTGGAATCCTTTAAGTAAGGGTTGTGATTGGTTTTTGACAGGTGACCCATTGAGGGGTGCGTTTGACTGGTCCAATCAAATCCAAGTCTTCGAAACTCTAATGCTCTTCGTAGAATTACAAACATTCTGTGCCCAGCCTGCCTGCCAATTGGGGAGGACAAAAGAAAGACTTCTCTTTCTGCCTGCCCGCAGATCATTTTATGGTAAACCACCCCTCTTCAAGATTTGTTCCATGGCCAACAAGTAACTTCAGTAGTTTAAGTGGTGAGCCCCTAGATCTAAAGAGGATATATATAGTAGCATATGGCTCTGATATAGGCACGTGGACTCAGTTCGCTAAGTCAAGTCCAATCCACGGAGTCGATACCAAGTCGTTTTCTTGATCTCTGGAATGTGTTGGTGAGATGTTCGATCGATGAAGAAATCGATAAGTCCATATATCTACTTTACTTACTCGGTGGCTCTTCTCTTAACGACTCGAATTGGTAACTTCTCGCTCGGTCGAACTAGTTGAACTGAAGCACTGGATTCTCAATAGTTCTCTACGGGCTCTATATATAATCCTCTGTGAGATTATCGACTAGTGAGTGTTTGTGGGTGCTTAATACTATCTTATCTCTACTGGTGATCCAGATCCATACCCATATGCCACTCTTCCTGCCAGTCGCTCTTTCCTTCCATTACCTAAGTAAGTCGATTCAATGATTGTTCCAACTACTCCATTCGTGGCTTAGCATCTGGCTCTTACGCGGTACCAGGTTCCATCCATATGGTCTGATGTTGATGATAGAGACGATAAAATAGCCTAGATACAATACCTTTAAGTGGTTCTCCCCAGCATCTGGCAAGCAGGATTTTATATAGGAGTAGGGGGACTTTAAGATATTGTTCCAAGTCGTCAGGCAACCTTTCATTCCTTCCCACTCATGACTTGGATCAATGTTGGCTTCCCTTTCTCTTTGCTTGCTCGTAAAATAAGTTGCCCCAAATAATCAACCACCCGCGAGAATATAAGTTCAACAAGCTTCTCTGTGCTTCTTTCTTTATGAAGTTCCCACCCACGCCTTGAGTTCGGCTCCGCCAGGTCGTAGTACACAATTTGTGGTCTGCCCCTCAAACGAGTAGCTGCTGGAAAGAGAGAGAGATGGTAATTCAGCTGAAGCACCTATTTCTTCTTTCACGTATATATAGGGCACTCATTTGGGGCTTCAGCAAGCAGTAGTATGCCTCCMCTTCGTATGATAAGGATCTCTTGCATATCTTTCCACTAGCTTTTTGGGCTTAGAGGTTGTTCCTGCTCTCGACTCTGTATCTCACTGAGTTTGAAGGTCCTTTCTTTCATTTATATATTAGTGAGCAAGAAAGGGCGCCGTCAACCCCGAAAACTAGACCCTTCTAGTTGTTGGTAAATACTGAAGGGAGGCTCTTTCTCAGAGTAGCTGCTTATTCCCCTTCTTCAGCTTCAGCGGTTGACTTTTTTTCAAAACCAAGTGCTACTCCGATTGATCTAATGGAGGTAGATCCAAGTAAGGGAAAATGTTAGTGCAGCAGTAGAAAGAGGTTCTCTCGCTCCTTCGTAACTTCTCACTCTCAAAGGTGAAATTAACACACGAGTGATGTTGCACGAACCATTTCGTTCGGGATGATACACTTCTATTTCTTCCCCTCAAGAAAAACAAAACCTACGTTTGTGGAAGTACCGTTGGTACCTCTGTCTATGTGGTGCTGAAGACTGAGAGTTTTGGGGAAGAACTACCTACATATATATAAGGGGGGGAACGACTAGACATGGAGCTAAGTTAGTGGTTTTCCCACTTCTGTCAAGTAAGAAAGTGGTTACTTATGGTGATGCTTACGGTGATGGTGATGCTGCACCTGAGAGTGGTGGGGTGTTGTTCGCCACCGATAATGGGCAGGCAATCGGTATTAGGCCACTCGGAATAGAAGAGCCCTTTGAAACTACAGTGACAGAGCCTTCTTGAATGGTGTAGCTTAGGATCGCGACCAAAGAACTACTTGTTTGTTTCTGTCGTTTCTGAAGACGATTCCGAAGACTCTAGAAGATGGTGACGAATGAACACGACGCTGGAGGATTTCTCTTTATGTTTCGTTCGTAAGTAGGCTTCAACAAATGATCCCTAGTAAAGCGTCAATCAATGTTGATTCCCACCCAATGGTTTTAAGCTAATAGATAGATTAAACCCATTCGTTCAATTTGGTTGCCACGTTTAGTTAAGTGCACCTCTTCCTTATGCATAGACTATTATTCTATGAGGTATTCCCCTTCTTTTTTTCGGGGCCCAGAAAAAGAAGAGTAAGGTTCACCCTTGAAGAAGGCCTTTATCTCTTCCCTTTGGAGGGCTATGTGTTTTCGAAGCTCTTCTCCGAGAGAGGGATCAAGTAGAGTAGTTGATCTGTCAATCAACACGATAGGCTCCTATGAACGATGCTTCGAGACCCATTTCTTCTGATGGTCACTGGGAGACTTTGCTTATGAAGGAAGGAAACTAGTTATTTAAGTTAGGTTGGTTCGTTTCGATGGTTGGGTTGCCCCGACCAGTCAATAGATTACTAACCTACGACCCACCTGATCTTGCCTCAGGGGGGGTAAAGTACTTTACCCCCATGACGAAGTTGATTCGCTTGCTTCTCCGGTCGGTTAGGTTTGCCCCCTTTACTCCATTCATTGACTATATTTCTCTATATGCTCCACCTAGCTCCTTTTTGGCCAGATCATTCTCATTCCTCTCCCATTTCAATAGGGATTGGATCTAGGCCCCGAAAAAATCAACCCCTCTTAGGTAGGGGTAGTTACACGATTGTTTTTTTTTATAAGTGGTGAATCAACTAAGTGAACTGATCCAACCCACTTCGCTTGAAGGATTGGAGGAAGGTCCTACCCAAACCATTTCCGATTCTTTTGATTCACCCTTTGCCATTATTGAATGGAATCTGGGACATAACAACGAGTTAGAGAAAGATTGGTCAAGGCCCCACCTCGGTGCACGATCTTGGGTGGGGGAAAGGAGTGATCCCGATCGTTGATTTATTTCATATGCAGTGTTTCTTAGACATGCTTCCGGTAATAGACATATATATTATATATAATAGATTAGATATATTTTCTTTAGGGGGATAAGATAGGATGATCTCTAGAGATCGAAGGATTCCCCTTCCTATAGCTACTTAGACATGTTCATTGATTAGAGGAAATCCCTCCTCCTATAGTACTTATATGTTTCAGGTACCGCAGGCTGATTTCGAGAATCGATCACTAAAATTACACTTTTTCATTTATTTATGCCTCTTCCCAATTTACCCTAATGAGTATCAGCGGGAGAAGTGCGGACAAAGGCATATCCATAAGTGGCAGAGAGAGGTAGAATCAGGAAACACATCAATAGAAGCAACAAAGGCAAGGGTATAGGTCTATGCAACAAAGCAAGCATTCGCATGATCCAACTACTACCCCAATCTACGCCACATCTAGCCACCAGCCGTATGGATAGCATGTTCTGACCACCCCTATATAAAAAAACCTACCCTGTTCCGACAACCACCTAACTATGCCAAAAGTTTCCAGCAGGGCAGGCAGAACGAAATTTTGACAATTACAGATCTCCACTTAGACCTTAGAGCCCGTTAGAATGTTTTTCGATAATTTGTACATCTGATCGAGACCTGGAACCAGATCGAAACCCAGAAGTAGATACAACAACATATCTAGCAACAACAAAGACAGAGGAGGCAATCAATCCATTAATTCTGAATTCAATCCCGCAATCTGAGCCAACCCAAAAGCTAGCAAGTCAAACAAGCAATGAGTACTTGTGTTATGATAGGACACCCTTTTAAGTAGAGAAAATGACAGGCGCGATAATGGTATATCTTAAATACCCCCCGCTATAATCTCTATAACCCGCCTAACCTACACCCTCTATATTTACCACTCTTGAAGTTGTTATCTACTCTTTTAAGTAAGGGTCACTTCACGCCCCCCATATCCAGATTGAGCAAATGAAACACTTTAGAATGAATCAATTTATTCGCCAAAGGCGCATCGGTAAATGCACTTAACCTTTTCTTCATCTAACCTATTCTATGGATGGCCCTCGACTACAGAAAGTAGCTAGTTGTTGGAAGGAGGAAGTAGTCAAACTCTCGGGCGAAGAAGTGGAGGCAAGATCCAAATGAAAGCATGTTCAACTAACTACTATCCGGCCATCCAAAGTTGTTATCTAGTTACCCCACCAGAAATAGGAATCCTTCACCCTCAGAACTCCATCCCACACGGGACTAAGAAAGTACAGATGGTGAGGACGAGCTTCCATCCAATTCTTCGACGAGGATAAGAATGAGCTTGTTCAACTAATAAACATAGGGTAGTTCGAGCTTCTATCCAACAACTAAAGGGTTGGCAAGAAAGAAAATGAAAGCAATTTCTAATCGGGGGTGAGGCCTTAAACAATCTCACTATCGGGAGCAGGCTTAGCTGCTTAGCCAATAATTTCCAGCTGGACTCCTTTCCTTGTTCGGAAGCAGGTGAGAATGTTAGGCCGAGGGAGGGGGTGAGCCATCCTTTCACCTCCAGGTGGCCCCGCTAGGACAAAGAAAAACACTACCAGGAGGGGAGCAGTAATTGAATTCTACCAGTCAAGAGAGAGAAGGAGTAGGGCAACATCATATCCTCCCATCCTACCTTTTATAATATTGTTTGGTTGTCCTATCCTTAATAGAGTTTAGTTAGGCTGGGGAGGAGCCATCCAAAGTTTGAGTTAACAATTTCTTTCCTACTAACAACGAGTTAAACCAGAAGGACTTTTGGATGGGAAAATTAATGAGCTAGGGGAGGCCCCTACCCTACGTAGTTGTTATTGAGGTGAGCCCGTGGAATGAAGAATCTAATGAAGGCTCCCTCGAACATCCTTCTCTCAACAATGATGGCCCTAGATTGATGCTCGGCGAATTCAGGAGGGATGCTTGTTTTGCCCGGATCTGTAGTTAGGACAGTTTCAACGAGGACTGGTGGTGTAGGGGCCTATCCCTACCCCAGGCAATATTAGGAGCCCGGAGAGGGATTTATCTATCCGATTAGTCCTTCGACCAATCCATCCTTCAGTAGGCAATATCCTTTGTTTTTATTGGCCGGAAGGAAGGTAGTAGCAAACTAATTTCTAGTCCTTCATTCTAGTTCAGTTCATCAAGAAGGAGAATGTAGGTAATAGGGTCAATCGATCAGATCAGATGAGCGAGGTGTGAAGCCGCTTCGAATTAATTAAACATTGGGAAGTGGGGACCATAACTTTGGTGGGGAGATTCCAACAAGGCAGCTAGGATTATCACATGAACAAACGAGAGGAGACCCAGTCTTCTAGCAACAACGTGAATTGGGTAGGTTCTTTCTATCAACTGCAGGCAGGTAGATCTCAATATCTACTGCAGGTAGGGAACAGACAGTTCGGTTAGCTCTAGCACAAGTCCTGAATGTACGTCAACAATCAAAATCCTATTTATTTCATTGATGCGATAAAAGATGCTATGTTGTAGCGATATTACATTCCTTTCCTTCGAGAAAATATAATGCCCCTCCCTCGTGAAATTGTTACCTCCGGTCCTCCGATGTAAGTATCCCCTAGTGTGAGCAATAAATAAGATGACCAGCCATGTAATTCCCTAAAGCAAGATATCAAGGCCATGTCGGTTGGTCGGTTCGATCCAAAAACCTTCTTCAATTTGATTTTACATATATCAAATCCTAGGTTGTGAGGGAGGGTTTGGAGGCATATTATTCCATCTGGGTTGATAAAGCGTGGTTTTCTTAAGCGAAATAGCGTAGTCCCGACCAGTTTGTTTTGGTTGAAACAAAGTGATCGATTCATTTTACTGCGTACCTCCGCCTTGGGCATGTGGGTGCCTGAATCTTAAAGTCAAGGCGCCGAAAACATTCTCATATGCATTTTTTCCTATATCAAACTCTTGTTTCTCTGGGGTCCAAGTATGATTCATCCATGCGAGTCTCGAACTTTCATGTTTCAGTAGGAAAATTGATGATTTAGAGCACCCTTCCCTGAAGCACGATATAAAATCCATGGCCATGCATGCCTTGGAGTTGGTCTGGTCAATCCGAAAAAAGGCTTATGAACTGTTATTTTTTCTATATCAAATCCTTGTTGGGGGTCCAAGTAAGGTTATTCCATCAAGGTTGAAGACTAAGTATTTTTTATAGGTAACTCAATTCTTTAGTAATTGTCCCTCCGCCTGGGGTCTAGGCGCCTGCCAGAACCCCAAAGTAAAGTATGGAGAACGCACTGAAAACGATGGTATATATATATCTATATTATTCATCTGGGTTCCAGTGGGCCCTTGTGCGATAAAGGCAATAAGCAAGAGACGATGATTAGCCATGCCATCCCTTCAATCAAGAAGTAAAAAGAAGCACCTCCTTCCTTTCCTAATGTAAGTGAAAAAGCTCTTGCCATTAAGTCAATTACCCGAAAAGTTATTTATGAATGAGTGAGGCGTGGAGTGGTGGATCCCAGAAACATTCCCAAATGCGTACGTATTTTAATAATAAGATTGGGTTTGATGGGGTTGGAAGGCTATTATTAATTGGGTTCAGGAACTTCCTTTTTTCTATAGGCAGATCAATCAATTGCCTAATTCTCGTAGCCTTGGTTGGTACTGGGCGTTATAATCCTAAAGTCAAGGCAAGGGGCGAAACGTTCGTTCAAAAGCGCTTCCATACCCGCACCCGCATTTGATAAAAAAAATCAGTGTGTATCTAGTATCAGAGGCATAATGATCCACCAGGGTTGATAAATCGCATTTTATAATAGTCAAATAAATTAATGAAAGCGCTTCCCCTCAAACAAGATATAAAATCCATACCGATTCGTTAATCCAAAAACATTCTAAAATGGTTTTTTTACCATATGAAACCCTGGTTTGTGGGGTGTTGGGCAAGGTCCCTTTAATCGAGGTTTCGTGCATCAGGATAAAGACTATCAAAATCCCACCCTCCATTCATTCTCCATTAGCTAGCGCATTCAATATCATAGGTGCATGCTTGTGATGCTAAATGACGGGCAGAACTAGGGGTGGTGATGCCATTATTTATATGTCAATCCACTTACCCTGGGCATTCATAGTGTTATCTATCTATGATCACTCATTGAATTGGGTAGTGCTTGCGATTGAGAAAGTGTATTATGACCATGTTTTTGCCTATATTATATCATAAATACCTCCATTTCCATACCCAGTACCACCCCTTCTGGCCTTGTTATGACACAGTTAACATCTCTTTACCACTAAATGGGGCTACTCAATGTATTCTTATGTTTCAAGTTATTTTTATGTATTTTGATACTTTAAATTAATATTGAAACTAATGTGGCTTGAGTTAGGTACTATTTCTATTTGAAACAGGATTTGCCAGTACCAGGTACCAGCTCGCACCCCGTGGAGATACCAACGAAGTTGCTAAAAATCCGCGCGATATGGCCAAAGTGGTAGATAGTGCGATTTACATGATAGATTGAGTCATCACTCATATGCTGATTCAAGGCGAAATTATAGAACTGAGTTGTTAATACTTCATGACTCACACTTCATGACATTGCGTGTCACGAAGATGTGAAGACCGTTTTTTAACTGATTTCGAGTTATTTTCGGATATGGGATCCGTTTGAATTAATGTATCTTTGCTTTAAACTATTTTTGAGGAGGATCTATATAACCAGAGGATCACTCCTAAGAAACGTTGGTTATGTTATGCTCTGATATACAGTTCTGCTAACACAATATGCTGATGCATTATGTTACTTCGCTGTTATACGAATTGAGTTATTTTCTGAGTAAATGAACTGTGAAGAATGAACAGTGTTTGCATGGAATGATAGCTGAGTAGCTTTGGTTTTCTTCGTGGCGATTGTACCTTTTGGTTGGGCCCGCCAACAGGTTCAAGTCGCTGCTTTTCTCTGTATTAGATTTAGTTTATTTGAGTATCTTAGGATTTGCGTGCATTTTAGTTTAGAGTTTGGGAACTAACTTGTTCATATTCTTGCTTACTTATTCTTCAACTGTATCGTTTCTAGCATATTAATATCTTCTACGTTGATGAGTATTGAAGCATGGTTGATTCCTGTAGAATTTAAAGCATAAATTAAATTTGCTTTGTTTCCAGTTTTCCATCTGAACGCAAATTAAAGAGAATGCGAGTTTGAATTTACTTTGCTTTGGTTAGGATAGTTAGGTTACTTTGTTTTGGTTAAGATAGTTAGGTTACTCTGCTTTGTTAGGATAGTTAGGGTGCAATTGAATTAGAGGAAGCTTCCAATACCAGTAGGGTAAGTAGGATATTTCTTTATCTTTCCTGTGGATAGATTTAGATTTATTTTCAATGTTTAGATTAAAAGGATTTTAGGAAATAATCTTTCTGTTATGGCTTAGATAGAAATAGTGATGATAGATGATTAAAGATAGTGGTAGATAGTCTTGTGAAATTACATTAGAGTAGAAATAGAATTACCTGCACTTCAGCATAGAACTGTTTTCTTTTGATGAATTAAATAGGAGAGGATAAGTTTTAAGATAATCATTAGGATTCCGTTTCTAAGAGTGAGTCTGTGTTTTCTTCTAAGAATAGTCTTTAGATAGGGATTAGAATCTTACCTACACATACAGTGTAGCAGCTCTAAGTTTACTTACCCCGGTTTAACAATTCAATGTTTTCAGGTCATTAAAATCTTTAATATAGCAGCCTGACATTTTTGGCATCGTTGTCGGGGAGCTGTTTAAAAGGTAAGTTAGATAGTTGTCTTGATTAGTTTTAAAATGCACTTAGTTTGGTGTGGTGCGTTAGTAGGTTGATAGTAAGAGGAGCTGTGGAAACAAAGGGGTGAAAACCGACATATCAGTTATCACAGGTACTATGAAACTCAATCTTAGTTTCTTTTTCTTTCATTTAGTATGACTTCATGAGAAATAGAGATCATATAGATAGATTTAGGGGAAATACAAAACAACAAAAAGGAGAAACCTCCACCAAAAAAGCAATAGAAACTAAGACCGAAATTCTGGCTGAGGAAACCATAGAACAAAACCTAAAACCAGGAAACATCATACATCAACAAATTCAGAATCCTAGTGATCCAGCCCTGGATGACACAGTTGATCCAGAGAAAATACAAGCTCTTCTCGGGAACCCTAACTCTGTAGTTTCACAGATAACAACTGCAACTGTGGAATCAAAGGCCATAGGATCCTCAAAAGAACCAATAGGAGATAACAATTCTAACAAAAAGAATCCAAAAAAGTGGGATTTCACACCCTCACCAAAGAAAGATCGGATTGCATATACAATTCTTGGTAATCCTTTTAACATGGGAGAAAGAGGGAGAGACTTACATGAGGAACTTCATATTGAAAATGAAGGAGAAGAACAAGCAGAGAATGAGTTAACACCAGAAACCACCTTTGGGTTTCCTATTTTGGATTTAGTCCAGGATGTCAATATGAAAAATATCCCACTTTCAGCACTACCAACCTTACATGGGAAAAGTAGTGAAGACCCAGATGTCTTTCTTTTTGAGTTCGACATCTTGTGCAGGAGTTATAACTATCTCCAGGATGCACATAAACTGAAATTATTTCCTGCCACCCTGAAAGATTCTGCATTACGTTGGTTCATGAGTTTAGGA
>JZKD02S1723828.1:72118-89223 GCA_000966675.3 Picea glauca
TGATTTGGGTAATAAATTAAGGGGCTTAATAACTTTAATTTAATCCTTATGAAACTTTACGTATGACAAGTTAAGGATAAAATAATAAAGGAAAGGATAAGATAATAAAGGAGGGAATAAGGTAATTAATGGAGTGGAGGAGAGTCGGTTAAGGGGGAGATATGGCGGGGAAGAGTCCTACGAGAGAGGGATAATTATGAAAATTGGGGGAAGGAGCATAGGGGGAGGAGGTCTGTATTTCAGTTGGACATCTTCTGGTTTTGTTTTGTTTTTTTGTGTGTTTTGTTTCTAATTTTGGACTGTTTCTAGTTTTGAGTTAGTTCTATAAGGTTAATTGACTTGCATTGGGGAGTTTTCTTCCCTAATAGGAAACTCAATTCCATTCTAATTACATGCCATTGTCATTTTAAGCCATTTTTTTTATATTTCTAAGTTTTTATCCCTGCTTAAGAAACTCTTTCTAGTTCATTAAATTGGATGATATACACAATTTTTTTTTTTTTAAGTTTTACATTTTAGTTCTAGGTAGGCCTTTAAGGCTCCAGCTTCTGAACTTTAGCTCTGATACCATTTGTGGGGACCAAATTTAATTAAATCTAATAAAATCCATAAATTGAAATAGATAAGATTACTTCTACACAGAAAGGCTAATTAATTTCTTTCATTCAGCATATAAGCAGGTTAAATTAATTAATGAACATCAATCTAGAGAATTACATAACAGAATAAGAATACCTCTACCTAATGCTAATTCTCGCTAATCTAGTTGTCCTTTCCCTGCTGCTTTGCCCAGCCTAATGCACTGACCAAACCCTGCTAAAAAACCGACTAACCACCCAGCCAGCTAGGAGCAGCCTATCCAACTCCCTAGCTCCGGCATACCGTAAGGAATCCTAGCCCCCGTACCCAAAACCCCCAGCAACCCGGTGCCCCCTACAATGGTTCACCAAAACTCCAAATCCCAACTC
This sequence comes from Picea glauca, assembly GCA_000966675.3. NCBI lineage: Eukaryota > Viridiplantae > Streptophyta > Pinopsida > Pinales > Pinaceae > Picea > Picea glauca. The sequence continues at coordinate 73,087 of JZKD02S1723828.1, forward strand.
CTCAAAAAAAAACAGAAGATATCCAATAGAAATACAGACCTCAGAAATACAAACGTCGCACCAGAATCAAATAAAATATTAACATTGATATGATTTAGCGTACCTGATGACTCCACCACCATGGATTGATGTTCAGCCTGGCGATTATTAACCGCTGCGTAAATCTAGTGGCTACTACTTGCTCTTCCCATCGGGGCCTTTCCTTCTCTATGCACAAATCCTTATTGTAACTCTAAGTAGTCACGCTGGTAATGGGGTCCTCCACATCCTCAATAGGTAACACGAGATTGAACCTGCGCACTATTCTGTGACTGTCTCTGAAATGAGTTCCTTCCCCTGGAACCCCTTTCCTTGCTAGTTGTTCCCTGAGATAGTCGTGGACCTGCCTGCGTCGTTGGCGATGAACGATATGTTGCACTCGCTGCCATTGAAATCCCTGTGGCTATTTTCCTTGGTGCGACTCGGTTACCATATGGAGGTGGCCTTGAGCCCCCTCCCCTGGGAAATGTCCTGGGGGTATTCCCCACGAATCCAGGACGATGCGGAAAGGAAGGGACCCTCATTAGATCGGTACCCAGTATTGTCAGAATTTAAGGATGTTTTTCCAAACGAGTTACCAGGGTTACCTCCTAAGAGGGAGCTTGATTTTACTATTGAACTAAAACCTAGTGCAGAACCAATTTCCAAGACTCCATATCGGATGACAGTGCCGAAACTTTGTGAATTGCAAATGCAGTTGAAAGAATTACTGGACGTAGAACTAATAAGGCCCAGTGTTTCACATTGGGGTGCACTAGTAATTTTTGTAAAGAAGAAGGATGGTTCCTTACGACTGTGAATAGATTACAGGAACTTGAACCGTGCTACAATGAAAAATAGGTATCAAATGCCGCGAATAGATGACCTCTTCGATCAGATGAAAGGAGCAGTGGTATTCTCAAAGATCGATTTGCGATTCGGGTATCATCAGTTAAGGATTAAGGAAGGCGATATCTCAAAAACTGTCTTTCGACCTCGGTTTGGGCATTACGAGTTTGTCATAGTACCTTTCGGATTGACCAATGCGTCAGCAGTGTTCATGAGCCTCATGAACGACATATTCTAGAAGTACTTAGACCGTTTTGTACAAGTCTTTCTAAATGACATCCTCATCTATTCCAAGAACGAAAGAGAACATTAGGAACACTTACGAGTAGTGTTGTCCTACCTTAGGGAGAACAAATTGTATGAGAAGTTGTCGAAGTGTTCCTTCTTCCAGAAAGAAATTCACTATTTAGGTCATATCATTTTCGACGAAGGAATCTCTGTGGACCCAGAAAAGGTAAAGGCCATTATGGAGTGGCCAATGCCAAAAAATGTCCATGAGGTGAGAAGCTTCATGGGGCTAGTAGGTTATTATCGGAGATTTGTAGAAGGATTCTCAAAAATAGCAAAACCCATCACCACTTTGCTTTGCAAGGGGGTCAGGTATGAATGGACAGAAGAATGTGATAGTGTATTCATTGAACTTAAGAGGTTACTAACTAGTGCGTCAATTCTACGAGTGTCGGATATGGAAAAGGACTTCACAGTCTACACGGAGGCCTCGAAGCAAGGGTTGGGGGTCATGCTAATGCAGGATGGAGGAGTGATAGCTTATGCATCAAGGAAGTTGAAGAAACAAGAAGAACTATATGCGACTCATGATTTAGAGTTGGCAGCTGTAATGCTAGCTCTGAAACTTTGGAGGCACTACCTTGTGGGGTGAAACTTTGAGCTCAAAACGGACCATAAAAGTTTAAAACATCTCTTCACTCAAAGGGATTTAAATGTCAGGCAAAGGCGATGGAGTGAGTTTATGAGTGAGTATGATTTTGGTATTTCGTACATCAAAGGGAAGGAAAATGTGGTCGCAGATGCCTTGAGTAGGAGGTCACGTGTCTTCTCCTTGGTACCCTTAAAGGTCAATCTGAGGGAAAGTGTGTTGATGCAACTCCAAGGAGACAGTTGGTATTTAAAGGTTACTTCAAACCTCCAGAATGGGAGGTAGTTAGATCCAAAGTATGAAGGATATAGTCTGGAAGTAGACAAACTGTTAAGATATCGATGAAGGATGTACATCCCTGAAAATGGGGATATTTGAAGCATCATATTGAAGGAAGCCCATAGAGCACTTTATTGTGCGCATTTGGGTGTGAAGAAGATGTATGCAGACATGAGGAAACTCTTCTTCTGTGTATGCATGAAGCGCGATGTAGTCTATTTCGCCGCCAAATGCCTAGAGTGTCAACAAGTGAAAGCCGACCACCATCACCCGACAGGCCTCCTACAACAACATGATGTTCTTATGTCCAAGTGGGAAGTCATCTCTATGGATTTTGTTGTGGGGTTACCGCTCATATCTCATAGACACAATGTCATTCTTGTGATAGTTGATAAGTTAACCAAGAGTGCTCATTTTATTTCGGTTAAAGACACTTACGATGTCACTGATGTGGCATGTGTGTTTGTAAGCGAGGTTATCCGTTTGCACGGGATACCTAAGAAGATCATTTCCGATAGGGACTCAAGATTCACTTCTAGTTTTGGACAAGTTTGCAGTCAGCGTTGGGGACTTAGTTGAACTTAAGCACAGCTTATCATCCTGAAACAGATGGGCAAACTGAGAGAGTAAATCAAGTCATGGAAGAAATGCTTAGGATGTATGTCATGGATAATCAAACCCAGTGGGAGAAGTACCTACCTTTGGTAGAGTTTGTCTACAATAACAGTTTTCATAGCTCCATCAAAATGCCACCCTACGAAGCTCTGTATGGAAGGCCATGCAGAACGTCGTTGAGTTGGGATAGATTAGAAGATCGAGTAACAGTTGGGCCAGAATTGATTCAAGAGATGGAGGATTGGGTGATTCAAATTAGGCAGAGACTAAAGGAAGCATAGGATAGGCTGAAATGTTATGCGGATGCACATAGGACCGACCGAAGTTATAAGGTGAGAGACCAGATTTTCATTCATATCAGACCTAATAAGAGTACCATACGGTTCGAAAAGGGGACAAAGTTGTCACCTCGATTTATAGGATCGTTCAGAATCCAAGAGAAAATTGGACCCATTGCCTATCATCTCGTAGTGCCACCCCACTTGCATAAAACTCATAATGTATTTCATGTATCTGTTTTACGTCATTATGTTGTTGATGAATCACATAAACTAAATTGGAAGGAATTGCAGGTATCGAACGTGGGAACCCTCACGGTAGAACCGTTACACATATTAGACCGTAGAGTCCGACAGCTCAGGAATTGTCTGGTAGACTAAGTTAAGGTCCAATGGGACAAGTACAGTCCAGGATCTTCTACTTGGGAAGACGTCAAGACATTACGATGAGACTATCCCTCACTTTTTTGACCACCTCGAGAATATGTTTCTCGAAGGTTGGGTGTATGTAACACCACCTTTTGACTTAGACAGCCAGGATTACCTGAGGACTACTTATATTATTTTCTATTCACAGTGAAACTATTATATGATACACTTAAACTTTTAAGACTTATGAACCTTTATGAATGTTATATTTATTTGAATAATGATGGATATGATGCAATATATTGTGAGAATGTAAATTTTATGAATGTTTAAGTGTTATTGATGATGATGGATATGATGTGACATATTGTGTGAATGTGAATCCTATGAAGGTTTAAATGTTAGTAGAATGATGTTGGATATGATGCAATCTATTTGATAAATAATAATTTTATGAATGGGTGTCGAAATTGAATTATGAGACATTATGAGATCTATTTATAACTTGAAAACTTTGATAGTAAGTTGACGGTACAAGGATACTGAATTGAAATGATGATAGTATGCAATTATATGATGATAATGCATAGAAATGTATGAGTTTGTGTTACAAACTAATCTGCAGGTTATGGGCTATGAAATAGCCAAGGGATAATGATGATGAAAGTGGGTCATGATCACTAGCCGAGAAACATTATGGTATGAATCCTTGTATGTGAAATTATATTGGTTTTGATGCATTGCTATGATATGTGAACCAGTGCAGGATTTCAGGTGATAAGACTGTCCAAAATCGAATAAATAATAACAAAACTCCTAGCAATACGGTGCCACTGTATATTCCATTGTAGCGTGTGGACCCTAGTTATGATTAGGAGGGGTGGAGGCATTTCCCACCGTGTATCCTCCGAAACCTAAAGTCATGGGAGGATGATGTTAGCTCATGCTCCCCTATATGTGTGATGATGACTATCAGTTGTTTGCTGAGGAAGTTTGGTTAAGGGGGAGATATGACGGGGAAGAGTCCTACAGGAGAGGGATAATTATGAAAATTGGGGGAAGGAGCATAGGGGGAGGAGGTCTGTATTTCTATTGGACATCTTCTAGGTTTTTTTTGAGGAGTTAGGTTCTAGAGTTTTGGTGAACCATTGTAGGGGGCACCGGGTTGCTGGGGGTTTTAGGCACGGGGGCCAAGATTCCTTACGGTATCATAGAGCTAGGGAGTCGGACAGGCTGCTCCTAGCTGTCTAGGTGGTTAGTCGGTTTTTTGGCAGGGTTTGGTCAGTGCATCAGGCTGGGCAAAGCAGCAGGGAAAGGACAACCAAATTAGCGAGAATTAGCATCAGGCAGAGGTATTCTTATTCTGTTAAGTAATTCTTATTATGTTATGTAATTCACTAGATTGATGTTCATTAATTAATTTAACCTGTTTATATGCTTAATGAAAGAAATTACATAGCCTTTCTGCGTAGAAGTAATCTTATATGTTTTAATTTATGGATTTTATTAGACTTAATTAAATTTGGTCCCTACAGAGGAGTCATCATAGTTTAAAGGCTTTTACCCAAGTGCATATGCTAAAACAGGAGCAAATTTAATGAATTCCCAGATTGCTTACTTAATTTGGTCATAGCCATATACCTCAAATTATTCACTACTGGAGTTTACACAGTCATAAAGTTTCCATGGGAGGGAAGTCATATCCGAGACTGGGGAGAGCGAGAAACACACCTATATTACCCAGTCCTCAACATGACTTTACTTTACCTATCACAGTAGTTCAATGACGAAAGAGAATGCCTTAACACCTGTCCTTTGAGGGATAAGTAATAGGACAGTCTTATCATGGATTGCATTAGGAATCATAATACCAGCTACCAGAATCTCAACACATACAGAACACAGGATTGTATTGTCTTCATTACTAGACCTCCATATATTTCCACAATACCGATCAACCTCATAGCAACCGCGACTATAATGGCAAAATGCCAAGTTCTCATTGGCCCCAAGAGAATGGACCCATGCACCTTTTCTATCCCATATTTGTTGTAAAAGTCTCATGATCATACATGTCATAATACAACTCTGCTTTGCTATCAGCAACAACGAGGTTCGTGATAGATACATGACCACCAGTTTTTCTTAAGGGAAAGTGATGGGTCAGTTGTCCGGTTACCTTACATAAATACGATACAATGCATGTGCGTACTCTAACAATAACCTGAAGTCTCGGCGCCGCAATGCCAAGAAAACCATAGCCACAACCACAAGACTTGGTAACTCCGACACCTATGAGTAGTCTCGATCCTCCAAGGGGCAGTTATGTGGATCGGGGGCATGTACCTGCAAGAGGGCGGCCAGCCTAAGACGGGCTTTACCGCCCAACCAAGAGCCCGCCCTATACTTCGTCCCTGCTTCGAATGAGACTTACCGCAAAACCATCATGGCAAACCAAAGGGTAAATGAGGTTTTAGGTTGAGTTTGTGTTGCGAGTTATAGGTCAAGTTCATTCGCTACTGGAAGTGTAATCTCCCTCTCCCTCAACCTTGATATAGAAAATCTCGCCGGTCGCCCCAGCTCGAGTCTGAGAAACTGCTACTAACTGTATTCCTGCAGTAATATAGACTTCCCCATCAGATAAGTCATCCTCCTATGGATCATAAGGGTTTTGCATCAACCTCGGAGAGCTTGTTTCATTGTTTTCCCTCTTGAGCATACCTCCTTACTTTATGAATTCTTTAATGAATGTTGTGAAATTCTATTCTAAGGTTGTAGTCATTGAAAAAATTAGGGATGTCCTTCTCGTTAGTCGCTTTTCATTATCCCCGCCCGCTGCTTTCGATCTTGCTTGCCTCGGCGTTACTATCTGCGTCTACGTTCGACCAGTGAGCAGTGAGTGACCAATGACTGATAGTGAGGCATGAGTTAGAGGAGTAATGTGAATGATAGTGAGGTTTTACCAATGAGTGACCAACCAATGACTGATAGTGAGGCGTGATGAATGAGATATAGGAGTCCTTTGCCTGCCTGTATTTTTCCACCTTATTATTACCGTTAAAATGTTGTCGCTATATTAAGTTATTCCAGTTTAGATTTCTCCTACCACTCACGATGGTGGTTCTGATTCTCCATTTAGGTGGTTCTGTTGCACGAGCTGTATGGTTGTTCTCATTCTCCGCAGAGGTCTGCTGCATGGCACAAGGTATTACTGAATCACCCTATCCCTTCATTGGTACTTACTTAAGCCGCTATGATTGCTATCATTGTCCACCATGGTGGTTTCTAAGCTTTCTTATTATCGACTTGGCTCTCTCTGCATCCGATAGAAAAAGGATGAGGCAACAAAGCAACACGAAACAATTGGGCACAGCATAAGCAGAAAATGATCCAACTATCCATCTGTTCACCTCTTCTATCAATGTTGTCTCTATAATCTTATGAGCTAAATGAAGATGTTGCTTCCAGCTCTGATCCGAAGGTCATAACCACATGGGATGCCTTTTGTAAAGCCATAAGGAAGCGTTTCTACCCCCTAAAATCTCTGTCCAATCTCATGTGCAAGTGGTTACAGCTTCATCAAGCACCTGGTAAAACAGTACAGTGGTAGATTGAGGTGTTCACACAACTACGGATTCAACTTTAGATTCTAGATCCAGATGAGGTACTTATTTTCAAATTGAATTCTGTTTTATTGGCTATCTTTTGTTTTGAAGTTGCCTTGTTTGAGAGAAATTCCCTTGACCAAGCCTTTATCTGTGCTTTAGCTGTGAAAAGAAAGGTACAGAAGCGCCCTAGCCTCCAGTCTCCTCGCAACCCTAACCCTACTACCATTCCTAATCCTCACCACCCTCTGACAAGCCCAATACCTTCTCCCACCCAACCTCCAAACTGTCAATTTACTGGTCCTTCCTCAACTAGCCCCAACCAATGGTGTCACTTCCATCAAATCCACACCCATTATGTCGTAGATTGTCAAGTCCTCAAATGTAAAATAGCATCCCGAGCTCTGTTTATCGATCAATCCTACCCTGATTCTGAAGAACCACCCCCAACTACCTCACCTCCCTCAAAACCTGAAATCGTATCCTTGCCCAACCCTAGCACAGCCAATCCCTCCCTCCTTCTTCTAACATAGGACAACACACGACCTTCTCACAACTTCCTATTCACTCACAATTGTCAAATTAAAGACCAGCTAGCCACTATCATTATGGACAATGGAAGTAAAAAAAAACTAATATCCCACGACTTTGTACAACGCCTGCAACCTCCCACAACTAATCATCCCTCCCCATATCATCTCGGTTGGGTACAGCAACAGGGGCTTCATCTTCTATATGCCTCTCATTACACGTTTTACCCCCCGTTGCTATGCCCCCATCAGTTACTTTATTGCCCCTTTTTATAAGCCCTCGTCCTAAGACAACCTCTATTCCCTTATCCATGTCCCAACCCCGGCCTATGTATGAAGGAAGGAGATAGACAGCAATCCTGAAAGGATGAACTTGACCCGAGCGGTTATGAAAGATAGACCCCAGCGTTGCATTACAACGATAAGGTTATGCCCCTTCGAGTGGTCATAGGAAATGGTTTTGGGATTTCCCTCCTTCCTTATCTATCTGATCTGGATACCTTATCTGACTGAGCAAGAAAATACCAGAATGGAGAGAAGAATTGAAAGACTCACACAACCACAGCATTCTAGCAGCTAACAAGCCGGCCCACTAAGGATGAATGGATTAATATAACAATGGTGGAAACATTCATGATAGGGACAAACTGGTGGAAACAGAAACAACGCATATTAATAAATAAAAAGATAGTATATTATCTTTCGTTAACTCAAGGTCATTATCTCCATATATCTCCCTTATTTCATAAGGAGAATTGATCCTATTGGGGTAACCTTACCTTACGATATTATCACATTGATTTCATAATGATAATTGATCTCACTGGGGACTAACTCAAATCTACTTCACCGGCTAAAGCTTATTTTATTCTCTTTCTCCCTTATGAATACTATTGAAATCTAAGTGGTCCTATTATGTGTCCCGTGCTAGGAAGCATTATTACTTTTTCCATCCCGAATTCCAGAATGTGACTGATACGATTCATTGGTTTGTGTGCCTCTCTTCTTACTCTTTTGTACTCTATTGTTCTTTGGGTACAATTTGATTCTTCAGAGGCCAAATTCCTATTTGTGGAAAGCATTCGATGGTTGACTTATGAAAGCATCAATTTGCATATGGGTATAGATGGTCTCTCTTCATTCTCTGTAATATTTACCACAGTTTCAATCCCTATTTGCATTTTAGTGGGTCGGTCCAATATTCTTAGTTATGGAAAGGAGTATATTATAGCATTTCTTCTTCGTGAATTTCTAATGATCATCGTGTTTCGCATGCCGGATATTTTACTATCTCATGTTCTTTCCAAAAGTGTGTTAATCCCTATGTTGTGCAGAGCTGAGCATCCGATATCCGTTGGGATCAAGCTTTCCCTCTCTCTGTAGGATCCTGGTGCAGTAAACCCTATACGGGTAGATTCGTCGTTGTAAAGTCCCCGTGAAGCTTTCGGGAAGAAAAAGGGTAGTCTTTTGCGTAAGCATAGCATTGATGTTCGAACCCGTTCAGATGAAAGCCACCTCCGTGTTGGGATCATGGGGTACTCCGAGTATGAGGTAACTTGCACATAATACCTAAACCTGCCTACTTTAGTCTTGTATGGATATGCAGTAAAGGGGTGCTCCTGGGTTTCGGGGTCTAATAGTTTTTAACGAGAATTGTCTTCTTGTATAGTCTAGAGGGTGCCTACACACTTGCGTGAATTCAGGTGACGGCTACAAGGTGAGAGAGAAAGGGAACTGTATTCGATCAGGGATGGACGTAAACTCGTAAGTGTACAAAAAGCTGAAAGGAATAATCGTTCTGGTCCACGACCAAGCGGCTTAGCTGGCTTTCTATGATATTTGTTATAGAGCTAACCGCAGCAGGTTGGTTCCTTTGTCGTTATGGTGAATCTCTTGGGGAGTAGACCTACGAAGTAGCTTCAACCAACGATATTACGAATCGAACCCGTTCAATATAATGACGAAGGAAGATTGGCAGCCTAGTTCCAGAGTGGATGGTATTGGAGCTCTGTTAGCTTACCTCCACTGATAAGATATCGTACGAGAAGCCCAAAATGGCACTGTGTAGGTAAACTCTGAGCTGCATGGATAGTAGGTAAGTGGTCAACTATAAGGATTTATAATCCATTTCTCTCGGGACGGAGCTGTATGATGCGTCAATCTCACGTATGATTTTCAGAGAAGGGAGTGGCTACCTACTGGAGCTTTTTGTTTACCTCCCACCACCCGGGGTATGAAGCTATGGGGCTACCCATTACTTGACTATTATTATAGGGGTATGGGGTTCTTGATAAGGAAAGATCAAGGCAGCGTATCAGTTTCTCCCATATACTTCACTCAGATCAATTTTTATGTTACTATCTATTTATTTTATCCCAAACAGGAACCGCCAATTTACAAATATAATTAACCACAAGATTAAGTGAGCGGCGCCAAATCTTTATATGGATTGCTTCTTCCGCTTCTTTCCCAGTTCAAGTTCCTATGATACCAGTTCCTATTTGGTTATCTGAAGCTCATGTTGAGGCACCTACGGCTAGATCCGTCGTCTCGACAGGAATTATTTCAAAATTGGGAACCTTTGGTGAATAGAGAGATAGATAAACTAGCTTGAGAGCAGAGACTAGAATAAGCTAATCAGCTCAAAAATCAGCTACACGTGGTTCAAGATAAATGATTGGCTTTCCCACGCAGAAGACTTCCTTCCAATAGAAAAAGAGCTCTATACTTTCTCGGGCCTTGCCCCGGAAGGGCCTCATGGTTCTTGAGCCCGATAACTCTACATGAACAAATATATCTATCCATCCCTCCTTCCCCCATAGATAAAGACTGGCTACAAGGCGGCAAAGAGAAGGTAAGCCTTAGAACACAGAACACCTCATTGCAAGGTAAGTCATCTAATTGTCATACTTATTATTGAGATATTTGTCAGACTTTTTATTGATCTCATATTCTTTACCGAGAAGTTTACTTCTTACGTATCTCATCATACCCTATATCTCTTTTACTTTTTAAGCTCCCACAACTATGTCGGCAAGCCTCCTCAATGACTCCTTTATTTAGAAGCTAAGTCTTCTCATGACTCCCTTATTTGTGAAGTAATGACTCCTTTCTTCTCAAAATGAATAACTGTCGAAATGACTGTTCAAGGAGCTACAACTCAAGGACTGTAAATAGGGCTTGAATGAATGGTTGGATAGGGATTGAAATTGCCTGGAAATAGGTCAGAAACAGGTAGGATAGGGCCGGAAAGAAATAGGGCTTGAATGGATAGGGCAGGTGATAAACAGGCTTTAAATAGGGCAATAGGCCTTACTTACAATGTTCGATAGTCAGTGCCTGTAGACTAGCTATAGAACATAAATATATCTATCTATCTATATCAATAGTAAATGGATAGGGCAGGTGATAAACAAGCTTTAAATAGGGCAATAGGCCTTACTTACAATGTTCGATAGTCAGTGCCTGTAGACTAGCTATAGAACATAAATATATCTATCTATCTATATCAATAGTAAATATGGCCCTGACAAAATGACCATAAACTACTTTGTTGGTCCTAAACGTGCCTCAACCTATCGAAGAGGGGGCGGCTCTCCTGACTGAATGGTGACCAGTGTTATCTCTTATATAGTTTCAAGTAGGCCTTGACCCGTTCAAAAACCTTCCCTTTATCAGAAACTGTAACTTCGATAAGGAAACCATATTCGTTCAAGGAGCTTCTTTTCATCTTTGTTGCAGCAATCATCATATCTGAGCTACCGAGAATAACCAGATCGTCAACGTATATTATGAGAATGAAACCTCTTGCCCCCCTCTCATGCTCTTTGAGATAGAGATTGGAATCAAATGGGCATCGTGTGAACCCTTGGTCTAAAAGATGCTTATCAATCTTGATATACCAAGCTCTGGGAGCCTGCTTAAGGCCGTAGAGATACTTTATAAGTCGGCACACCTTCTGCTCTTGACCAGGTGCAACAAATCCCTCTGACCGAGACATATAAACTTCCTCTAAGTATGCAGAGGTAGAGGTAGATGCATTTGATCTAGTTGCTTTAACTGTCGGTAAAGAGTTAGTCGATCCAGCTTATCCACCACTATCAGAACTAGCATCTTGCCCAACATCCCTTCTCGTCATAGCTTCCCTTCTAGCTCCCATAATATATTATATAATAATATCAGCTTATAATAGTTGCAGTTCGATATCGTGATTCCATTCCAGATAGTGATCGTGATCCAGAAGCAAAGACAGCGGCAGAGCTAGATGTTGATCCGGTTGTTTCACTAGTTTAATATCTCGCATTTTATCTAAAAGGCTATCGAGAGAAAAGAAACTCATGGATTTTTCGATTGGACTTGAGGAAGGAAGAACCTCTAGTTGCTGGAGTCATTTAAAGGCTCGTTAAAACAGGCTTGGAAGAAGGTAATTCTTATGGCCTATCATTCATTGGTTGGAGGAAGGCGAAATAAAGCCAGGTAAAGGTTGGTCGTTGTAGACTTGTTTTTCAGGCTCGTTCCCATTCTCGTGAGCCAGGTAGAGGCAGGTTCTTACTATTGGATTTTCTCTCTTGCCAGTCAGAGGATGGAGGAAGGCGAAGGTCAAGCCATCCCTCTAAAAGGTGAAGTTCAGGGGCGAAGGAAAAGGCGAAAGACCAATCGTTCCCTAACGACTCGTGAGCTAGGTAGAGGCAGGTCATTTTAAGGCTCGTGAAAATATGATTTCGCCCAAACCCAGTTTATGATCCAGTAGCAGGAGAGACAAAGGGAAAGGTAAAAAAGGCATAGGTGAGAGTAGCAAGGGTGATAGAACAAGTTGCGGATAGAGATGTTGACTTCGTTGACTCATAATCACTAATGGCAGAGGCGGATAGAGATTTTCGTGCAGACAAGCTGTAGCTTTTCTTATACGAATCAAAAGAAAGGGTCGTTGACTCCAAGATCCGAGCAATGAATGCATTAAAGAAAGAAGGGGTTTAAGGTTTTCATTCAAGTTCAATTCTTATCAAATGTTGTCCAATCAGAAAGAAGGGGCCTGCCCTATACTATGGATGGTCTACCTTTGCTCATGGCTATGACTCTGATCCGCGATAAGGTTATAGATAGCACTCTTTCTTCTTCCTTACCACCCAGAATAGTGGAAGAATAACTCATTGGTATAGCATAATAGGATTTAGTTGGAGTTGATCAAGTGACGAGACCTAAACATAAGCTCGGTTATGTAGTTCGGTAGCGAGACGGAAAGTAATTCGAACGAGGGAAGGCCTTAGTGGGGAGGTACCAATCATACTATTCCTTCTAAAGTATAAGGATGTCTATAACAGCCAATATGAAGTTGAGAGGGCTCTTGAGAAGGGAGAGGCAGGTAAACGGTGATTATCCTGCTTGGTTGAAACAGAGACAGAAAGGAGATTTGACACGGCTGAATCATGAAGGCCCGATGGGGTGGATGGAAAACAAAAGAAAGAGAGCCACGTGTGGAGGGTGGGAAGCAATAAATGTAAAAAGGCTTACTAGAAGGTTCCATCAACTAGAGATTTGCTTCTCTAGAATGTTCCTAGGGGGTAGAAAGTCTTATATAAAGATGTATAAGCAATGTAAAAGATGTCTTGTGAAGTTATTTGTAATTGGAGCTCTGTTCTATTAGAGGTAGTCTTTGGGGAGTGAAAGTACAAGACAGATGAATCGTCCTTATAAATCCCCAGGAAAGCCAAGTATCTAAGTGCAGTAGCCTCTGCGACGTATTGCTTTAACATATTGACTCGTATGACAGTGGTAGCCCCACTCACCCTTTACGATCTAGTTCATGGCTGGTAAATAGCCTCCTAGACGAGTAGTCGGTCCCTTAAGGGATGTCGACCTACTCAACCCATACAAGTCTTAGCTCCTTAGGTCGGGATATTGAAACCGTATAGTAGTCCATGAACCCTATTAAGGAAGGAGCGACGGAACCAGTCTCTGGTGCTTACACTAGATGCGTTCGGACTAACCTTCCCCTTTGCGCTTTCATACAACAGCAAACAATGCACTTGAATATAATAAATAGGCTTTTCCGCCTATTTTCTCGCTTATGTTAACTCGTATATATAGTTTTATATTCATAGAGCTCTGAAGGAGTCTAGTGCCAATAAGACTCTCACATGCAGAAAAGTGCATGGATAAAATGAGTATGGGAAGCTTGGAAAGCTCACCATAGAACTAACTAAACAGACTGGTCAGCTTTCTTTCCTTCCTTAGATATGCTATTAGAACTACTCCATCCTTAATTGGCGTGAGATGCCAACATGTAATTAAAGGTAATATTCAACTATCCATCTCTAATTCCCCTTATTTTTCCAGGGGAATTTCTCTTCGTTCCTTCGCTATAGGATCATGTTTGAAGTAAGGTGAATTCCACAAGGTTTTACTACTGAGGGGGGAAGGTATAACCTTCCTTCCTTCTCTCTCTCACCCTCCAATGATAGATAAAGAAATGTTGGGCGAGACCGCTAGATCGACAATATATTCTTTGGAGAATCCTTCTGAAAGCTGAGAAAGCAACACATAATGGAGGAAATTCGGAAATCTGGATTATTGGAGAGGATTGGGAAAAACTTAAATCCCGCCATAAATGACGAACTCCATTACCCATATGATAGCGCGATGCTAATGAAGTGAGATTGACTAATCTTAGAGCGACCTTCGGAAAATTGATGGAGAAACCTAAGGCAAGTTGGTATAAATTATCATAAGTGAGGCTGAAAAAACCTATTTTTAAGCCAAAAGGGGTACTGAAAGAAACCATAGTGGCTAATAAAGCCCTAGGGATTCTATGGTAAATTGGGAAGGTCGGAGTAAACTGCGGCTTGTGAATAGTAAGATGAGGTGATAACGGTCGAGTGTTGTTCATATTTGGGTTGACTAAGTTTCGCATGATTGGGGTTCACTAAGTTTCACATCAAGGTGACAGGATTCAAACCTATGGCCCTCTATACCCAAAATAAATGCGCTAACCAAACTGTGCTACACTTTGTCTCACCCCTGCTAATCCTAATGAAGATTCCTTGTATCTATGCTATTAATGCAGATGTGTGTGATCGATGAACACCAAAACCAACCCCTCGCTTATCATTTGTTTGGTCTGGAACTTGCCCTTACCTCCTTTCCTTCCTTCGCTATGCTCTTTGAGGGGAAGAAATATAGGAACGTAGTCGTTTGTCCAAGTTACTTATTGATGAGGGAGGGCAAGGGTGAGTAAGCGAACTCTCGATCGGCCCCCCACCAAATAAGTAAATTGAGGGATAACCTTACCTTCGTTATGATCTTTGAGGGGAAGAAATATAGAGGACCTTATATATGTAATATAACGCTTTTCGGCCCCACCCAATAAGTAACTCAAGGTCGAAGGTTGTGAAAGCTCTGAAGCAAATACATTGAAAGGCTTCGTTAAATGTCAGTCTTCATTCAATACTAGGCTTAGTTCAATACGCCAATAAGATATATCTTTGAAGATCCCCCTCACTTTGTTGGATGAGTCACCCCGGCCCCTGCTGCCGCACACAGAGTTTTCTCCCTTCACAGATCATTGATTCGCCAACCCGATTCATTCATGTCCCCAAGTTAAGTATTTGTGTGAATGACAAACAAGAGAATTTGAACTCCGACAAGAAACAAGCTCAGAAATGGAAAGATTCCTGCTCCCGATCAGTCGTAATTCTAACTGCTTCTAGAGCCCAATCCCTTTCTTGGAGATCGAGCTGTTATATACGTTCTAAAAGAGTGGAGAGGATTTATATCATCTGCTAGGAAAGAATGTGAACCCCATGCACTAACTTTGAGCGGTTAAATGAAAAGCAACAAATTGCTAAAGGGCGTCTCGGAAAGTGAAAGAGTGGTAAAGGGGAAGAGTGCCTGACCCTAAGGTCTCATCTCCATCTCAATAAGGTATTATATAAAGGTTGCGGAATTTTCGATGACAATCAAGACTTTATGCCCTCATTGCATGACACCTAGACGCAGCAACCAAATGTTGGACTCAACTCGATGCCCACAATAAGAGATAAAGGCTAACACACTTCTCTTTGAATTCAGTATAAAGCATGTTGGATGAGATGGCAGGTAATCAACCTTTCCTTTAGCCTAGCTTGGATAAACAAATTTTTCCTCGTATCCTCTTTCAAATGAATGAATTGGTTGTCTCCCTCTCTGCTCAAACATTTGATCTATATGTTATATCATTTCTATAAAGTTTATCCCGTAGTTGAAACCCTTGGCCTAGTAACCCTAGTGTAAGGAAACTTGAACTCGGTCTAAAGCCGAAAACTGCCCCCAAACATCGGAGAAATCCTTTGCCTAGTTCCCGACACCTTAATTTCTTTTGCCCTCTCTCATGCCCATTGCACTATTTAGTCCTGCTTAGATGACTGGAACAACATGCTTGTCTCAACACGTCATGGCATGAACATTGCCATCTTAACTTGGCTTGGATTCAGTAGGACCAAATGTAAAAGCCCGATTTCCATCTAATGGCCTAGCAAGCGGGAAGCATAATATAGCTTCTATAAAAGCAAGCCCCGGTGACGATCACCACATTCAGATACATAATTTGTTTGACTGGCCCTTGACAAAAGCATCCCATTAATTCCCACCCCACCAGCAACCACTCCTAAAGCTAGTGTATCTAAAACCACTCCTGGTTCTTCACTCCACCCCGGGAACTAAAAACTTGAATGTAAGCTTAA